>CM034463.1:2225889-2773389 GCA_019925255.1 Litchi chinensis
TCTCTCTCTCTCCATTTCTTGAAAACAAAATCAAATCTTGAATTTTCATAGATATAAACCCCAAAAAGAGAAAACCAAAACACCCATCCATCACCAACCCACCTCTCCAAGAAACCAGAAGATTCCCATTCTACCATTTTACACACAAGAACATGGAAAAATAGCATTTACCCTAATACAGAGAGAGAGAGACACACACACACACACTCTGTCTCACACTTTTTCTTTCCTTTCTTATCTTGAAACTCCACCATTTAACAACAACAAACTGGAATCTCCCAAACCCTAACCCTAAAAAAAAAAACTCCAAAAAAGATTTTTTAGAGAAATCCAAGAAAACAATGTCGCAGCTCAAACAAATGTCTCATCTTGACAACATCCCATCAACGCCTGGCAAATTCAAGATGGAGAAATCGCCGTACATTAACAGATTGAGGCTCCATTCTTCTCTGGCCAAGCTCACATTTTGGTCCTTCGTTTTCTTGGGCTTGATCTTCATCTTCTTCTTCAGATCCCCCTCCTCCAATCCTCTACCGTCCGATCCCTCCCGTCGGTCTCTCCGGACCAGCAGTTGGGGCGGACCCACCTGGGAGAAGCGGGTCCGGTCATCAGCCCGGGTCCGTGCCCGAAACGGCATTTCCGTGCTTGTAACCGGCGCGGCGGTTTCGTCGGTACCCACGTGTCGGCGGCTCTTAAAAGGCGCGGCGATGGGGTTCTTGGTCTCGATAACTTCAACGACTACTATGACCCGTCGTTGAAGCGAGCGAGGCAAGCGCTTATGGAGAGGAGTGGGATTTTTATCGTTGAAGGAGACATTAATGACGTGGCGCTTCTGAGGAAGCTGTTCGAGGTGGTGGCATTCACGCACGTGATGCATTTGGCTGCTCAAGCAGGCGTCAGGTATGCAATGGAGAACCCTGGCTCTTATGTGCATAGTAACATTGCTGGTTTTGTTAGTCTGCTTGAAGTGTGTAAAAGTGCCAATCCACAGCCTGCTATTGTGTGGGCTAGTTCGAGTTCTGTCTATGGACTCAATACTAAGGTACCCTTTAGTGAGAAAGATAGGACTGATCAGCCTGCTAGTTTGTATGCTGCCACAAAAAAGGCCGGTGAAGAGATTGCACACACTTATAATCATATATACGGGTTGTCATTAACAGGGTTGAGGTTTTTCACTGTGTATGGACCGTGGGGGAGGCCAGACATGGCTTATTTCTTCTTCACGAAGGACATTTTGAAGGGGAAGTCGATACCTATATTTGAGGCGGCTGATCATGGGACAGTTGCTAGGGATTTTACCTACATTGATGATATAGTGAAGGGTTGTCTGGCTGCATTGGATACTGCAGAGAAGAGTACGGGTAGTGGGGGGAAGAAGAAGGGGGTGGCACAGTTGAGAGTGTTTAATTTGGGGAATACATCTCCTGTGCCTGTTTCAGATCTCGTGAGCATTTTGGAGAGGCATTTGAAGGTTAAGGCGAAGAGGAATATTATGAAGTTGCCTAGAAATGGCGATGTTCCGTTTACACATGCTAATATTAGCTCAGCGCAGAGGGAGCTTCGGTATAAGCCAACGACGGATCTGCAGACAGGGTTGAAGAAGTTTGTGAGGTGGTACCTCAGTTACTATTCTGGTGGAAAGAAGGCATCTGGTTGACGATACATTCTTTTGATTGTGTGATTAGGATCCTTTGAATTCTTGTTCATTATGATTTTTATGATTGTTTTAAGTAATTCCCTGTTCCTTATTGTCAAATCTTTCATAATTTTTAATGATGCTAATATGAGAAACCTCATGTTCTACTACATTAGAAGTTTTGTGGTTCGTGGGCATTGTTTGCTGGGCAGTCCTGAGCTGTATTAAAAAGAAACCAGAACCATCTGTTCTTTTTTGTTTCTTAAAATGTAATTGTTGTAGTTTCGGCATTGTAAAATTCATGACTGATAGAGCATATGCTGATTGTTGGACATGTATCATTGCTATGCAATTCAATAAAATAGTACACATATGAGATGAATTGAATATATTTGAATTTAATATCTTACCTAATTTGTTTGTTGCGAAAAAAAAGTTTTGTCGTCTGATGATGCCGGCCCATCATTTTGTGAGCTTTAATCTTAGTACTATTGACTTGTTAGGGTGACCATTTTGCCATGATCTCTTAGAATAAAGTGTGTATGTACTATTAGATGTTAAAGTACTCTCTTTCAAACCAATTTATCTTGTTACTCGTACATTAGAAGCTAGCGACCTAGTAGTTTCTTATGTCATGAGTTGTGATATTGGAATCTTAGGCTATACTTCAGTCGCTAACATTCTGTTTTGTTATCTCCAGTGGATAATTGCTTAGGAGTGGTTCGTGGGAACTTAGTGTTTTAGGTTTGGATATTGTATGCCATTTTTAAGAGGAATGATTGTTGTGTCATATCATGTTTACACTCTATCCTGCAGTTGTTTCCGTTGTGGACAGGCTCATAGTCATTGTTTTAGATAGTTCAACTCTCTCTTGTGAACCTGATAGATAATTGTTTCCGTATCACCAGTAGCTCTGCTCATGCAGAGCTGTAGGACCGGAAAGGTAGTTGCTGCTGCATGACACTAGGCTTAGCTCTTCTATTATTAATACATAAAGAGGAGAAAAATGGTTGCATCATTATTATAGTTGCCCATCTACATTGGTTGTTAAGGGGCATAGGAGTGTTTTAGTCTTGCTTTCCACTTGAAGTTTCGGGAACTGGTCTTGTATAGTTACCTGAATGAAGTGGTTAGAATCTCCCCAAATATCTGTGTTTTCTCTTGTTTTAATTTGTGGACTGCCCTTCAAACCACCCCTGATTTAGCATCTTATTGTATCATGTCATTTTTTTTTTCTTGATGGTGGTTAAGCAAAACTTGGAATTGGTTACAAAGTGAATTTCTAATAATCCCCGCTTATAATCTATAGCTTTTTAAGTTTGGGTGTATTGTCTTTCCTTTGGTTTTCTTCAATCAGACTTGTTGAAAAGCTGCTCGACCTGTGGTTGGTGCTAGAGGGGGCATAGGTAGATGAATTTTCGGCAATTGTATTGTGGTTCAGTTTTGCAATATCAGCAGTTCAGCGTACAGGTAGCTAATGTAGTTCTTTTATCTCAAGAGAAGCATTCAATAAGTAGTATAAACGAGATTAGCTTGCACATTGATTTATTTAGTCCTCTTCTGAGAAGCATGCAATGAGAAGCACAAACGAGAGTAGATTTGCACATTGGTTTATTTAACAAGCATCTAGTTTGATTGCAGTTGCTTATACTGGCAATCATTATACTGATGTGCGATACCAAAACTGTAGTTCTTCCGAGTTGCATGTGTAATATCATGTAACTGTTTCAAATCATCAAATGAAATTTGCCAATGTTCTTCACGTTTATTGATGAAAAATATAGATATCCTGAGTTCAAGCAGCCTTTGCATTCATGGCTGGCCAGATAATTGGCAATTGAAACTGCACCGCATTGGAAACCAGCAAAAAGATAATGGAACAGAGAACCGCCTGGTCTGCCTATCAAAACTTCTGATTCCCTTATGGGCATGTTCCTACTGAAGCATTGCATTGAACAGAAGCTGAGCTCACTAAAAGCAATTAACAACTATCTACTGAGGTTTCTACGGCTTTTGGTGCTTATTCAAACAAATTATAAAAGCTCTAAAATTCAAGCGATCACATGTGTCTATTATAGCAAAAATAAGTCATGACACAGACACAAGGCCCACGACTCTCTAGAGCACTTTATGCATGTGCCATGCCCATGTCACCAGTAACAGTTATCTATGAACCATTAAATATTGTGTTTAATCTAAAGATAAAAAACCTCTACCAACATATCTAATGTCATTATGTGTGAAGAGACGAGCAACCAAGGGGCCTAGGCAGTATCTGATAAAAATATGCATGATTTCAAATAAGCAGATAAAGGTAAACATGCTACCAACACATATTCTTGCCAAAATAAAGACCGAATTTGAAAGCTAAGTCTTTTCAAAACTGTGGAGAAATAATTATTCTTTGCGAGCTATTCTAGGGAACACAAAGCATACCATTATACCAAAGCTATGCCAAAAGTTTAGAAAGAGAAAAATTCTTCTATACTTGATTCTTCATAACTAATCCTTAATCCGCAATTGTAACCTCAACTTCAACACCAGGTTCGATAGTTATTGATGTAATCTGCTTCACCACTTCAGGGGAACTGTGAAGATCAATCACCCGCTTGTGCACACGGAGTTCAAACCTATCCCATGTGTTGGTCCCTGGCAACCAAATGAAGATTCTCATAAGATAAGAAACATCGAATATCAAACAAATAAAGGAACCTCTACAGCAGAACTAACAGTACTCTAAAAGCCAGCTGAGAATCCACAATAGGTTTCAAAGAAATCTTAAAAGAAAGAACAGAGTGAATCAGATCATCAGTCAATACCTTCACCACAAGGGGACTTTCTAGTAGTAATGTGCAGAACTTTGGTGGGCATCCTCACCGGTCCCTTCACTTTCAGGTTCTTGTCCCTAGCACCACGAACAAGATCGGCACATACTGTTAACAAATCCAAGCATGAAAAATCAGTATTAACACAGTGCTATAACCATTTCAAAATTAGTCAACTCTATTCAGTAGTAAGAAGAAAAAACAAATAAGTAGGCAAACACAACACCTTTCTCTAAATTCTTGACATGCTTGGAGGAAAGGGTGATCCTAATGCGGTTAGTTTGTTCTTGGGGTTCCTCAAAACCGGGTTTTGTAGGCTTCATTGCAGCAAATGCCATTATCCGCTTTCTTCTTGTAGCTGATGCTGCTGGTCACAAAAATACCTACACATACAACATTGTTAACACAAACACATATCTGCCGAAATTCACTAGAAACAGAATGCAGTACAATGATCCCTGATACCATAACATTATAAAACACAAACCACACTATCAATCCATCAAAACCCGTCCTGAAAAAATCCTAATGAGAAAAATTCTTCCAAGGCTTCATTATTTAAAACAAATATGTATCTACCAATACTCGTTTAAAGAAAATTATTAACAGTATCAAGCACATCTCAAATATAAAAATTCAACATATCTACCACATAAAAATCACCAATTTGCATATACGGATCATACAAAATTATAATAGATCACACTCGTGCAGCCAATAAAAGTAAAAGATGTATTGTCTTAGTTTTTTTCCGTAACCAAAACTAAATCAATTCACTACACTATCTTATTCAAAGATCGAGGTCAAATTATATGTATATGAATCAAGCCAGAGAGCATAACTTAGCGACAAACCTGAATCTTCTTCCTGCTATGTAGACAGCAAGTACGGCACCACAGCAACCAGCACTCTAAGATACAGCGAAATTAGGGTTTGTAGTTGCCGCCAACTATACGTGTTTTTCTCTTCTTAATTATTTCTAGGAATTCCTCACTTTTTACTTAATTATTTAGTGGCCCACATTTTTTTTCCTCATTCGCCCTTCACCCATCAATTTCACAAGAAGCACGGTTATTATCTGATGCTTAATTTTTATTATTTTTTTAAATCTGATGCTTATTAGTTATTTGAATCTATTTTTTCGATGTTTTTAACATCTAAAAACTCAGAGTTGTTTGAAAAATCAGAGTATCAAATTCAAAAGAATATTCTATATGGTTCTAATCAGCACAGCACCAACGACTTGGCCATTTATTTGTTCCGAATTCCGAACTATTCTGATCCATGTAAATTTACCAAACTAAGATGTGTTGCCTTTATGATTGCGATAGTCCAAAAGTAGTTAGCTGTAGATGCAAATGCCACGCCAGAACTTAACGTTGAGGTTGAAAAATACTGATAAGTAATACATAATAGATCATTTGCTAATTGATTACTGGCCCTTGTAATAGTGTTATATGAAATCAAACAAAGGAGCGAAACTCAAAAATCATGAACAATACTCCCTAGGGCAAAATGTGATACACAATTAGAATGATGATCACTCTCTTCACGTCCCTATGACTAACACCAACAAACTCTCCTGCAACATAGATGTTTACATAACCAAGTGCTGCAAAAATCGGAATCAATGCAACATATTTAACGGCCACGACCACGTCCGCGACCACGTCCACGGCCCCGACCACGTCCCACTCCAGGCCTCCCTGAATTTTCAAAGCATAAGAAAGTTTTACATCCTTAGTGGTCATGAAAACGAAGCTTGAATAGAAATAATCACAACACAAATACAGTTTTTTAATATATCAAATATGACAATACCAGCAGTAGCCTTCTTGGGCTTGACCCTAGGTGTCTCTTCGACCAACAACGTTTCAAGATTCAAACTGTCAGGAAGAATATAATAACGGATATTGTTACCCCGCACACTAAGGTGATCCAAAGTCACTGGATTTTTCCCCTTTAGTGTAAGTTTCACTGTTTTCAAATGTGTATTCATACTGATGTCAACGCCTGTAACAAACCATCAAATCCATCAGTCAGAGCACTTGCATCTTCCATGTATGTATACAGAGCAACTAATAAATCAACTGAGAAAAATGTACAATGTGGGTGTCTGTATGGTTATAGAAAAATATACAATGCAAGTGTCGCTCTGGTTATTATGTGACATCAAGGCATACATATGATGCGACAACACTGGCATTGCCTAATTCAACAATACATGAAAGAAACTCTAGTCACAATAACCTGCAACTACTAAGGAATGTAGCTCACCTTAATCCAGAAACCCATCAATAACAAAAGTAAAGTCATCAAATTAGTGCATTAGTAACCCAACACCACCACCATAAAATCCGCTCCCCCATCCTCTCTATCTTTCTTCAACACAAAAATTGAAGAAAGAAAAGAAAGGAAAAAGGAACACAAGCCTCTATAGTTTGACAAGCTTGCTAGCAGAGAAGTTTATGGGCTTGATAGGCAATGATGCATCAAAGTTTTTGTGCCTTTTGAGTGTTTGGGCATATTCATCTGTCTCATGTTTGGGAGAGGCATGAAGTGTAAATTCTAACAAGTAAAAATTTTTTGAATGTTATCTATAAGGGCAAGAAATAGAGGAAAATGTACTGGGTAAGACTTAAGAGATCATGAAGAAATATATCATATTGTGCTTGTGCTCAACAAAAAATGCCAATTTGACACTGGTTTTACATATAATCTTCCATTTTCCAAAACATTATGTTCAACCTTTTAACTTCATATTGAATGAAACAAGTTTCTTTCCCCTCCATGAACAAGGCAAATCTCAACTACAAAAGGTGGCAACTTCATCAACCTCCTGCAAGGGAAATCAAACACAATATATCATTTGCCCCTACGTTTGACTGGACTATGACGTAATTACAGAGCTATAAACTCATGTGCATTCGTCAACTAAAAGACTTCATGTAATTTCAGGATTATATTACTTCCTCATAAATCTTCATTGATACATGAAAATTCATCAACTGCAGAAATCACAACTTTGCAATATCTTAAGTGAAGGTGAATCCAAAATAACTTCCCGCACACAGGGAAAGAGTCCAAAGTTTTAATATCATACAACCTATTTAGAAAGGGCAGTTTTTAAGGAACTTTCATTGTCAAGCTTGGCACTAGTCCCATTTTTTAAAGGAAAAAGGAAAGACTACAAATGCTTTCGCCAAATGAAACAAGTCCAAATGAAGGCCATAGATTGCTAAAAACAATCAGCATCTTGACATGGAAAAACCTTTCAATGAACAAAACTATGCCCTTAAACATTGCTGTCAGCCTGGGTTTTAACACCACCATTAAGCAGAAATGAATAAATAAATCATAGTATCACTAATTGGAATTTACATATATCCTAATTCTGGGCCGTGCTCTTAATGTGAAGGACCAATATTGTGCATGGTAACTATAAATGGTGCACATTTATCTCCAGTAACCAATCAGTATATGCAAATATCAAGCATGCTATTCATTGAACAAATTTATCTTAGACTCTTATCATCTCGTCCTTGTGTATTAGAGTCAATAACACCATTTTAACTCTGAAGTAAGTGATAATTCTAAATGGTGAAAGATATACTAAAAAGGACTGAAAGCATTGAGGAGTACACAAATGCAGGGTCGTCTATCTCATATTTTTTCCATACAGAAATATAACCAAAAGAAAAAGCAAACAAAGGACTGATATTCCACATTAATTAGCCATAACAAAGCTCATTTTGATTTATTTTTGTTATCTTAGATCCCTCCTTTCGTCTAGATAAATCAACTTCTTCCAAAGTATCACACACCATAGTCAATTCTATTAAGCAAACTCCAAAATTCACTACAAATTTGATGAGAAGAAACCCACATACTTTCTTTTTTTCAGCAACAATATGCACAAAACCCACAAAACAGAAAAAAAAATGGAAATGGGCCTTTAAGTTTCCAATTATTCAAAATTCTGCTGCCTTTCAAAGGGAAAAATTATCTAATTTCCAGAATCGACAATTTCCACAGTTCATACTTTGATTCTCATCTAATAACCCAAGCCAATATTAAAACAGAGAAATTCATAACTCGTTTATTGTTACAAACAAACCAACAAATAGCAAAAAAGAGAAAAATCAACTTCGAAACAGCCCTAATGAAACGAAAAAGTCACCTCTACCTTCCCTAGTGTCATTAGTTTGTAAAGGCAAAACATTACTTTGACACACATCTCACGGAAAACTTAACAACCAAAGAAGTAACAAAACCAGACTATTCAAGCATCTAATAAAACGAAATTAAGAACCGCATCTAAGCCAGCCCCACACACCCCACACCCCCCGCGCCCCCCAGCCCCCACCCCCAAAAAAAAAAAAAAAAAGAAAGTAACTAGGGTTTAACAAAACCCTAAATAAATTAAACCTTGAAACGAAACGAAACGAAACAGTAACTGAAAGAGAAGGAAAAGGAGATAGAGAAAGTCACCTGTTATGGTGCCGTGAACAATGGTTCCGTTTTTAAGCTCAATCGAGACGGTCTCATTGTTCAACTTCATCAAGAACCTGTTCAATTTCAGATCGAACGATTAGCAACAAAAACAAATCATCATAATAGGAACAGAAAAAGGGAAAACAAGTTGATGTCAGTGACCTGACGAGCTTCATTGTGACCAAAGCTAGGGCTTCCAATCAAAAACCGAAGACCACTCTGCGAATATCAAAAAACACAAAACCACAATATACCTATTTTTCACTTTTAAATTATTTCTAGGAACTCCCACACTTTGTATTTAATTATTTAGTAGCCTATATTACTTTCCTTTTAGTCCTTCGTCTATCAACTTTACAAAAAGCAAGCGTATCAATTTTTTTTTTTTTTCTTTCTTGTAAGATGAGAGAGATAAAATTAAATTCATTGACTCAATATATTTTAAAATAATGATAAGGTTTAAATCTAAAACCTCTTAGAATTAAAAAAATATTCAATCATTCTGACACATACATATTTAATACACACTTATCATATATCTGATATATTTTTTAATTTATACTTATTAATTATTTAAATATATATTTTTTCGATATTTTTAACGTCTAAAATGCAAAAAACACAACACTATTTGTCTTAACAAATAAAAAAAAGAAACGGTGCTATTTAAAAGGTCATGGTATTGAACTAAAATTTATATTTATTAAAATTTTCATTGATAACACAAGCTTCATTTCGAAAAAAAAAAAATAAAAAAAGTTACTTTGCTTATACATAATAATGAGTTAACAGTAAGTTTTGTTTAAAAAATATTTCTGCTGTGATTTATCAAAACCTTACTTAAAAATTATTCTTTTTTTTTTTTTCATTTTCAAATAATCAGACATAAATAAACAAAATTCTCAATTAGCACAGAGAAAAAGAACACAAACTTGAACAACTAAATTCACGAACTTCTCCACATTGGATTGATTCGACGCGATACAGAAAATTAGATAAATCAACAAATTTTATTAGGCATGTCACTAATTTTAACAAGAAGATGCCATTTATATTTCATCAAAAGTGAGACGTAAATCTCATGGTTCTTATAACCAATCCCAGTTCTTCCATAAAAAAAAAATCAAATCCCAGTTTGAAAGGGTATAGGTCTTCTATCGGGCCATGATTCAATCTTTTCGAAATAGTTAACCGGAACAGCACCATCAAAACCCTCGGTCAAAATCACCTTGTTTTCTGATATGTACAACTTCATTCCATCTGATTTTCACATATGGACAACACAAAACAAGATAGAAGGCATTTTCATCAAAATTACTTCAATATCATAGCAAAGAATATGAACATGCATTCAGCGAATTTGTTATCAGGTTTAAAATTGCATATAGCAATACCTTCCAAAGCTTTTTTGACATCAAGAAAGATCAAGACGTTAACATCTCGCCTCATACCTGAAAAATAACAAATATTACAAATCATCGGAGGTGATGCATTATGTTTAACTTCACACCATGTCTGGATGACTTGTTGGTAACTAGATTATTCCTGAGTGAATGTGTCCGTGTTGAAGCTTATAAGAGTATCATTAAAATTAAATTAAATTAAATAAATAAATAATAAAACCTACCAATTTAATGGCATCACCTTTTCCGAAATGAAAATTGAAAGAAACAAAAATCATGGAATCGTAAAAAAATAATTGAGAGAGAGATTTCCAAGAATATTTTACCACTAATTACTTCACCATCAGTGGGCAAGCCACATGAGAAGTGGACGTGCAGTCTTTTCATGCGCTTTAAACCTGACTCCAAGATTGATTCCAAATACTTCTTATAGGTTCCATGTACACACACTGCCACCACAAGATACAAAAGGCAGTGACATAATGCAATGTAAGATAGTAATGAAGTGCTGACTCGGAAGTATATAAGTATTGTACCTGTAATTTCTTCAGCTGAAATGATAGGTTTCAATAAGCTCTCAGTTTCAACTGCCTGCCCAGCATTTATAGGAACTTATTTCAAAAGAGTAGAAAAGGGACTCAGTAGTCACTAGATCCACAATCAAAAACTGTAACTCGATGGATAAAAAATGACCGTTTTGCAATCAGTTCAATTGACAAAATAAGCACCTAGAGAGATAAAGGGAACATAATAATTAAAGAAATTATATGAGGACAGATCACCGTTATTGTGTGGCCTTGATTTGCTCGTATTAAAAGCTCCCCATTTTCCTCCATGAGGCCAAACCGCTGCTTATTATCCCTCTTGACAACCTGACAAATCAGAATACATATGACTGAAAAAAAATATTCATTTCTGGTTCATCATCCTCCAAAACAAAGAGCTGATGAGCTTTTAAGGTTACAAGTAAACTTACAACAGCAACATTTTAAGCACTTGACTTGAACATGCCAAGAACACACATCCTTAATAGATAACATTTTACATATTACAATAGTTCGTATTGTAAATGCTTAAACAAAAGTCATTAAAACAGAAAAACAATAGCAAAAGAAAACATAATATTTAACTGACAAGTTCTACTCTCAGCACTTGCCAGTCACTGAAATCCCAGTCTTCTGCTTTCATTTGGTGAAGTACAGAACCAGCGTGCAGCATATGACTCAAATCAAAGTAGTTGATATACTAAGACACATCAACTCATAAATCAGTAAAATTAGGAATTCATGTGTCATCTGTCATCCACTCTCTCATTCAGCAAATTAGCTCCAAGCTAAACCAACACAAATTGTCATCCTTTCCACTCAACTTTAGTCAGTTTCTAGAAAAAAATGAAAGAAAGCATAGTCATTTTTGTTGCTCATCCTTTCACTTCATGGTAATATTCCAGTCATGGCCCTTTGATATGTAATAAACAAATGATGAAATTGTTGTGTCGTGATGTATCCCAATCATTCAGACTTCACCAATTGAGTAACTAAACTATCATAATACAAGTACTACAACAACAAGAAATTTCAAATAAAAATGAGCATTCTAAATTCCCTAAACATCAAACAAAGCCCTTACTAAGAAATATCACAGGCAATAATAGCTAAAGAAGTATGTTATTGAACCAACCTCCCTAATTTCCTCAATTGTGTGTGATCGTAATGGAATGTTGGCAAATGTTTTCATATTCAGCTTCAGTAATTCTTCAACTTTGACATATCCATCACTCCGCATATCCAAATTTAATTCAGAAGCCATGTGACGCAATATACGTGTCCTGAACATATTACCTAAACAAATCAATACGAGCAAAAGTATGTAACGGAAATAACAAACATGAGAATTGAGATATTTAAGTTCAATGTTGTCTTCATTTGGAATGGTCAGAAAATAAAGCTCCACTCAGCAAAGAATTACACCACCATTTGAAACCAAGCTCAGACACTTTTATTTTTATTAAATACAATAGGTTGAAGAAGATACCAATCGCTTATATTACAATTTTCTACAAAAATCATTGTAATTGAAACAACATGATCAATAACATGCTCTAACAGACAACAATTATCAGAAATTAGTAACAGCAACACTTCACTAGTCATGTTTTTCATTAAAAACAAGAAGAACAAAAATGTTTACTTAACTACTTCTAATTTTATCAATACAAGAAATTGAAAAACAAATGATGAAATGGAGATAAAATTTTAAAAATTGATCAACAAGAAGAACTATAGCAAAATCAATGTCCAAAATCATTGCTTACAAGAGACGACCAAGAGCATCAATCCTGTCTTTGCCTCCACCACTACCACCAGCACCACCACCCCGACGACGACTATTCATGTCCAAACCTCTTCCTCTACCACTACTGTCCACACAAAAAATTTGAAAACAGTCATCAAATCATCTTTTTTTTTTTTGTAATTTTAGGCAACAAATAAACAGTAATTAGAGAACAAAACGATACCTTCGAGTGGAACGCGAAAAGCAAGCGAAAGACGACGTCTGATTACGGCTGGTGTTGTCAATGAAACCTAGGGCACGGGACCTGGAGAGGAGAGACGAGGGAGTGGTGATAGGGACACGTGGAAGATAAACAAGGCAGTAGCATAGATTTCTAATGCTGCTGTTGCTCACGCAACTCCACATGGATCCAACTCTCTGCTTTGTTGACGACAAAGGAGCTGATCAACGGCCCAGTGATGACGTGTAATTCCAATACTTATACCCAAAACGCGAAGCTCAAGTGCGTTTCGGTGTCCAAAAATGCCTGCTTGTGAATAGTTTCGTTAAGGGAAATTACCAGCAAGAATCAATCCGATCGTGGAAGCACTTACGTTAAAATAGAGTCGACGTGGGTCAGCTGTGCAAGATTTTTCATTTCTATAATTACATGTATAGAAAGTGAATTTGATAATCGGGGGAAAATTAGGTATTGAATTGAACGCAATAATTGATATTTTAACTTTTTTTAATGATAATCCGAGTTAATGAATCGAGTTGGTATCAACACGAACATAATATAATTATTTTTTACACAACATAAATATAACACAATTAATAAAAGGGTTAGACTCCTTTAACACGAATACAACACGATTATATATGGATCAACATAGAAACAACACGACTAATTTATTTATTTGTGAGTTGTGCATTGAAAAATTTATTGACCCATTTATTAACACATTTAATAACTTGTTAATAATCCGTTTAATCATATTTAATATATTTCGATTTTAATATAGATCTAATAAAAAGTATAAATATATATAACATCTTCAATCCGCAAATACAATCCAAAACATTAAAAACCCTCTATTCATGCAACAGCCGAAACCTCAGATCCATAAGACCAAATACATCAAAATTTCAAAGAACCCACTCAGCAAACTCAAACAACCAAACAATCCGAAGGCAACCCACTTCGTTTCTCCACTTGAAACCACTAAATCACCACTAAACCCAAATCAATCATATCAATGATATATCAAAGATCTTATAACAGATTATGTGACAGGAAAATCCAGTATCACAATTCGTTGAGTGGATAAGCACCTGTATGAAGCTGCACTTTTCCTCGGTGGTACCTGCACAATTAACGTACAAATTAGTTTGATATCCTACTGGAAATGTAATCCATAACAACTTTCTAAGAATATAACCGAACGAACAACAAAATTTTAGTACAATCACAGAGTAAAAAATTAGCAACATCTACAATTATATAATTGCTATGAAAATTACATCACACTTACAAAAAACCGGCAAATCAGAGTATATAGCAAGGTCAAATTACAACTGTTGCGACAACCTACAATTACTGAGACATAATCAAAATAAGCCACACATTGCATCACTACAAATTCTCAAATTTTCAATTATTGAAACATAATTAAAATAACATAAAATTTAATAAATAAATGAGAAGATGAAGAACTAGGAACCTTGGCTTTGGATAGGGTCTGAATGGAGAGGGTTCCGTGAAGATGGAGAGGGATCTTGAAGGAGAAGACGGGTCTGATTTGTCTGAACTGGTTAACAGTGAGTGAGTGAGTGTGGCTGTTGAAGGACAAAAATGAATGAATTTTCAATTTTCACTATATATACATAAAGTTCAAATTACATAAAAACCCTCTATTATAAAATTATTTTTTTACCCATTATACTGGTTAATTCATGACACGATTCCAAAAACCCAAACATAACACGATTATTAAACTGATTAAACGGATTGACCCATTTATTAACACAATCGATTTATGCTAAATCCTAACCTGTAATATTTATGTTGGATTCATATCGATCCTCCGTCGTATTATGATCCAAACTACCACCTCTATATTTTCCCAACAAGATTCAGTAAAAAGAAAAAATATATATATTAATTTTAGTTTTTACTTAGGTTACCCATTTTGCTTTTGAAATAAATTTTTGTTAAGAATAAAATAATTACGTCAGTATTAATATGTTCTTATTTTTCAATTGTTGGCGTATGATTCAATTGTAATGTTTTTACTTATGATAAGAAAAGGATATCTGGAGATATTAATTGTCCTTGTCTATTACTTTATTGCATTTTCTCTGTGGTTTAAAATAGATTCCTAACTTTTTAACATTTACAGCTTTAATACTATAATGAACCAAACAAAACAGTCCACTTGATATGAGCAGCCACTACTTCCATCATCAGGGAGAGAATGAAATAGCTAAAAATAGCATAGTGAACAACAATATGCTTAAGATTTTTAAAATCTCTTCCATGGTTTCTCCTTCCAACATGAAGTTGCAAAAATTACCATAAATATCATGATCTGGTTATTTTAAAAACCCTTGATAAAATTATCACATCATGACATTGTTCCACATAATTTGGGTAATTTGGCCAAGATAATAGAAAATGTGGCAGGGTGAACAACTATAAATTAGTCCAATACATCAAAAATTTGTGCTTCCTAATTTAGATCACTCAATCTTCAAGCATAAAAGTTCTAACCAAAATAACATTCAATATGAAAAAAGTGGTTCTGCTCATCCAAGGGTACACTCAAGGAATCGCCTGAAGCTTGTGACCACCACCATATCTTTACCTAAGCCACAAGAGTGCTGGCAGTGGTTGATTCACTGCAAAAAGAAAACCATTTGATAAGTGCTTGGTGGGAGTACAACAGGATGTTTATTCATGGATGCACTAGAGATTCCAACTAGTATGTAATGAGATGGTGTCCTTGAACAACATTTCAATGAAAGGATATAAAATAGAACCCTTTTAATGCAGAATGCTTTAGCTCAAAATAACACAAGTAGGGCTAACTTATTGGTAACTGCTGAACCCACATCCGGTGTCCCAGACAGGCCATATGCCTTACAGATGCAAACTTATAGACAAATATCTGGCAAGAGAACATCATTGATTTCTGACTATAGACACATTAAAACCTGAAAAATTTACTACTTGTTGCTATCCTTCAACACTTGCATGGTCTGACACTCAACATTGTCACTAACAGGGAAACCTTCCATTAAGTGCAAACTTATTCACATAGAGTAGCAGCTTTCTTAATTTATAATGCATCTATATTAAACCTAAATTCATTTAATCCTGTAAAATGTAAATAATTAAAAATCAAATGCAAGAGTACTTACTACTTCCATACAGGTGGAAGCTTCTTTGTCTTCTTGTAATAACGAGCAAGTCGGTGGATCCTGCTCTCAACCAAGATCAACCTAAACTTGGAGTCTTTGTCCTTGCGGTTCCTCTCCAAATGCTTCCTGATTGCGACAGCTTTCTTAATCAGATGATACAAGTCCTCAGGAATTTCTGGAGCAAGCCCTAATCACATATTGGAGGTGAAGAGGACTTCAGTTGACAACTCTTACTTCAAATCTAAAAGGAGAAACCAGTTAAGAAAGCCTCAAGCAAGACGTACCATGGGCCTTTAGTATGCGCAAAATCTTGCTCCCACTAACACTCTTCACCTGAGCAATCCCGTGAGAATCACGAAGAATAACACCAATCTGAGATGGTGTCAGACCCTTCTTGGCAAACTTGCAAATGTTGTCCTCTACCTGAAACACAAAGATTGAAAACAATTCAGACAAATTTAGGCACTAACAACATATGATACGGTGAAACTCAAGCGGGTTACAGTCATGCACAATGAACAGACCACGTATTCAAGTTATAACAGAACAACAACTATGTGTTCCATAAGCTCGACCGCATGTTCCCCAAGTCAAATTTTACCAAATGCCTTTCTAACCACTACTTAACCAACCCAGGAACCAGATAAGATCGTAAAAACTAACTAAACAGAAGTCACACATAGTTAGATTTCAATATCATTCCCGATATAATGCGAAAAATTAACTTAATTAGGACAAAAAGATATATTCTTGTTTCAATTCATACAAAATAAAACCAAAATCATAAACTAAAATCCAACAAAATGAATCGCCTTAACTTTATATGTAACACTGAATCTCGTGTACCATTCCTTACAGTATTACACATAAATTATTTCATACACTTGGTTTCCGAAATGAAAATATAAAATGCAAATCAACAACACCAGCGAAGCATAAATTGGACAACAATAACACAAAAGTTGAAATAAATAAAAACAAAACTGAAGATCAATGTTATCATTAGAGTTTTCTTACATCCTGGGGAGAAATCTTGAGCCAACTCGGTGGGGTCCTCTTGTACGGGAGAGCTGAGGACGAAATACCCTTACTGATATTAAAAATAAAATAAAATTAAAAATTAATCAGATTTAACTCGATTTGTTTTAAATAAAATACGTCTTTGATAAAAAAAAATAAAGAGAAGGAGGAGAAGGAGACGAACGAACCCTCGACTGTGCATACGACCCATGGTGGCGGAGTAGGGTGTGTCACTGCCTCTCTAGGTGGTGCTGCTCCGATCTTCAAAGAAAACCCTAATATCGAAACTAAGGCTGACGCTACTAAGGTTTTTATTATCTTTGTTAATTGAATTTCGGCCCTTTATCTTGTGTCTATTTATCTTTTTGGTCCTCGAGAAATGATTATTTTCCTCATTGGGTCACAACTAGTGGGCATTTGGGTTTGGGCCGAAATTGGATCGAAATACCTATCCCATGCCCTGATTGCCATCATTAGGCCCAGAAAAACGCTAGGCCCATCATCTTTTTTGGGCCAATTAACTGTAGAATGTAGTGGCCCAATACAATGATCCATGCACAGCAAATTAACTGTAAAATGCAGTGGCCCAATACAATGATCCATTCACAGACATTAAAAAAAAATGAATATATTTACTCTTCTTTATTTTTTTGATACCCAAAACTAGTTATGGCATGTTGTATACTTTCAAAGAGTAATGCTAGGTTTTCTAAAAAATTTATCCAAATTTATACTTAAATTATGTAATTGTCAACATCTTATAAATCATGAAATTATTAATAGAATTTTAATAATTCATATATCATATTATTTTGACATGAATTTTGATAACAAATTTGAGAAGTCTTGCGTTACTCTATTTTTAAAATAGAACTAATGCCTCCAAATAACTATTGACACAACACATAAGAGAAGTTTTTCCACACTTATAAATATTTGCCTTTCTGAATGTTTTATGTGATATTTAATATTTTAATAAATCATAGATCATTTTCCACTACAACTATAGAAGTGCAATGATATGAAGTAGCTGAATATATTTGCACAATTTTCTACACCCGTCTGTAGAATTTTCTATGATTATCTGGCACTTAAGAACCAAATTATACATGATGACTATGTTCGAAAGAAACTGATTTTGAGTATATACAAGAATGATACAAATGACTATTAATATTGTTTTTTGCGGGTGTCAATAAAATGTCATTAAATATTATTTCATGAATACACACACACACACATATATATATATATGTATATATTTTTTGAAGAATGACACATGACACATATCAAGAGCGGTCAAATCTCTGATTATTAAAGTACAACTGAAAAGGAAAAAGGATGTTCTGCTTGAGGTTTGGGGAAGTGCAATAATCTATTTTAGAAGGCTTTACATTACTGTCTTCAAAAGGCGAAAGAAAAACAAGAGCAAGGAAAGCATGAATCCTTTTCCCTATCTTCGATGGATTGCCTCTTTTCCATTTGACAGCGGTACGCATATAAGGTGTATAAATAGGATGACTAATCTCCTATTATATAAAAAGTTACTTACTACGTGCGTTCTACTTATAATTTTAAGTCATTCATAGTCATGAATAATTAAAATAAAAATAAGTGTGTATACACTCAACTTATATGAATTATAAATTTTACTCTTACTCATTTATAAGTTTAAGTCATTCACAGTCATCGATTATTAAAATCAAAATAAATTTGTATATACTCAACTTATATGAATTATAAATTTTACTTTTATATCACTTATGAATATTGATACATGATATTTATGTATGTATATAAAAAAGATGCATAAATTATTATTTTTCCTTTTTTATTGAAGCAAGGAATATTTTCTATTCATCCAAGGTTATATATTATATAAGTGAAAACACATAAAGATTGCGCTTGTCTTGTCAGCATGGTTTTGTTTTTGCTTCAATCTAGGTCGTTGTTGATGTTGGTGCATGACTCCCAAGTAGGGATGGTAAAAATACCCGATCCGATTCAAATCCAAAAAAATCCGATCTATTTGGGGCGGGTTTGGAGCTAAAAAAATTAACTTTAGAGCGGGTTTGGGGCCAAAGGACTGATCCGATCAGGTTACCGGGTCAAGAACGGGGCAAGCTTTTTTACCCCAACCCGCCCCATTAACCCGGCATATAAATATATATATATATATTAAAAAAAAACTAACAAGCAACAGCAGCCACTTCTCCCGTTCTCATATTCTCCATCTTGTCTGTTCCCCTATCATCAGTTTGTTCCCCTATTTTATTTGTACATATGTGTAGGGTTAGATAAAAAAACTCAACAAGTTGATTGTTATAAAGAAGATAGTGATGGTGATGGTGAAGGGCTAAATTATGATAATTATATATTACACTTTTAATATTATTTTGATGTATCATTAAAACTTATTAACTCAATTTTTTTTTTTTAGGTTATAGGTTCGTATTTGAAAGCATTGAGATAGATTTTTAGCATGGATTTTTGTAAGATTTTCGGTTATTTATTTATTTAGTATTTTTAATGAAACTTGATTATATTGTTGCTATTATTTTGACATTTATGACTATGTAGTATTAATATTTTGGATTGTGTAATGACATGTTATCATAAATGTAGTTAATCTTGTGATATTTGTTATTATTATTATTTTTTACATATTTGTTTTAGTTAAAAATTAAATCGGGTCAACGGATCGGACTCGGGGCAAGTCCCTCCAATTGGATTTGGGTTTGGGGTAGAAAGTAGTGACCCGTTTAGGGCAAGGGTTGGGTTTGGAACATCCCTAAAAAATTTCGAATCGGGTTCGGAAATGACAAAACTCAATCCGATCCAATCCATTGCCATCCCTACTCCCAAGTACATTACAAAATTTAAATTGACATATGTCATGCTCTTATGGAAGAGAATCCAACCCATTAGCAAAACTCATTTGAACAGTTTCAATCAATTCAAATGGGCTTGTTTCCCTTTGAATTTCTTTAAATGTTAGAAAACAGAGATTTTGAAAAAAAAAAAAAGAAAGAAAAGAAACTGTAAAAGTTGACAAAGATGGAGAGATAAATCTAACACTATTCAAATTCGAGCTGGGCAAATGAGCATTCCAGCTAAGAGAAGGAACTGTAACTGGTTAGGTTTCTTCAAACTAAAGGCTGTATAAATACCTATCATTTTATGCCAAGATTTGAAAGGCAAATAAAGGTCATGATTGCAAATTTTTAACAATTGAGTAGCCAATCCAATCATGTCTTGCCATCTACTCTTGTTTTCTATGGCATGCAAGGAAAAATATCCATATGGAGAAATAGGAAAACAATACAAGGGACAAAATTAGTACCAAACAAATAGGAATATGAGTGAAAATACAACAAAAATGGTTGAATTATTACACTATTTTCTTTCTGTTTATGACGTTCTCTGCCTTATTAAAACATTTTGGACAATAAAAGGAGAATTTTTTTTACCATAATATGACTACCGTGAGGTAATAGGACACGCAAGGGCGAGGCAGGTGAAATAACCCCACCAAAGTTTGTCTTCTTTGATATTTAAAAATTAATGGTTTGACAAGGTCTGGAAAATGGGACTTAATAATGCCTATTACAAGACAAACAATCATAAAAACTCAAGTTCACATGATGCCTAAAAATGGGTCCTTAATAATCATCATGGACAATCAGAGATTTCCAACGAATGGCACGAATTGATCGTGTCTGATCAAAGTATTCAAAATAAAACCGATAAAAGGATGGTAAGATCACACTAGATATAAAGAAAAGTTCACATGTGCAACTGTTGACGGTAGTAGGGCACATTTGGGTACAAATCAGTGGATTTTTCAATTTTCAATCTCCCTTTCTTAGCTGGTTTGTTTGGTTTGGTTTTAAAGTCGCCAGTTGCTGTCAAGGCTGAGACCATATTTGACTAGTACAAAGCAGCCATAATTTCACTACTCTGCATCATTCCCTATCAAAGAGGAATGATGCGAAAAAGCCCATCTTTATTTCTCGCATTCGAAGTATGGTATCATACTCTTTCTTGAAAGTGACAATCTCCTAACTCATTTCTGAATTTTTTATTTTTATATATTTTTTTTCATAAAGTAAACATAATGAAAGACTTGAAAATAACAATTTTACACCTGTAGTATACTATAAGAAAGGAGTTTCATGATGGCTTCGTTAAATGTCTAGTTATAGTTATTGTTTTTGAGATTTATGAGTTTGAACATAAATTATACACGTGAAAGTCAACATTGTATATATCATGATTTGTTGTACAATTTATTAAATAGAATAATAAATTTACTAAAACGCATCAATTTTTTATTAAGAGAATGTATTCAATTTAAGATTTTATTAGAATGTAAAGGATTTTAAAAGTTTGGATATAATCAATCCAAATTTGAATGGATTTCATTGAAACTTAGGTGCATTTAATCTAAATTTATATGAAAATCATTAAAATCAGGTTTATTAAATTCAGATTTGTATGAAATCTTATAAAACATAGATATATTTAAAAAGTTATTGAATTCATATATTTTATTTCAAACGATGGATTTAAATGAATTTGGATAAAATTTAAAAATAATTTTTACAAATAAAAGTTTATAACAAACCTTACCATTCTCTTTAAGATTTTGTGATTTTTTAAATAATTCCAACAAAACCAATATGAATTCCAGATTTTAGTGGATTTCTAATTCTAACAAAATCAATCAAGATTTTGCTGGATTTTTTAAAGAATTCTAATAAAATTAATATGAAGTTTAATCTATAAATTTCATCCATATCTATTATTTAAAAAAAAATCATAAAACTCAAAAAAAAGCTCTAAATTAAATATATATTTTTAAAGAATTTTATAATTTACTAGGATTTGTAAAACAATTAAGTTTATCGTGAGATGCATAAAATTAAACATAAAATTATAATATATATGCATATAAAATTCAACATCAACAATCAATATACATATTAACAATGGTCGATGTAACACATAATACTCATTGAATATTAAATTTATCTAAAACAGGATCAAAACCCGCAAAACATGTGGGGAAATCCAAATAAAGAAAATTCAAATTTTGAAGCATGCTAGGTGTACTGACACTGTGAAACGCACATACTGTATCAATAATTGCAGCAGAGATTTTCTCCTGTATTTTTTTTTTTCTATTAAAAGTAATCAAATCAATCAAACACACCGCTTAAGATCCGCCAGCTTCCACAACAAACCCATCATCACGTGTTCGGACCCCCATACAAAAGTTGGGACCCCCCACCTTTGCAATGGTCATGATTTACTCTCTTTTAAACCATAGGGACCCACCCATTTTTTCAAAAATCCCCTACCTAACCCAAAAACCGTATAACTGCAAAGCACCGTAAAATTTTAACCGGATAGAGAAAGAGAGAGAGAGAGAGAATCTGGACACTGTACTTTGTATTTAATACTTTTAACAAGCACTAACTCAAACCCAGTTTCGAAGTCATTCACGATCAGAAGTTACACAACTTCAAATCTCAGACCAGACACATTTTCCCACAGTTTCTCTCTGAGTTTCCTTCAGTTTCTCGCCAGCCAAACATGCCTCCCTTGCTCTACTTGCTTGCTCTTTTACTCTCTCTCTCTCACTGCTCCTTCTCTACACCTACTACAGAGGTCGACCTCCTCATGCAAATTAAAGACTCGTTGGACCCACAAAACCGGCTCTTGACTTCGTGGACTCCAAATGCCGACCCATGTAGCGGCGACTCCTTTGACGGTGTCGCGTGCAACGAGAATGGCCTGGTCGCTAACATATCTTTACAAGGGAAGGGTCTCTCCGGGAAGATACCGGCAGCTCTAGGTGGGCTCAAGAGCTTGACTGGGTTGTACCTCCACTTCAACGCCTTGTACGGAGAGATTCCAGTGGAGATTGCTAGCTTGAGTGAGCTCACTGACTTGTATCTTAACGTGAATAACCTCTCTGGAGAGATTCCTTCTCAGATTGGTAACATGACCAGTCTTCAAGGTTGGTTCTCTTTTATTTATTTATTCATTTTGTTTTTTAACTGGTTGATTTGAAGTATAAGCACTCTAAGTTGAGCTTAGTGAAGTTAAAAATTAAATTTTTATATATTTCATGATTTATTTGATTTGATTTTACTAGGAATAAATATTGTACATTGATTTTATTTATCAACTCGTCACATATAGGGTTACTGGGCCATTTTTTATGGATTTAGTTAGGGACCGCAGCTGGTTTGGTCCTGTCTACATAAACCAGTCAAAACCTTAGTTTAAATAAGTCAAAATCACAATCCAGTATGTTAATTTTTTTTCTTTTTTTGGCATTACAGTTTATGTAAATATTAGACAAGAAATTTAAACTCTGTACATTTCAAGTTTATTGGTGAATATAAGTTGTGAAATTGCACCGAGATTTAATGTGGTCTATTGTTTACAGTGGTACAGTTGTGTTACAACAAGTTGACTGGTAGCATACCGACACAGTTGGGATCCCTAAACAAGCTTAGTGTCCTTGCTTTGCAATATAATCAATTGACTGGTGCAATTCCTGCGAGTTTGGGGGATTTGGGGTTGTTGACAAGGTTGGATTTGAGCTTCAATAAGCTTTTTGGTTCAGTTCCTGTTAAATTGGCCAATGCTTCTAATCTGGAAGTTCTAGACATCCGCAACAATTCGCTCTCTGGCAACGTACCTTCAGGTAATATGGTCTTCATTGATGTGATCCTTCCTTTATATTACTGGCTTTCTCATTTACAATTATAGTGAAATGATTAATATTATTTTCTTGCTTCCTGTTGAATGGCAATGTAGTTCTTAAGAGACTGAACAGCGGATTTCAATACGAAAACAATGCACAGTTATGTGGGGCTGGCTTTTCTAACTTGAAAAATTGCATAGCATCTGATCGGACAGATCCGAATAGACCTGAGCCATTCAGACCTAACAGTCTTCCTACTAAGGATATTCCTGAGTCTGCAAATTTGCCATCTGATTGTAGGCAAAACCGTTGCTCAAGTCCATCCAAAAGTCCACTTACTGGGGTTGTTTTGGGGGTAGTTGGATTGTTCATTGCTTTGACTGTCACTGGACTCTTCACATTCACATGGTACCGTCGTCGGAAACAAAAAATTGGGAATGCTTTTGATAGCACAGATGGTCGTCTTAGCACTGATCAGGTGAAGGAAGTTTGCAGGAGAAGTGCCTCTCCTCTAATCAGTCTTGAATATTCAAATGGGTGGGATCCATTGGCTAAAGGTCAGATTGGAGATGGGTTTTCACAGGAAGTACTTGAGAGCTTTATGTTTAATTTAGAAGAGGTGGAGCGTGCAACGCAATGCTTCTTGGAGATGAATTTGTTGGGAAGGAGTAACTTCTCTGCCATCTACAAGGGGATCCTGAGAGATGGGTCGATTGTAGCTATAAAGTGCATTGCCAAGACAAGTTGCAAGTCTGATGAAGCAGAGTTTTTGAAGGGGTTGAAGATATTGACATCGGTGAAACATGAAAATCTTGTGAGGTTGCGAGGTTTTTGCTGTTCAAAAGGCAGAGGCGAGTGCTTCCTCATCTATGATTTTGTCCCCAATGGAAGCCTGTTGCAGTATCTAGATGTCAAGGATGGCAGTGAAAAGGTCCTGGAATGGTCTACCAGAATTTCTATCATAAATGGCATTGCCAAAGGTTCGTTTTTTTCTTGCTAATGGATGTTAAGGAAATTGTTCTATTTCATTTCTGTTTTGTCCTAAGAATTCCCCATATACACTGATCTACTCCGTGTTTACTGAGGTTTTTGGTCTCTTTCTTGTCAGGTATTGGGTATTTACATGGAAGGAAACCTGGTTTAGTTCACCAGAATCTATCAGCGGAGAAGGTGCTCATTGACAGACGATATAACCCCTTTCTTTCAGATTCGGGCCTGCACAAACTTCTAGCAGATGACATTGTCTTCTCCATGCTCAAAGCCAGTGCTGCAATGGGATACCTAGCTCCCGAATACACCACTACTGGCCGATTTACTGAAAAGAGCGATATATATGCATTTGGCATGATTGTATTTCAGATTCTCAGTGGAAAGCGAAATGTCACCCACCTGACCCGCCTTGCAGCAGAGTCATCCAAAGTTGAAGATCTTGTCGACACAAATCTAAAGGGAAAGTTTTCAGAATCTGAGGCAGCTAAACTTGGGCGAATTGCGCTGCTTTGCACCCATGAATCTTCTAGCTACAGACCATCCATTGAAACCATAATGCTGGAACTGAGTGGTTTGGTTGGCAGTTCTTGACTATGATATGGAGTTACTGCCTCAATTTTCAACTACCAAGAGGCGAATTTGCGCAAATCACTAACTAGTAACTGAATGTCGAACATCTCGTGACTAATGTTTATGTAAAGCAAAGTCCTTTCTTCTCGAGGGCATTTGTTGTGTAACATCGTGAACTGTTGTATTGTAATTTGATGGTAGAGGGCCAAAGTGTTGTTATATTGGCCCCTTCATTGTATTAATTGAAGTTTAGCCAAGTAACAAGTTGGCTTTCTTCCGGGACAACTGGAGTTTTTATGCAATTTTAATGTCTAATGTAAAAATCTCTCGTCTCACTATCACATCAAGAAAGAGAAAAAGGAAGAACCCTTTTACACGAATTGATAATGACTGAAGAATCTCTCTACACTAGGTGCTTTGGTTCATGCGACGGCAACACACCAAAATTGGTCACGTCACGAAAATTTGTAATGATAGCTGCATTCCAACTGGCATACACAAATTAATAACTTGAACTGCAAACCACATTGGTTGGTTTTTAACATATTACATGATAATGCGTGTAAAGCGTGCACGAGAGGGCAATGACTTCATAATCTATTACACACACACCCCACCTATGTCAAAAAGAAAGGTTTTCACTAAAGAAAGTTTGGCTGTATTGCTTCTTTGGGTGCCTGTGAACAATTTTTGTCTTTTTTACCTCTTAGCCTCTTCCTTTTGTCTTGTCAGTAACTTGCAATTATTTTCTTCTTTTCCCTTCTTTTTTTTCACCCTGGTTAAAATGTTACTCCTATTCAACAGAGACACATTTGCATACGTGTGTGTATGGAGTAAATCAAACATGGTTTACACAAAGAATCAACCTGCATTTCGTATTCTATACAAATGACTAGTAACCTTTTAACCCAGCTACAAGGGGTGACCAGTGAACCGGTCGTGTCCCCAAATTATTCAACGTAGAATAGATCTCTGCAACTTGGAGATGAGACTTATCTTGCACGAAAAATTCATGCACGATTCCTTCAAGTTCGATCCAACTGCAACCAGGAATTTTTTTTAGATTTCTTTCTTTCATCATTGTCCTAACCCGTTGAACATCAGTCCACATACTATGACCAGCAAACATATTAGATAGAAGCACATAAGAACTTGAATGACTGGAATCCATCCCAATGAGACGCTCTGCCACAGGCTCACCAACATTTAAGTTACCATAATTTTTACAAGCACTAAGCAAGGTCCTCCAAATAACATCATTTGGCTCAATGGGCATGTCCTCAATAAAATTTCTAGCTTCTTCTATGTGCCCTGCCCGACCAAGAATGTCAACCATGCATCCGTAATGTTGCAGCATAGGCTCTAACTTGTGAATTCTTCTCATAAGCTCGAAACACAAGAGACCTTCCTTCATCAAGCCAGCATGGCTACAAGCATTCAACACTCCAATGAATGTAATATCATCCGGTTCTATGGAAAGCCTCTCCATCTCCATGAGCAAATCAAATGCCAATTCACCTAAGCCATGAACGGCCAATCCATTGATCATAGCATTCCAATGATCAACATTTTTCCCCTTTATATCCTCAAAAACTGATATAGCATCCTCTATACTCCCACACTTAGTGTACATGTCAATAAGAGCAACACCATGTTTTCCATCCAAAGGAAACTCATTCTTCACAAGACAGCAATGTATACCCATTCCTTTATCAATATGTCCTAATTGTGCAATTGCTGAAAGAACAATCAATAACGAGGCATCATCAGGGCACAAATCACTTTCACATTGCATATCATGAAAAACATCTAAAGCTTCCTTGCAATACCCATTTTTAATATAACCAACCATCATAGCATTACACGCAATAACATCCCTCTCGGGCATCCTATCAAACAAAGCCCTAGCAAGATCAATCCTACCTAATTTTGCGTACCCATCGATCATATTACCCCAACTGACCACATCCCTTTTTGGCATCTGATCAAACAAAGCCTGCGCATCCTCCATCTTTGCGCACTTAACACACCCATCAATCATCGAATTCCAGGAAATCAAGTCTCTTTCAGGCATTTTCTCAAACAGCTCCCAAGCAGACTCGATCCCATCTCTCAATTGCGCATAACCGCTGATCATTGAATTCCAAGATATCAAATTCTTCTCTTTTATCGACATACAATCAAACAATTCACGAGCTAGAGCAATTTCACCATACTTAACATACCCACCAATCATAGAATTAAACGAAACCGAGTCTCTCTTTGGCATTTTATCAAACAGTTGACGTGCAAGCTCGAGACACCCGCATCTCAAGTACAAAGCAATCAAACAGTTCTGCAAAAACAAATCAGACCCAGATTCCATTTTCCTCAACAGACCATGAATCTGCATTCCTTCTCGAACCAAACCCACCCGAGAACAAGCTTTCAAAACCAAAGAAAACGAGAACTTGTCAACACAAACCCCGTTTTCAAGCATCAAACAGAACAAAATCAAAGCTTGCTTTGGTTCAAGTCCATGAGAATACGATTTGATAACAGCATTCCAAAGATAAGGGTCCTCTTTTTTTATACAGATTCGAAACACGTGACGTGCAAAGAAAACATAACGAGCGAATTCGACAAGCGGCGTGTACTGTGAAGAAGAGAGAGTAGTTATGATTTTGGAAGTGAAGGTTGTGTTTTTGATGAATCCACTGGTTATCATTCGCGCATGGATTTGGTTCACGTCGTTCAGAGTTTTGCTTTTTTGGAGAAGTAAAAGAGTTTGGTGAGTCGAGTTCCATGGTTGGTTTGAATTCGCATAGACAACAAGCATCAATGTGGCTTTTTTTTTGCTATTTCTTGAATCAACTGCTAACAATGGTCAGCTTCTGAGATAGAGCTCTACAACAGATCTTTTTTAGCGGGTACGAAGCGCGCGTGATTCTGCGAGTGAGTGGTGTAGAATTTTGGGCCTAAATGCTAACACCGGTCGGACCAATAGTACTATGAATGAGGACCGGTCCGAGCTATGTTTACGGGCCTGGAGAGGTCCAAGAAAAGTCGATTGCATTTCATCTTCGTATTTTGATTTTTGAATAGTCTTTTAATTGTATGATAAAAAAAAAAAAAAAGTCTTTTAATTGTTTGTTAGAATTGGATTATAATATAATGAAAAACTCAACATGGTTTAAATCGATTGACTCGAAAGCTTAGAACAGCAGCCCATGGCTCAATAAAGTTCATATTAATTTACCTAAAAAGGATCCTAAACCAGACAAAAGGCTTTTAACTAGTGGTAAGACCACAAAAGTGGCTTACTTTATTCTTTAACGGGTTGTGGGTTTTGGTCTCAACTCATGTTGGCTCGGACTTCGGATAAAAACCAAACCGCACCATGCTTACTTCTTGTTGGAAAATCTAGATATGTACTCTAGTTTGTCTAGTATCTTAACTTTACCTAGGTATAAATCATCAACCTAATGATCATAAGTACCAGGATTCATTCGACTGCAAGTCTACAATTCAATATTTGAAAAAATAAAATAAGATTTTCATAAAATAAACATTTTTTTTTTCGTACTAGAACTCTACTGATCGTCGACAGAAGCAGAAACCTCTAAATTAAATAAAACAAAGTTGATATTAAAAAAATGGGGTTTGAACTTGTCAACCTTTATTGCTTTATGTAATGATTATATATTCTTAGAATACTTGTATATAAATAGGCAGCAGATAATGATTGTCAGTTGTCGCCCTATCTTTGAAATGGATGGACGATTTGTCTTGTTTTAAAGCATGAGGTAGGTGGAGGCAACAGCTCATTCTTCTTTAGCTAAGTTAATTAATTAATCACTAATTAATATTTGTTTTATTATGGTTTCTCAACTGGAATGATATGCTTAATAAGCTAAGCCTCCTTAGTCTGACCTTATCAGTTCTAACAACATATATATATATATATATATTCTAGTTAGCTAGCTAGCTAGGGTTACAACATCAGTTTTCGGTTTTTCTTGAAACAATTTACGTCATTACAATTGGCGTATCAGACCCACCATTCATTTTTGCCCAAAAAAAAAAAAAAAAAAGGTTTGATTTGTTTCAACATTTCACAAAATCGTTTTGGAAATCATAGGATATGTATGTCCTTATCATCCTCACTGATATATATCTTTGTTTCTTTAAATGTTTCTTAAATTTTGGCTTATTAATTGTATTGAAAGTTAAAACATATATGAGCAAATTGTTTGTCTTATAATTGAAAGTAAATAGTTGATTAGATGAGTTGCAAATATTCTAAATTGATATGGCTTTAACCTTTATTAATATAAGCTTTGTTCCGTTGTTGGAATGTTAATTTACTAGTACATATTAATAAAGCAGCCAAGAACTTTCTGACAAAATAAATGTTTAAACCCTTTTTTTTGGGTTTCAAAACTATTTGTATATTTATTTCAAATAAATATAGTAAAACAAGAAAAAGTATTTTTGAGTAAGCCAAAAAATAAATCTTTTAATAATTCAGCAGGACTTGATGCAGCTAGCTAACGAATTCGAAACCATGCATGTACCGTACATTTAAATTAAACAGTGTGCGGGGCGGCAAGTCAATTTGAACGTACGACAATTCGTTCAACCACGTCATAGATTTTTTTAATAAAATTGTAATCTTTTTTAATTTGTTCCTTTTTGTGTTGCTTTGATTGGGGATATTAATTAACATCAGATCCAAAAATTTAAAATAATATAAAAGAAGATGATACGATTATAATGTTTAAGATTTAATATTGACACGTAACATGCAGTTTAACTATAGTGTTTAACACTTAAGGTGAACACGTAACACGCCTTCTCACGTATGATATGGATAAATGACTGATTGAAGATATTAGTTAACATCATATTCGAAAACTTAAAATTATAGGAAAGGAGATGGTACGACTATAGTATTTAAGATTTAATATTAACGCGTAACACGCAGTTTAACTATAATATTTAACACTTAAGGTGGACACATAACATGCTTTCGCACGTTTGATATGGACAAATGACTGATATATGCTAAACGTTCTCTATCGTATAATATATGTAATGAAAAAAATTTCAGATAAAGGGAGAAAAAAATGTTTGAACTAGAGATCTTCAAATTTTAATATCATATTAGTTATCATCAAATCCAAAAAATTAAATAAATAAAAAATAATTCAACTATAATATTAAAACTTTGAGCTTAGCACGAGACAAAAGAAAAAGTTGTCGAGCCCAGAAAACGATTATCTACTGCAAATTGAGGGGCATTGACTTGGGACAAGTCACAGTCATTATCTACTCAACATACAATTATTAATGACCCAACTTGTTCCTAATAACCATTATTTATCTTCAACAGTTTGTTTAAAGAAATTTAATGATGTAGCCAGCTATCATATTTAATAAATTATATTGGTTTTGATGTTTTAATTGATGCTTATATCACACTTATCTCTTAAATAATAATTCGACCCAACAAAGTTGAATTTGTTAGATCTTTTCAAGCGTAATAAAAATAGATAGATTCCTGTACGGCTAGGACTCCAAGCTAGGTCTTATGCAGGAGAACATTGATTAACTTTCTATTCTGCAACGAAATAATATTGATGCTAAGCCAAGTTGCATTTTGTCTCTTCTTTGAATGAAAGATTATTTTACTTCAAAATAATAATAATGATGATGATGATGATGTTTGGAGATAGATGTAAAATTTATTCAACAAATCAGTAAAACCTCAAACAGTTGACTTTATAATAACCCTAATCTTATTAATAACCTTAATCTTATCTCTAACCCATGTATAGACGTAATGGGGCTTTTGTTAAAATGTATATAAAGTTGCAATGCATAAAATCGATTCTTCTTCTTCTTCTTCTTCTTCTTTTGGTTTTTTCTCCTGAAAAAAGTTATTTAAAGATATTTTATTCACTATGTGCAAGAAATATTAACAACTTAATATAATGGCTTGCTATGCCATTATACCTATATCAAGTTTTATATGGCACGTCTATACATATCACAAAACCTTTCATTCATTTTCATTTGTGAAGTTAAAATGTTAAATTGCTCAACCAGCTGAATTAATGAAAGATCAAATGGTAACAATATTTTAGATTACCAACAATAAATCACTTGGCGGCTTATTGCCATTCAAACCAGTTAATATTTACCCACTTGGAACTAGGTCAAATATCGTACTTTTCATGCGTACACAGGCTTGCTGATCAATGACTTCCCTAAAGAAAATGATTTATATAACAAACCGATTTATTTTACAGAAGAGTGACACACACATAAAAACTGAACAGGTTATAAACCAACTGGCGGTTTTAATTCAGTTCAGTCACGTTTTTATTAGGTAAACAATTTGGTGAGCAGAAGCAAATTAGACCCAACTAGATAGCAGCTTCAGCTTATCAAAAGCACTTGTTGACTTCTTGCCCTCTTGTTGCAACTTGGTCCAACATAAATTATTGATTATATGTCGGAAGCATAGGCAATCATTCCAAAGTCCAAACGGCTTTTAATATTTCTGTGTACGCATATATGGGATGGCCCATCTGTACCGTCGATGACGATGATGATGCTAATGGCTAGATCATCATATTTTTGGTGTGTAACTTGTGAACAACGCTTGAAGAAATTCGGTTCCCAATTCTTTCTTTTTCTGCAACTCTGACGTATAATAACTAAACTTGACTTTATAAATATTTTTAGTTAATTTTGGATAGGAAAGCAATAAATGATCTCTCATCTTTTTCCAAGAAATTTAGAAAAAGGAATCATTTTGAACAAAATATCCCCGTGAAATTAATAAAATGCATCGTGCGGTGAATGAGGGTCTAATTCATCATGTAACAATACCTGACACATTAGTAAAATCCGGACAAAAATTCACCATGCAATAAATGCGTTGTAGTTTCTCTTAGAATGAGCAATTTATTGAATGATTCAACACACTAAAATTTAAAATTTTAATAATATTTATGATGAGAAAGATTCATTTAATTTAAATTAAAAATTTAACTTTAAATTAAAAATTAAATTTTCATGATATTTGAATTTTTTTTATTTTAAAAGATCAAATATTTAAATTTCATCGTTATCGAATATGTAAATAATTTTTTATAAATTTAATCATCATTTCTTTATTATAAAAAAAAAAATGAAATAACATTTTCATATATATAATGACTTTACCATACCATTAAATGGAATAATGTTTTAGCACACATTTTTCATGTGTAATAAAAGCAGCCATCTAAGTGAAACACTGAAAGGACTAAGCTTTTTTTTCGAGTTTTAAAAGATCCCGTAAAAAGTAATTTAACCAGTTCTCAAATCTAGTCCAATATTTCTTCTTTTAAAAAAAAAAAAATCTAGTCCAATATTTCAAGGGAGTTAAAAATATCGTTTTATGAAATATTATTTTATAACTACTAAAGTTCTAATCGTGCAAGTGTGCAAGCAAATGTCAACGGTTTCTACAACGACCAAGTGTGCCAGTGTTCACTCCCAAAACCTTTTAAATGCAAACCACAACCGCACCTCGGTTGACCCACACAACAACACAACAAAACTAACCCAACCAAATTCTCTCTCATCTATGCAATAGCAAAACACCACCAAAAATACAGACACAACAGAGAAGAAGACCATGAAGCTCGTTTGGTCTCCAGAATCAGCCTGCAAAGCCTACATAGACACCGTCAAATCAGTATGTCCCCATTCATTTTCCACCTCTTTTGATCTCTTCTTTCTTTCTAGTCTCTTAATTTTCCATCACAATTTTATATCCTATAGAAATCATAGCTTATCAATCAGTTTACCATCCTAACCTTAAATAAATTCTTAAGAATTTAAAAGAACAAATAGAAAAAAGAAATAATTTATATGAAAATTCAAGACGTCTGCACCTGAAAAAGACTATTTATCGGATATTGATCGAGCTTGGTTTATTTGCAGTGTGGGAATTTCAAAGAATCCGGAGTAGCCGAGCTTCTCTCCGCCATGGCCGCCGGCTGGAACACTAAGCTGATCGTCGAGGCCTGGTCATATGGCGGCGCGATAGCGACCAGCGTCGGGCTAGCTGTGGCAGCCCGTCAGACAAGCGGAAGACACGTGTGCATAGTCCCGGATGAGCGGTCAAGATCAGCCTACGTAAAAGCCATGTACGAGTCGGGCATGTCAGCGACGGAGATGGTGGTGGGAGACGCGGAGGAGGTGATGGTGAGCTTGGTGGGGGTCGACTTTCTTGTGGCGGACTGCAAGCGAAAAGACTTCGTCTGGGTTTTGAAGTTCGCTAGGTTTAGTCATAAAGGGGCAGTTTTGGCATGCAAAAATGCATGTCAAAGAGCTGGTGGTGGCGGCACGTCACCTAGCTTCAGATGGCATGGCGTGCTCCAGAGAGGGACACGTGTCGTGCGCTCAGTGTACCTGCCGGTGGGGCAAGGATTGGATATTGCTCATGTAGGGAGTACTGCTAGGGGTGAAAATCCTACGAAGAGTCGTAGCCGTTGGATTAAACTTATTGATCAACGGTCAGGAGAGGAACATGTATTCCGCGGTCAATATTGAGCGCAATATTACGTTATATAGGTAGTTAATGAATTTGACTATCTTACTTAGATAAAGAATCTTTCAATAATGTTGTCTGAATATTTTTTAATAACCATCTTTATAATCAATTTAAGGATTATGATTGTGGATAAGATAATGTAAACAATTTGGGAACTGAAGCATCCAGCTTTGATAGTTTAGAGACGACTTAATGGTTTTAATCAAATTAGTTTGCCTGTGTGCGTATAAGAGATAAAAGTTAGAAGAGTTACCTCATTGTTTTCTACAGGTATCAAGCCACTAGCCAAGCCAACTAGAGTGGGAGTTTTGTTATCAATAAATTTCTAATGTAAATATCTGTATAGTAATATAAAATTTAATCTTATTCTGCTTGTAGAAGTTTTTATTATTTTTTGAACGCAACGACGATTTGGTTAAAAAAGTATCATCAGATTAACAGACGTTTTTTTAACTATTATTAAGGCATATATTAGGAGTCAGCCTTTTGCTAATGAATGTTTAAGCAAGAAAATTTTCATATAGAACCGTACTTTAAGGAGTTGGTTTGGTTTAATTAATTTCATACGGATGGTTAGTCGAAAGCTTTGTGCTTGTTAGCTATACACGCTTAGGATTGGAACTGAAAAAGAAAAAATTGTTCTCTTGGGTTTTTTTTTTTCCACAAAGAAAAAGAAAAAAGTGTCATATAATGAAGAAGTTGAACTTAATAATACGTCTTATTAATTTAATAATGTCTCAAAATCTTGTAAAATTCGAGAGTTCAGTATATAAAATAATTCTAATTTATGATACAACCATAACCCAACTGGATTTTTCCAAACAACCAAAATGTTAAAAAAAAAATCTATAGATAAGTGAATAATATAAAAACAAATTTATTTATAACTCAAATGGTTAATGAATAACATTTTCATTCATCTAGATGACAAGATTTTTGTTCCACACATAATAGAGTTTAATTTTGGTGTATTGTGATAGATATCCGATTATTAATTTCAGTTAACTTTTTGAAATTTAAAAAACCTAATGTTTAATCTAAATGGATCCCAATAGAGGCTTGACCAATAATGATGTGACTGAATTTTCGATTTCTCTGTAATTATATATATATAAAAGAAAAAAGAGAAGGAAAAAGTTAATCACATATTAGTCTGTTGAGCCATTCGGCTCTGTTGCTCCTGTGCTACCAATGTTTGAGGTATTTGGGTCAATTACTTGCTAATCCTGGAATCAACGGCCCAAAAAGTGAGAAAACTGGGTCCGATATAAAATTAGGTTGGGCTTAGTCCTAACGTGAGAGGGCCTAAAACTTTGAAGCATCCATTTACTTGCCTGGTCCAATTAAAGGAATTCAACTAATTAAGGGTTTTGATGTCTTCAATATGCAAACTCAATTTCCAAATTCAATTTAAAATCGTTCGAGATCATACAAAGACAAGGAGTGTACTCAACATTCAAGTGGGATTTCAAAATTAAAACACATATTGCCACTTCTATAATTATAAGTTACATATATTGCTACACATACACCAGAAAATTCTTTATAACATAAACAACATGACTTCTTAAAAAATGGTGGAACCAGATGTGTGTATAACATGCCGGTTGTAATGTATCTACAACTTTAGTACGTATAGGCTAGAAACAATAGTCACAAAATCAACATAAAAATTTTATAGCCTCCATTCGATTTTTTAAGCTCTGATCTCCTTACGTGTTGGTGAAGTGATCCTAAACACATGCTCTTCACCGGTGCATTTATCAATCGTAGCAACCCAACGGCTCCTCTTTCCACCGCCACCTCTGCTGCCGCCGTATGCGGTTGTTCTAGTCACCATCAGCCCATCTCCAATGGGTAAAAAGTGAGTCTTGAATTCACTCCATGAAATTCTCTTGTGAAGTGCATTGTACCCTACGATAAGTCCCCCTCCATGTTTTGAAGTGCACTCTTTGGCCACTCTAAAAACCCCTTTATAATCATCCAAGTTGCAATCAATGAGCACAAAATCTGCACGTTTGTACTCCTCCATCAACAGTTTTTGTGCATCCCCTACTACAGATTCCATGCAGTTTGCATGAGGCCCGAAAGCCTCTTCCGTGGCCTGAATATTTCCATCATTAAGTCCACTTAAAATACAAACCACCCTGCCACCGGTTTGATGCGCCGCCGCGACAAGTGCCAGCGCGGTGGACATGTTAACGGTAGAACATGCCATCACCATGAGTCGTGCATTGTTACCAGCCGCAATGGCAGATATAAATTCAGCAACATCAGGTTCACTGTCTCTTTTACCCTGTAAAAAACATTATTTAAAAACCAAAAAAAAAAAAGTCACCTGAGACTGAATCAATATAGACAATAAAAATTAGAGCACTTCAAACATCACATAAAAGGGTGTTCAGAGAAGAGAAAACTTACCATTTTAAGAGCTTCGAGATAAGCTTTGGTGGCGTTTTCGGAGGACCAACACACCATTTTTTTTGTTTCTGGTTTTAAGATGGTTTTCTGTTCTTATTTTGTTTTTGAGTTTGGAAGGTGTAGTTTTGTTTTTTTGGTAATATATAAAGAGAGGGAAGCAGTGATCACGCAAAGCATAGGTCTCTTTGTCATTAAATTATATGCATGCAAGCAACTAAGGGAGGTTTTATTTTATTTTATTTTTTGAAATAGGAGGTTTTATTGTTTTAATCGATAAGATTCTACCTAGACAACTGGCAAGTTTGAATTACATGTTTTAAATAAATAGCTTCTGACTGTAACAGGTTAACTATCTTCTTATTTAAAACCATTTATATGTAGTTCTATTTAACTCGATGAGGAGGGTATGGGCATGCTATTGGTATCTCTTGTCAATTGGTCAATCCAAAAAGTTGATAAAATGCCCATCCAATGTCTTCTGTTGCTTTCAGAATCCATTTTATCATTCTCTGAATCTAAAAATGAATGAAAAGATGCTTCTGTTGGTGTTTTCTAAATTAAAATTCCATTTTTGAATGAGATTTATTTGTTAAGAAGATCAGAATATGCATTTATTCTATTGTTTTAGATTTAGAAAATAAAACAATAAGTTCTTAAAGCAACATAATCTTTCTCTCAAATACTCAAATTCCACAAAGAAAAAATGTCACATCAACAATTACTTCATTAGTCAGAATGATTCAGTCACTATTTCTATATATCATGTCCACATTCTTTTTATCCATGTAAAGAAATTTATATAATTTATTCGATAAGAAATTAAATTTTGGATAAGATATATATATTTTTTTCAAAGAAAGAAAAAAAAAACTTCAGAAAATACACATATCCAAAGTGTAATTTCTTCTTGTCTTAAAGAAATTGTCTTCAAAACTAACATTATAAAACGATAACTAACAAAGCCTAAACTATTCAAAGACTGAACTATTCAAAGACTGCTCCATATATATTTATTTTGGTTTTCCAAGACAAGTTGAATTCATTTAGAGACTGTAAAATATATTAAAAAATCAAATGAACCTTTCAATGAACAGCAACTCTAGTGGTCACATGACTCAGACTTCTATTAGAATATTTATGTAAGTGTGAAAAGAAATATACAACACGAGCACCCCCAGAATCAAATCGAAACTGCCCATCCTGATGCACGTGTGACCATGCCGGCCAAATAATTCCACTTGGAACCACCCATGTGTTTGCGATTCAGTTCTTCTGACTAGAAGAATTCAGAGAGGATTGATGCCACTTTCATTTCCATGTGGTCGTTGTAGTAATTAAATAAGAAATGCCAAATTACATCCTTAGTACAAGAAATGCCAAGCTTGGCAATTAAGTCCATGGACTACCTTATTATCAGATATCACTTGGAGTAAACTGGCAACAAAAATAGTAAAAAAAAGTTCTGAATATCTTCGATCATAGCTCCACAAGCAGTAAAAGGATTCTTAGAATTAAATTAATTAATAGGTTCAACTTTAGTCATTATTCAATTTTCATTAATTTCCATTTATTATATAAGTTTCAAGATACGAATACTCTACAATCAATTTAATATTAGTTATCTTTCATTCTTCATTGGTTGTCATATTATGATGAATCATTCATAAATATTAATGTGAGTAGGATTCGATTTTTAACAATTTTTCCTAGAAACAGAAAACTAAACTAGTTGAACTAGTTAACTAGTACCAACAACTTTCATATTATATATAAATTATTTGCAGAATTATGGACTGAAAGAGCGTGGAAGCAGAGTTGGAACATATCGCCAACTAGTCCCACATGTTGCCAACTAGTACCACTAGAAATTCTCCATCAACTCTAAATTTTCTGTATTTCTTACAATCAGACAAGCGGCACATCTCTCTCTAAATTTTTCACACAACTCTCAAGATGTTCTCAGATATGAGCTGTGATGTTCTCGAATAGGTGACCATTCACCATCTTCCAAAAGCACCAACCAAACAAGCTGTAACACGTTTGTGCAGCATGTCTCCAAGACAGGCAAAACAATGCTAATGTCCTCTCAGGCAGAAGGACACTAAACTTTAAATGGTGCAATAAAAACCCTCCACACCCACCAGGACTTTCAGTATCATCTATAATCTGACCATGATTGCACGTGCGTAGTGATTGTCATTGACTTTTTTTTTTCCTTTTCCTTTTCAGAAACTATGAATACTTGATAAAATTTTATTGCACGATGAAGGTAAAAAAGAAAGCAATATACATTTCAATCTCATTAAAGATTTGCATTTGCTTATGCTGAAATGTCACTTGTCAAAACATTTACCAAGACGTAGATTTCTCTGAAGAAAATTAATGGTGACAGGTAACAACATTTGAGAATAATCTTGAAGTCAAATTTTACAATTCACCGTATGAAGAATAATATAGAGAAACTATGGTTGATAGTAGGGGCCCATTTCAGGGAAGGAAGGTGATATGCAAGACCAACTCACAGACGCTAGAATAAAAGACATGATTGCTTGCATGCCCCAACAACCAACACAGAGATCCAAGTCCGATCACGTTCGCTTTGCATTAACACACATTGATAATCACAGCCCACCCAGCCCTATAGAATATATGTTTTCCGTTTTCTCTCTCATCTTGGGATTCCTTGTAAACAACTCTCCTACTCCCACGTCTGGCTCTCCCTCTATATACATTTTTACTCTCGTTTTATTTGCTATATTTCGGTCGTCAAACTGTTTTCATTTTCCAGTGGCCATAATTTATGAGAAATTCGTTTTCACTATGTGATGTAACGAGAGTTATGAAGGTTTGGGGACTGGGAATTACATTTCTGATACATTTAATCCCTCTATATCCTTCATTCCCCTCTCCCCCACCCCCCAAAATAAAAAAAAAAAAGAAAACTAAATTAATATATACAACTGAAACATAGCCGTTTGACTTGTCTTTTGTTTTTTCAAAGGAGCTTATGGAGGCGCCCTGCACTAGATAAAACTGAAACGGAAGTCTATACAAAATGTTTTTGTTGGCGGGTTGACCACGCTGACTGGCCTTTTTAGCATCATTAGTCATTGAAGTGTAACATTCACTGGAAAATATAACTAAGATACTCATTATATTAGAACACAACCACCACGAAGCAGAATCATGACATTTCTTCATATCCAATGGAAGACAAAGACATACGTTTCTAGCGATTTAAGCACAATTGATATTGAATTATCGTACAACTAAATCAACAGAGTTTCCATAGGGTATACCAATCAGACAAACCCCAGACCGACAAATATCAAGTACTATTATTTCCATCATAGGTGACAACTACAGCAAATGGTTGAATCACTCTATATTAATTTTAACTACCTTCTTAGTTCTTCCCTCCGAGGCACTAGCCCTGGCTCTATCATCTGAGACTGTTCCTCCAAAATTCCAGGCCTGCTCTGAAGATGGAAGCAACCTCCCACCCCAAGTTGCCTTTCCCTTCTGTTCATCAGCACTAGAACCTATGTTCCCATTGAATGGATAAGTTTCAACCAAATAAATCATATATTGGACCAAAATCCAACAAGCACTAGCATTTGTTTGAAGCAAGCAGACATCAAAATTCAAAAAATAAAGGGAGAAGCATGTAAATAAAATCATTGTCAGATTTCTACTAAGCTGTCAATTCTAAATGATATGGATAAACTCAAGTTGTTAGCTTTGTATAGCACATAACGCAATCTTTATGTGTCTCTTACAAGAAACCTCATTTGATATCATATCATACAGGAAAAATTGTCAATTAAACCAGAAAAGATTAAGAGAATTTAAAGGGGGCTACAAGACCAGAATACATCACATAGAAAAAAGCACGCCAACATAGTTAACTACTCAGGTCCAAGAAATCATACTTTAAAGACAAGCAATATAATGACAACAAAAAGAAAAATACTATGAGAGGAGTAATTGCACGGACCTTTCCCATCATTCCTAATCTCAAGCAAGGTAGCTACTCCGTCCACAAAGCTTTCTAGACTAGCCATAAGACCTACCCTGGAATGATTACGTACATTATAACAAAAGACTTATTCTCTGATTTTTAATACTCTTGAGTCTGACGATACATGATCGATGATGAAATTTTACTAACAGACTGTCTCACTCACATTTACCAATCACATGCAATGAGACATTTTCACTCCAGAAAACTAACTACAGTCTGAAGAAAGCCTAGTTGATGCAACTATTGTATGTAAATAATCTTCCTAGTACTCAGATCATCGATTCACAATCTCATTGAAAATATGTGTGGTAATTGTTAAGTATCGTTTAAGCAAGCTGGCCAGCCAACTACCAAACATAGAGAGACAAAACAAGAAGATCACCAGACAAATTTCATCATAGATCATACATGATCTATGATGAAATTTTACTAACAGACTGTCTCACTCACATTTAGCAATCACATGCAATGAGACATTTTCACTCCAGAAAACTAACTACAGTCTGAAGAAAGCCTAGTTGATGCAACTATTGTATGTAAATAATCTTCATAGTACTCAGATCATCGATTCACAATCTCAGAAAATATGTGTGGTAATTGTTAAGTATCGTTTAAGCAAGCTGGCCAGCCAACTACCAAACATAGAGAGACAAAACAAGAAGATCACCAGACAAACCCAAACAGAAACATGATCCAAACAAACCATTTTTTCCACAAGGAAACAGAATCACTTACCTGCATTACCGTGAGTATCAAATTCATCCCTCCAACTAGGCATATGCTTTTTCGCATTACCTTTCCACACTTCTTCAAAACCAGCTAGCTCATCTGGAAAAGAATCTCAAATTTTAATTCTTTATTAACACATGAATCCAAAATAATGCTACCAAAATTAATCATAATAGGCATCGGTAACAAACCTTCATTCAGGTTGTGTAGAGTTTGCGATGTATCCACCTTGCCATCCGAATTAAGCTTCCTTGTAACTGAATGGCCCTGCATCAACAATGCAGCCATCAAACCACATAAAAAATACATCCAGACACGCTAGATTGGAGAAGTGGGCAACAGATTTCTTAACAACCACCAGTAAGCCTGACTTAAAATTTCAACTAATATACAATGTAAATATATGCAGCGGATGCTAGAAAAGCAATGCTACACTTCATAAATCACCCACCTTGTCATGCATGCCTCTAGAAATCCTATGTGTTGCTTGACCTGTTGTTCTATCTGCTTCTTTGCTCTCCTCAAGGAGCGCCTAATAGCAAAATACATCATAAGAACAAGATAAAATCCAATATAAAATTACCTATCCCAAGAAAAGTTACTTACACCATCACTGCCAGCCCTTTTGGTTCTTGTAGATGTGTAATATGCTCCATCTACACCACCATAGGTTACTTTACATGTCTGGAAACTGAAATTATGAGCCTGCGGTTTTGTCCCTTCCACCTTGTTATGTTCATTTTTATAGTTCACTTTCTTGCTTATGCCCTCTATCAGAGACACAGCAATCGTTACAATTTTATAAGCACTTATAATCACAAACAATAATAAAAAACCACACAGCATACAACAGTCGCAAACATTGAAGTACATTTACCATTAGCATCAACATCGTCATCTGGATGCTCAACAGAAGGTTGGTTGCTGGAGCCAGAATGGATTTTGCTGTTATTTTTTTCTTTCCCAAAACTGTTATCTTCTTCCTTTTCTCCCTCACCATCAGAATTCAATTCTTCTATGATTACGCCCTTTGCTTCAATGGTCTCAGGTGTACTGCTGCACGAAGCACTTTGACCAAAACTGCTAGTTTCAAACATGCTACCAAATGGACGCGTAAAGAATGGATCATCAAACGGATCCCTCCCTCCAAACAAACTAGGCATCAGCATAGTCCTACGAAATCCAAAGCTTCCAAATCCCGGGAAACTACCCAACGGATCCCCTGTATCAAACAAATTGTTTCTACCTTCTCTTTCCCTCTGCATTTGTAAATGACCGACCTATAGAACCTTCACCACAAGAAAATTTCGACCAAATAAGTATAAAACATCTTCCACTTAACAATTCATGACACAAACAACACGCTACCAAAATCACTACGCTCACAGAGAGGAATCGTTTACTATCTACCAAGTAGAGCTCAAATATTTAATCAATTTCGATAAAATATCTTTTGAACAGAAACTTTTACAACTTGTTATAAATCACTCTCATATACAAATCGTTCTATTAAAGTATTAATTATCTATCTTTCTACGCAGAGTCTAGACCTATCAAATATTTCTTCTAAATGAAATAACACATTCTAATCAACACACAATCATCAAATAATTTGAGCGCTGTTTGATTGTTGAACACGTAACTAAAAAATAATAATAATAAATAAAATCGTAACGATAGACCATCACATATTTATTATTTAATAAACAACAATTAAAACAAATGACAAATTATATCAAATAATAATTAAAAATATATTAAAAGCAGCTTTTGAAGGTACTATTTACATGCGAGAAACCGCGAAGAAGAAAACTAATTAGATATCGTCAAGTAGATTGGCACCGTTTGGCTTGAAAGAAAACGAGGGAAAACGATTACCTGATGAAATGAGTCGATAACGATATCTGCTCGAGAAGGAACCGGAGAATGGAATTTCGGTCGTCCGTGCAGAATCGAATTTATATACATAGCAACAAGAGTCGTTATGTTACTGAAGGGGAAAAAAAAAAAGCGAAAAAATTAGCGATTTGACACGTGTACTCAGACGAGGTTCTTCAGTGTGCTGGAATGTTCCCGCTACTGCTATTTTTCTTTTCTTTTTTATTTTTTGAAATGTCTATTTTTCTTTTCTTTCTTTTTCTTTTTTATTTGCTAAAAATGTGGTTGGGTCGAGTTTTCTATATTATTGTGCCTCTGGCCCTTGGTCGGCTCTTGATCCAATTTAACCACTCTTTCTTGTAAAAAAAATCTCTTCTTCAATTTAAATTAAGAATTTTAATTATTCTGTTTTGAATATTTTATACACTGTATGATTGTATCGTAAATTATCTAATTCTAAATAAAGTTTGTTTTGATATCAAAAAGTTTAGAAGACCATTCATATCAAAACCAACCACGAAGCTACTGAGGCTTGTTCCTTTTTGAGCGTCAATTCTTGTTGCTCTTTTATTGAAGTAATAAACAACATAAATAAATTATAAAACTAAAAATATCTAAATTTTTACTTGTTTTCGATCAATATAAATTGACATTTTTTAATACCGATTAAAGAGTCAAATGAAATTTTTAACATGCTATACTTGTATGAATATTATAACTTTGGCTTAACAAATATGAGCTTAATTGGATTTAAAAACAAATAGCATAAATCAATAATAAAACTAGAAATTACACTTTTCACATGACTTCAACCGCAGCAGGAGAAACAAATATTTTGAAAAGTTTCAAGACACATTCAAACACTTGTTGAAACCTAAAGTACACCAAATTTTGCCGAAAGATTGATGAACCCTAATTCCTATAGAGATTCAAGCATCAAACACAGGATTGATGAACTCTACTTCAATAGGCATTCATATACAAAAATGATAATCCTACCGCAGGCGAGCAGATTTATCCCATATATCAAAATCAATAGTACAACAAAAATTACAAGAACATATCTAATGTTATCAGCGTGCCATCACAATAACAGGAAAAAAAAAAAAAAAGAAGAAGCATATTCTTATCTTACAGATCCCACATTCCCATACTCGTATAGTAAGAACATGAAATAAACATCAGCCCGTCAAACCCACGTTCTTCTTAGCAACGTGCATGTTGCTCTCCCTCATCAGCTGCTGTTCTTCATACACAACTGACCCCGCCATTCCTCGTCTATTATGTTTATTTCTACAAGAAAGACGCCCTTGGAATTAATGAATGGTTAGGAGCCGAAACCGGCTGCTGTAGTTGCTTACAAGTTAGGATGTAAGGGTACATTTATGGGAATCCAAATCTAATGTTACATGGACGAGTTCCAGCTTTTCTTGGCATAGGTACAACAAGTTCTTAAAACTCTTCAGAATCAAAATCAGGCTTTGATGGATATTCAAGACCCTGAAGTGCTGGAATCCGTCGTAAATCCTCATCAGAATAAGCCGGTATGAACCAATATCGCTTGTCCATTCCAAACACCTAACAAGTACAACCAACACCAATATTTAAGGGGACAAAAAACCAAAATGTAATGTACAATTTTAACTTTCTATGTGGTACAGCTCACAGCCTATTGCAAGCTAATATTCATCCTTCTATTTCTCATTCAAATAGTACTCAATCTAGTGTTACTAAACATGTTTAGCTGACAATTTTTCGTGCTTTAGAAAAACTAGCCACAGTTAAAGTCACTCAGTTTTCCAGCTTCAGAATAATTGAATCACTAATATGTCATTCTGATGCAAGTTTGGAATCCAAATATTTGAATATTTTGCACCTATGCTATATAAATTTTTTTATTATAACGTTCGAACCTTGGTCCATATCATAACATGAAAATCCACAATTTAAAGCCACTTCAGACCCAATTTTAAACAACACCACAATAAGAAAGGTTATTTTCTCATCACTTACCCAGACCATCTATGAACACCATGACTAGGTAGTGATATGGTAATTAACTATCAACACTAGACTTTACTCTCCAGTTGGTTACTGCCTAGATGCTTCCATCAACTACCCGAATCAATTTACCTAACTCATGTCCAACGGCCAGCTATTCCTAAAGCATGAAGAATCTTGAATGCTTTAACTTTTAGCTAGAACTTTGTAAAATTGTTCGTCAGACATAGTTTGGCCAGATCAACAGAAGTTAATATTCATCATTGATATATCTCATGCACAATTGCTGTATAAAGGAACAAATGAAAGAAACTATATATTGCAAAATAACCACCTGTTCAAAGTTCTTCTTTCGACCAAGGTCATAACGCCATTTTGGGGTGGTCTTCTTCTCATATGCCTGATCAAAAAATGAACAAATTCATCATTCAATCCACTACATGCCGAAACAGGTAATCATGGTAGATCTGTAACTGTATTGGTCAGGACAACCAGTTTACCAGTGCATTGGTAGCAGAGTCCAACACTTTTCTTTTATTAGTGAAAGGAATAGTAGATGCCACAAACCAGCAAGTATATGGCAGAAATTTAAGATAAGAAAACAACAGCACCTCAATAGTTGTGGTATTAGCAGCTACCAATGATATGTGCATGATCAGAAAGCCCATCACACTCAATGCAAATGCCAGGTTCAAAACTGTGACATGGCAAAACTATAACTATACAACGGTACAGATGAAGACAATTAAACAAAACAATAGATAGGCTAAATAGGCCATACCAAAGGCAAGAAAGGTGGTTGCAAGTGTTCCTGGTGTTCCAGGAATTTCTCCTTCACTAAAAAAAGCTATAAAATGTGGCAGTAGTGACAATGTCACAAGACTTGTCTCAAGAAACGTGTAAAACTGCATGCATATAGAAGATTTTATGGTCAGTTGATGACAGAATTTGTACCCCAACAACATAAATAAAAACATCCAACAGAATACTGCTATCAACGGAGCCATAATCAACCAAAACAATAAACAGAACCAGGGTCAATTTTTCTTAAGCTGTTAGTCTTTGTTCATTGGAAGCCTTGTATCTGTTTACATATACCCCATGACATTACTTTCTCAAACAACGTTTCAAGAAACATGCTGCTTTGAGTAAAGCCAAAATATTTATCATGAAAGACAAGAGCCCAATACATGCACTTGCGAAAAATGAGGTATCCATTAAAAGAAATTACACCATTCACTCTCTGAGAATCGTGTGTAACACAATAAAAACAGTCTAGTTTTGAGCAAACCTAAGGAGGCTAACAACTGTTGGAAATCACATGGTAACTTCACTACCAAGTCCAGCCAAAACAGCACCCCTATTTTAGCACTGCTTTTTCTAGTTGCGGACAAGCAGACAAAAGTTTCAATTTACTTCTAACTTTTCTTGCCATAAAATATGAGGATCATTCTGCATGGTCTAAACTAAGAAACCAATTTAAGAAAATCACCCGTCATTTATCAAATAATAATTATTAAAAAAAAAAAAAAAAATCCACTCAAAAAGCAAAGAAAAAAAAACACCCCATGACCCTAGTAATGCATAAGAAAATTGGAAATAATAGAAAAGACCCAAACAAGAAGTTCTGACACGAATAAAACCCAATGCTCAAAAACATTTTACAGGTAGCAAGTAAAGCATACATACCAAGAAAAGAAGGAAGTACTTGTAATTCAATGCCCCAACACAATTAACAACCCAAACACAATGATGGTCCATCTTTAGTATGCACCGCCCACCTGAAAAAAAAAATGATAAAACTTATCATTCAATCACAAAAAACATTTCACAACCAAACCACCCCAACCCCAACCCCCACCCCCCAAAAAAAGAAAAAAAAAAAAAAAAAAAGGTGTTTTAAAACTCACAAACAGAACAATGATGGCAACGAGGTGGCTTCAGCTGGTTGCACTTCCGACAATATCGTATTCTTTGATGCAACGGGTCAGCTGGCAAACTACTGAATTCCGAACCGTTCAACGGGTCAGCCTCCCCTCCTCTCTCCTCATCAACCGCAGGCCTCCAATTGGGCGGCACACAACCAGGATCGGTCAAAACAACCGAAAAATAACTCCACAATAGCATCACCAACTGCATAACCATAACAAACTTCCCGTCATTAGCACAACTTCCTATATATACCCTTTCTTTGATCTAAAAACTATTAAACTACAAAGTTCGAAAATTGCGTACCATTTACCATTTTCACGATTCTAACCAATAATAAACCTAGAATGCCAAACTTTGTCCAAAAATGTAATAACACAAAAACATTCAAAATTAAAATAATAATAATAATAAACCACAACTTCCTACAAAGCTATAACCTAAGTTTGATTACAAATTGAAAAAAAAAAAAAAAATCCAATTTTGAAAGAATTAAAAATTTAAAAGATTGCCTAAAATCACCAAAGAAATAAAAAATTTGGAGAGCTTACCAGAAAATGGAACAAGATCAAGACAGCAACAGCGATGAGGGAATCGAGGCCACCATCGTACAAAGCTGGGCCGTAGTTGGTCAAAACGACGGCGTAGTAGGTGACGCCGACGACGCCGAGAACCAGCAAGATCATGATCGAGCCCAGCCCACGTAAGGCCGTACAAAATTTGAACACATTCCAGGCCATCGTAGCTCCAGATCTATGCATGCTAAGAAACCAAAGCACCAAAACTTATATGCTTTGGATTTTATTTTATTTTTTTTACAGCGATTTCTTCAGCAAGAAAATGAGAATAATTTGGGGTTTAGAATCTACTGGGTGCGTGAAACAGATAACAATTTTATTTGAAAGAGTCAAGACAGCATAAAAAAACCAAAATCGAGATTTTCAAAAATTAAATCATAAAGAGAGAGAGAGAGAGAGAGAGAGAGAGATTGATAATTAGCGTGTGTTTTAATTTGTGGGATTTTTGTGTTTTGTGAAGTAATTTTATTTTATTTTTGTTGTTGTTGTTGATGAATCTTGGGTTTTGGAGATTTGGGATTCTGTTCCAGGTGGGGTGTGGAATCGTTTGAGAGAAGCGACGTCTGAACAGGAAAAGATCCAGAGGTTTCCGTTTTCGCTTTTTTGTTTCTTTTTTATAAAAAATGAGGTGAAAATAAAATAAAATAAATGTGTTATGTCTGTGTAGTGTAGATTATGGGAATGGGTAACTTGTGTGTGACTCTGTGTTTCTTTTTGGGGGAAGTTTAATTAATTAATTAAAAGTATTGATTAAAGGGGTTTTTGGATTAGTTTAAAGTAATTAAGTGATTAAAAACTTTAAAAGTTGCTTTATCTGTATGATTAAAATTTAAAGATGGTGAGGTGTCGGTTGATAATGAAATCTAGAAGGTGTTGGAGCGTGCGCGCGCTTCGTGGGCTTGTTACAAAAACATGAATGTACTTCTTTGGATGTTTTGTTCTGTATGTCACCCATTGTGTTCAAGATAAACTATTGGTCGTGTCCGAGGTTATTTCGAGTGGTTATAGTGAACAGAATTATCATTTTTAATTTTAATTTTTTATTTTTATATATCATTATATTAGAATCTAATAATTATCATTTATTCCGATAAATTAGATGAACATGTAGAATTTATTAAATATGATAATCAGGGTTGAAGGGGTCTAATTAATGTTATTATTTAGAAATAGTGTAGTATAATTAATAAAATTGATGATAATACTTTTGACATTGAAAAAGGTTCAAAAGTATTTACTCTTTTTTTTTTTTTTTCTTCTTCCTTACTTTAAAAGTCATAATGGAATATGCTAGAGTTCTATAAAAAAATTGTGTTATTCAAATTTTATTATCATATCTTCAATATTAAGAGAATAAAACTACCACATATGATGACAATTCACGACTGACTACCACATATATATTACGATGTAGTGTGTTAAAATACTTTATTTTGAAAATCTAAAAATATGAGTTTCTTTTATTAGATATAACATGATTTTTTTAATCATCCATAAAGAGTTTTGAAATAAAGAAATTCTTTCAATTAGTAGATAAATTATAATAAATATACATGAGAGACTTAACAAGTAATATATATATATATATATATTTGAAACAAAATATGTTCTTTTTATTGAAAACAAATAAATGATTTTAAAAATTGTTTTTCAAATTAATATATAATTAATGTCAAATTGCACAAACTTTCTCAAACATTAAGCATGTTTGTACCTACTAGATTTTTTGCTCGTAATTATACAAAGGTTTCTATTATAGCGGCCAACAATTACATCATAATGTCTAATTTAAAATCCAAATTACCTTTAAAGTTAGTTATTTATTTGATTCATTTTGAAAATAAAAAGTAAAACATAGATGAAGGAGATTAGATTTCCACTAGGCTTTCCAATTATTTGCCTAAATTCACATGATATGTAAGTCTTCATCATCTCTAGCATTACTCCGGATAAACAAATATTTTTTTTTTAGTAATACTACTTTGTTCAAATAAAATGTGCAAAAATAATATGTCATCATAAAAAATAGGAGGATTAACTAATTAAAAATTCATCAATTTCAACTAATTAAGCTTTTTTTTTAATTTTCATGGATGTCACATTATTTAACCACTGGTTTGGGTAAAGTAGTATTATTGTATTTTTTTTTTCATATAACATATAATGTTTTTAAATTTTAAAGTAATTAACGATTAAGTAATTAAAAAAAAAAATGATTTGGAAAGATTCTAGATTTGCGGAACAAATGATAGATAAACTTTTAGATCGAATTACCTTTTTTAATTAGTTTTTCCTTATCTGAAATTCCAAACGGATTCAACCTTTCTTTAATCAAGAAGCGGTGATGTGCATGATTGAATTTGACAAAATTACCAATACCGATCAATTTTTATTGCAGATGGACAATATATTTAAGGATGAATTTAAATTTGAATAGAATGACATGTTAACACTAGAATAGTTAAACAAGAACCGGTAATATCCAATATTTTAACTATAATTCTACTGGTTTGAACTTATCAGTCTATGAACTGATGACTGCCCAATGTGGTTAACTTATCAATTCCTTGTCTAATTAAAAAAGGAAAAATATCAAAAACCAGTGGTAGTTTACTTAAATCTCATTTTTATCAAAATGCCACCTACCTAATGTTAAAAAATTGACAAAAAAGTTAGTCTGACATTGCAAATTCAAAAAAAAAAAAAAAAAAACCTTTTAGCCACTAATTAAGAAATTTTTATCTAAAAACAAAAAATATTTAAAATAATATTGAAAAATAAAAAATATAAATGAATAAAAACGTATCTTTATCGTCCATCTAATAGATGAACAATTGAGATAAATCCAATTAATAAAAATATTTAAAAGATTAAATTTTGTAAAAAAATAAGGTGGATCTCCACGAACCATGGATAGTCATCTCCACCTAAGGTAGATCTTCTAACTCTTTAACTTGGCAACCATCAATGATCATTTACCGTCCCTCTTTTTTTCCTTACTCCCCCTTCTTCCTCTCTCCCCCTCTCTCTCTTTCCCCCTCTTCTCTCTCCCTATATGGATTTTTAGTTCTGAAATCTAGTCGTTGGAAACCCAACCATCATCAACCAACATCAACCATCAATACCATCAACAACCATCGACTTGCCCCAAACAATTGTCAATCATAACCATAAACATTGGTGCACGATCCTAACCTTTAACCATCAACCGTAACCATCAACAGTGCAACCATGAAAATTAAACCTACCTAAAACAATTGTCAACCATCATCCATCAAAGCCATAACCCACAATTCACCTTTATCATAATCAGCTCCATAAAAAATCGACAAAAGGGAGAGAGAAGGGGGAGGAGAGAAGATGAAAGAAAGAAAGGGAGATGCAGGGGTAGATTATGTTAAGAATTAAAACACAAAAAGTGTACTCAACAATTCTGGAAATGACACACATCTCTTATTGATCAATCTAGGCTTATAAATAGCCTTTACAATCTTAACTGAATGAGAAAAACAAGAGCACGTTAACAACTAATCAACATGATAAGTGCAACAAGAAACACTAAACAAGTTCCCTAAAAACTAGGACCTATACAAACTGAAAGCCAAAAACTTATTCGAACCCTTAACTAAAACTTAAACTTTCTCTTCATTCCCTCCCTTAAACTAGTACCTGACTGCAACTAGTTTAAATCAGGAACTTGGCAAACTCCCAGCTGACTCCGAGATCTTTGAAACGCATCCAATGTGAGGGGCTTTGTCATCATATCTGCCAGCTGATCTTGTGTTCCACAATAAACCAATTCAACTGCTCCTTCTCGTGTAAGATCACGAAGAAAATGAAAGCGCACATCTATGTGTTTGCTTCTACCATGTAACACAAGATTCTTCGATAGTTTAATTGTGGAACTATTATCACAAAAGATTGTAGTACACTTACTTTCCTCCAGGCTCAGCTTCTCAAGTATCCTCTTCATCCAAACAGCTTGACTAGCACAAGCAGCTGCAACTACAAACTCTGCTTCAGTGGTTGATAATGTGACTATAGGCTGTTTTCTTGAGGACCAGGCAACAGTTCCAGAACCCAACATAAAGACATAACCTGATGTACTTTTCCTGTCTTCAACGTCTCCTGCATAGTCGCTATCTGCATAACCAACCAGACCTCCACACTCTCCCTTCTTGTAAAAAACTCCAAGTCCAGTAGTTCCTTTCAGGTACCTTAAAATCCTCTTGGCTGCCAACAAGTGCAACTCAGTTGGTTTAGCCATGTACCTGCTAATTAAGCTTACTGCAAACATCAAGTCTGGCCTCGTAGTTGTCAAATACATGAGGCAACCCACCATCTGCTTAAACAAAGTCTCATCAACACTAACCCCATTCTCATCTTTAAAAAGTTTACAACCTGGAACAATGGGATTATGGACCAAGTTGCTATTCTCCATCCTGAACCTCTTCAACACCTCCAAAGCATATTTTCTCTGGCAAATATAGATTCCATCTGACCTCTGTAATACTTCTATGCCAAGAAAAAACCTCATTCTCCCCAAATCAGTCATATCAAACTCCCTCAACATAGAATTCTTAAATTCAGCAAACATAGAATCATCATTACCAATAAATATTAAATCATCTACATATAAACTGACAATGAGAATTTTACCTCCCTTATTTGTTTTAATGAACAAAGTGTGTTCACTATAACACTTCTCGAATCCTTCACTTATGAAATGTGCTTCAGTACGACTGAACCAAGCTCGTGGAGCTTGTTTTAGTCCATAGAGGACTTTCTTCAATCTGTATACTTTCTGAGAATTGTTCTTCAACTCATATCCCTTAGGCTGCTCCACGCATACTTCTTCATTGAGTTCCCCATGCAGGAAGGCGGATTTGACATCAGGTTGATAGAGAGTCCATCCTTTCTGAGCTGCTAACGCCACTATCATTCTCACCGTATCCATTTTTGCAACCGGTGCAAACACTTCTGTATAGTCTATCCCTTGTTGTTGCACATACCCCTTGGCCACCAAACGAGCCTTGAACTTGTCCACTTCTCCATTCTCTTTGAGTTTCGTCTTATAGACCCACTTCACTCCAATCTTCTTTGCACCTGTAGGCAGGTCAGTGAGTTCCTATGTGTTGTTTTTCTCTATAGCCTTTATCTCCATGTCCATAGCTGTTCTCCAGTTGTCATGCTTCACTGCCTCCTCAAAATTTACTGGATCTGCTGAAGCAAATAAGGCCAAATTTAGCACTATCTTCTTCTTCCTCCGAAAGACCTTCCCCACTTACATAATCTCTCAACCACCCCGGGAGCCTTCTAGCTCTTCCTTCATCAGAAATGGATGATACTCCTCCATTCCCACCAGTTTGCGAACTACCAACTGGTTCCTCAGTAACTTCTTCTTCTTCCTCACTCTCTGCTCTATCATTCTCAGCATCCACTTCTTTATTTTCTTTTTCATCATCCCATTCCAGATAAGCCATTATTTGTTCTTCATAACTCTTATCCCAATTCCAAGACTTGTCTTCCTCAAACACCACATCCCTGCTAATTACAACCTTCTTTGCAATTGGATCATAGAGTCTATATGCTTTAGACTCTTCACTTACTCCCAATAACACATAGATGAAGCTCTTTGCATCTAGCTTTGTCCTTCTCACATCAGGAACATGCACATGTGCAACGTATCCGAAAACTCTGAAATGCTCAACTGAGGGTTTGTTGCCAGTCCAAGCTTCTTCAGGTGTTTGATTCTTTACAACCAATGTAGGACTTCGATTTAAAACATATGTTGTCCAATTTACTGCCTCTGGCCAGAAAGTTTTGGGAATCCTCATTTCAGACAGCATGCATCGAACCATGTTCATCACTGTTCGATTTTTCCTTTCAGCTACTCCGTTCTGCTGTAGGGTATATGCTGCAGTTAATTGCCTCTTGATGCCATGCTCTGAGCAAAACTCATTGAACTCAAGTGATGTGAACTCTCCTCCTCGATATGTTCTCAAACATTTTATACATCCTCCTATTTCTTTCTCAACACAACTCTTAAACCGCTTGAACATGCTTAATGCTTCATATTTCTCTATTAAAAAATAAGTCCATGCTTTTCTAGTAAAGTCATCAATAAAGCATATAATGTACCTTTTCTTATTATTGGAGATAGGAGAGATTGGCCCGCAGATGTCCGTATGAACAAGCTGAAGCTTTTCTGTGGCCCTCCAATTGCTCTTCTTTGGAATTGAATCTCTGTGTTGCTTCCCAATCATACAGTTACCACACACTGTTGATGGAGTCTTAAACTGAGGTATCCCATGCACCATCTTCTTTAATTGGAGTGTCCTCAATCCTTTGTAACTCAAATGTCCATAGCGACAGTGCCATAAGTGTGCCAAGTCCTGTGTGGAAGTGTAGAGACAGGCTGGCTTTTGAGGTAGTGAATTTGCTAGCAACGCAAACATGCGATTTGTTGTCATCTCGGTCTGTATTATAAGTCCTTTCTCTGGATGATAAATCTTGAGCTTTCTATGTTGAATGAGAATCGTCAACCCTTTTTCTTATAGTTGACCAATGCTCAAAAGATTGTTCTTTAGTTCAGGTACAAAAAATACTTCACTAACAACATGTGTAAAGCCACTTACTTTCAATTTCACATTGCCTTTCCCTAACACATTCATCCTTGTGTTGTTGCCCAGCTTCACCTTCTGCCTGAATTCCTCATTTAGTTCACAGAACAAACTCTTGTCACCACACATGTGGTTGCTACATCCAGAGTCTAGGAACCAGACATCTTCCCTTCGAGCATCGTTCATCTCCACATATGACATGAGCAACATCTCTTCTTCTTCTCCTAGTTCAGCGTAGTTGGCTTCCCTATCCCAGCTTGGACACTCAAATTGATAATGTCCAAGCTTGTGACACTTATAGCATTCCACTGCTGATTTGTCATAAAACTGACGGCCTCTCCCTCTTCCTCTACCTCTGTTTGTACCGCGACCCCGTCCTCTTGCTCCAGACCTGTCTTCAGAAGTTATCTTGAGTGCTTGTTCTTCTCCTGTATGTCGCTGGAATTTTTGCTCATGAACAATCAAAGAACTCTACAGTTCATCAATGGAGAGTTGATCGACATCTTTGGATTCCTCGATCGAGCAAACAATATAGTTGAACTTCTCACTCAATGATCTGAGAATCTTCTCAACCACTGTGACGTCTTGCATCTGTTCTCCATATGTTCGCATCTTGTTGGCTACGGACAACACTCTTGAGAAATACTCGGAGACTCCTTCTCCAGTTTTCATCTCTAAGGTTTCAAACTCTCTGCGGAGAGCTTGTAGATGTGATCTCTTAACCCTGGCACTCCCTTCAAACTTCTTCTTCATAGACTCCCAAATCTATTTGGAAGTATCCTTCACGAGAATGGTCTCCAATATCGTCCGATCTATAGCCTGAAAGAGATCATTTTTGACTTTCAGGTCTTTCAGCTTCAATTCATCTAGCGCCTTCCGTTGTGCTTCTGTTAGCGTCGCTCCATCCTCTGGCTCAACATAGCCCGTCTCGACCAATACCCAATATTCCTTGGATCGCAGGAAGTTCTCCATTAACATGCTCCAATGGTCATAATGACCATCGAAGCGGGGGATAGATGGCTGCATAAAATTCTTTTCGGTTGTCATCTTCTTTGCTGCTATAAAGAAACCTCAAAGGCTGCTGCTCTGATACCAAAATGTTAAGAATTAAAACACAAAAAGTGTACTCAACAATTCTGGAAATGACACACATCTCTTATTGATCAATCTAGGCTTATAAATAGCCTTTACAATCTTAACTGAATGAGAAAAACAAGAGCACGTTAACAACTAATCAACGTGATAAGTGCAACAAGAAACACTAAACAAGTTCCCTAAAAACTAGGACCTATACAAACTGAAAGCCAAAAACTTATTTGAACCCTTAACCAAAACTTAAACTTTCTCTTCAGATTAATGATGAGAGAAGAGAGAAAGGGAAAGGGAGAGATGAACAGTGGTTGATGGTTGGGTTTTTTTGTTATTTTATATTTTTATATGTTTTAATATTATTAAATTCATGCATTAATTTATTTTATTAATTTTTATATTTGTTTAATAAATATTTATTTAAATCAAGTAATTTTTTTTCTCCTTGAGTCAAACAATCAATATTTTCAATATAATAGAATCAGTGACTATGAGAAGTATTCTCATTGCCTTCGGGGAATATTTTAAGTACTTATACTAATGTTATTGGGGATTTTGGGTAATTTTTTTATAGTTCCCCCTTAAAAAGTGTCAATGGACTAATTTAAAAAGCAAATCCTAGTGCTTTATTCTTGAAATATTAAGGTAGATAAATTGAGAGGACAGGAATACTGGAGTTGAAAAATAATAATAATAAATAAATAAATAAAGCGATGCAAGGCCTGGTCGTGCCGAGAATGACGACCCAACAGATACTAACAATATTAGAAAGTTAAAAAGCAATCCACTCTCAGATGTTTTTCTACGGGAAGAATTTCTTCCTCGAATCTTTTTAAAAGCTCCACTACAAAGATGAAGTTACCGAAGTTTATATATATATATATATATATATATATATATTATTGCAACAATCACAGATTTAATTGAGACACAATTTTATCTGTTCATTTGTCTTTGTTGTGGCCTTGCCTGCCTACAAAGAATATACTTTGGGAAAAACATAGATTATATACAACGTGAACTTGAAAACACAATCTGATTAGTTTATATATATATATATATATATATATATGTTGAAAGATCAATGGAAGTGGACAGAGGAGTTGTTTGTGCAACTGGAGGAACTGGTTTCATTACATCATGGTTGATTATGAGGTTTCTTGAACATGGTTGCACTGTTCGAACAATTATTAGGTCCCATCCAGTTGATATTTTCTTTTAATTATTATAATTAATTCAAGTTTTGGGGTATGCCTCATAGTGTAGATATAATTTTCTTATTCATTTGTTTTATATAATACCAAATAATTAAACTACTTTTAATCATTCACTATTATCTTATTTTTTTGAGTTTTTAATTTGATTAACTGAAGTATTATAAACACCTGTTAATATAAAACTTTCCACCAGTAAGTAGTATGTTTTATTCCTGCTACTATGAGAATATAAAATACTGTCATCATTTTGTTTGAATTAACGATAATATTTAGAGTTTATTTAATTCACAGTATGTATACATAAATTTCCTTTTTAATTAAAAACAAAACTTATTTCCCAAAAAAAAAAAAAAGGTCTTGTTGGATTGTATTAATTGGAATAATTTTTCTTATACTAGTTTCCAAATCTAATATTGTACCTAAATTGCTTTCCAAAACTCCAAATTTCATTCATAAATTCTTTAAAAGTCTTGGTTGAATGTTTTATAATTTTTATACATTTTTTAGAAGTTATTAAAATTTTATATTAAATATCTTATGATTTTTATAGAGCCTTTAAAAATTTCAATCGAATATACTTAAATTTTTTAATTCCATAAATTTGTGAAAAGTTTAGATCAAGAAAAAATATTATATGAGACCATTTCATAACTGATATAGTGAAACTGACTAATGAAAAATATAAAAAAATAAAAAATTGACACTATTCTATCGATCTATCTCACCACATCAGTTAAAAGACAGTTCTATTGAAAATTTGTTTCTTGATTGAATACACCCCTTCGTTTTTTAAACAAATTAACTATAAAAAAAGCATTCACTGAGTCAAGAAAAAGCTAATTCACCACTAGAACTGAAAAATCTGTCAACATCAATTTTGTGAACCAGAAAAATAATCATCCTGTTAATCCAAAATAATAATAGTAATAATAATAAGAGTTAAATACAAGATACCCCTTTGAGGTTTATCTAAATACAAACATATTAATATTTTAATTTTAATAACATAATACCCCCAAGTTAACAGTAGATTTTGGATGTCAGTAGGAGCAGGAAGGGTAAAATGGTAACTTTATACTTATTTTAAAATTAAAAAATAAAAAAATTATGTTTGATATTTTATAAAAAAAAAAAAAAAAAAACTTTTTACAATTTTCTAAAAATAAAAACAAGGAATCTCGATATGAAAAAAGTGAAAAAAAAAAAAAAAAACCAAATCTGAAAACCAGAATAATTCATCATTTTCAATCTCATCTTCATCACCGCAACCAAATCGAAACCATCAACTCCATCACCACAACCAAATCGAAACCATCATCTCCAACAGCTTCATCTTCTTCATGATCATCTTCCACCATCAACTTGAACCCAAAACTTCTTCGTATTCTGGGTTCTTGATCAAACCCCAAATCGCACCCAACATCTTCTAACCCAAAACTGCATCTTCAAAAATCATCAAACCCCAAATCGAACCTAGCATCTTCAAACCCCAAACTGCATCAATCATTAACCATAAATCAACAACAGAAATCTTGAACAACAGAAATTGAAAAAAAAAAAACCAACAAGAAGAATTGAAAAAAAAACAAACCCAGAGATTGAAACCAAAAAAAAAAAAACTGAAAAATTAAATGTTCCTTCCTCTGGGTTCGTCGATTCGAACCCAGATGAAGGTCATCTGGGTTCGTCGATCTCCTTTGGGTTCGTCGATACGAACCCAGAGGAACCCTCCTTTGGGTTCGTCGATTCGAACCTAGATGAAGGTCATCTGGGTTCGAATCGACGAACCCAGAGAAGGTTCATCTGGGTTCGGCGATGCAGCGGTTGGATGATGTGGGAGAGAAGGAAAGATGTTGTGATGATGAAAGGTGTTAGATCTACAGTTAGAGAGATAGAGAGAGAGACTATTGAGGCAAGAAGGTAGAGAGAGAGAGATGAAGGTTGAAGAACGAAAGAAAGAGAAAAATAATTTTTTTCTCTTCTGTTTTTTTAACATTTTTTTCAGTTTTTTTTTAATTCCTAGATCTCCACCGTCCATCCAGATCTGGATGGACGGTGGAGATCAAATCTTATCAACATTTTTTATTTTATTAAAATTAATATATATTAGATTTTTTATTTTTTTAAATAATAATTTCCACCGTCCATCATTAGTGATGGACAGTGGAAATTCAACAAATTTTTAAAAATGTATATTGTTATCTTTTTTAAAATATTTTTTATTTTAAATTTTTAATATAAAAATTTTGTCCTTATTCATGGATATTTTCGTCATTGTGCAACATTCCAAGGTCAAACGTCAATTTTAACCATATTTGACCGTTAGTGTGGGGGTTTTGTGTTATAAAAATGAAAAAATGTTTCCGTCTGTATTTAACTGAACCTCAATGGGGTATTTTATATTTAACTCTAATAATAATAATAATAATAATAATAATAATAATAATAAAAGATAAAAATTACAAGACTATATTACGGGACCGAACTATATTGAAATGTAACACTGAAACTTAAGCATCGATACACGGCTAGAAAGCAAAAGAGACATCAGCTACATTACAAACCTACCAGGAGCAGCAGAGACCTAGACGAGCCAGACAGTTTCATTTATGCCATTGAAGTGTGCATGGGGGTGATATCATCGGAAAAGAATCCGAGGAAGCCGTCACCAAAAGAGCCGTGGAAGGAACCCTACGGATCCTTAAAACTTGCTTGAATTCAAAGACTGTTAAACAAGTTGTGTACACTTCCGGTGCCGCCACCGTTGCGTTTAGTGGCGATGATGAACAAAATCATGGGGTTGATGGAAGTTCATGGACCGATATAGACTTCTATAGAAGTCTTAATCTTATAGGCACCACCTATTAGGCTGCCAAGTCAACGACTGAGAGCCGAGCGGATGCAGTTCTTGAATTTTCGGGCAGACAATATGGGATGGATCTTGTCACTTTGATTCCTTCGCTAGTCGTTGGTCCTTTCATTTGTCCTAAGCACGCAATCTACCTCGGACTAGCTATGATCTTAGGTACGTAATGATTATCTCATTTCATAATAAATTTCATATAAAAGAGATAGATTGAGATTTGATTAAAATACATTAACTTTTTATATCGATAGATGAAATCCACGAACAAGCCTCCACTTCCATCGCAAAAAGTTTTTGGCATATATTTCAAATGGTTTTATAAGGATTTTGTTAAATTACTTTAAAGGGGAACTAAGGTATATCTAAAACTTTTGGTTTTTTGATATAAAATGTTCGCATTTAATTTGATGAATTTTTATGTCTGCATAAGAGAGGTGAAGGAAATTGTATTATGTCTTTGTTATGATATGAGATTAGTTATGGTAACTATTGGTCTTATTAGGACATAATTGACATATTATATATTTATATTACGTGTGTTTAAGTGTTTAACATCTAAATTTAGAGAAAATAACATTCGACTTCAGTTTTAAATAAATAATATATGTTTTTACGATTGATTCAATTTGTTTGGTCAGGTAACAAGAACAGTACAGATTTCTCATGAAATCAGCCATGCTACGTACACACAGATGATGTGGCTATGGTCCATATCTTCCTTCTTGAATCTCCAGATGCAAAAGGAAGAAACATTTGTTCATCAGATGAAATTTCACTTCTTCAAATGTCCAAATTTCTTTCTGCTGGACACCCTGATTATCAAGTACCAACCGCAGAGTGAATTCAAATTTTTCTTATAATTAATAATTCATTTTGTCCCCTTCTTTTTTCACAACTAGAAATTTCCATTTTTCGCTTCTTATAGAAGTTAAAAGGATTATTATTTTTTTTATCATGTTTATTTCACCGAATTAATTTTGTCATGCATGCAGTTCCTTGAAAGACGTTAAAGGCTATGAATCAAGCGGCCACCTCTTGTCAATGAAGCTCTTGAATTCTGGATTCAAGTTTAAGTATGTCCTTGGTGATATGTTCGACGGAGCTATTCGTTCTGCCAAAGAAATGCATCTTCTTTGAATCAAATATTTTCGCCCAAGTTTTTATTCTATGACTTCTAGTAAATATGTAATGATTCGAAATTTGAAGTAATGTCATTTCTCTTTTTAATTTTTGGTCCTCTATTTTCAACTATATTTTCTTCTTCTGTGACAAATTGACATAAATCTAACGGCTTGACACCTAACAACTTGATTGACCGAAATGAATTGGTGGAATCTAGCTGTTTTATATCCAGGAGTACTCGAGTTTATGAACTAAAAAATGGTCTCTACTGCAATTGTATAATGACAAGTTCGTAAGGTATCCTTGATCGCGTAATTTCGCCTGAATTTTAATAACAAAAACAACTATTATAAAACTCTTATTAAATTGTATAATAACTCTTGAATTATTTTCATTCAAAACTTTTTAATTATTTAATGATGAGATACTCCAACCTTAAATATTGTTATAATGAATGAGTATTTTTTTAGTATTAAATCGCATTAAACCGTATTATAACAATAATGATTGAAATTGTATTTATAATATTGTTTGAATAAATCCCAGTATGTACGAAATATTGTTTTTTTTAATCATACTAAATTATATAAATTTTGGTATTCGTTTATATATTATAATTCAAACTTCACAACCAATAAATCTGTATTATTTAATGTCACAATTCAAAGGTTCAAACTTCGAAATTTTCACGTGACTATCTGCCGGGACCCTCAATATTAACTTGTAATTGTTATAAAATAATAAAGTGAAAAACACTTAGCATATCAATCCGAGAACGTTAAAATTCGTTTTTAGTAACAAATTTAAAAATATTCATTTTCAGCTCTCTAAATAAATTAATTGTACCATATACTTGCTTTATTCAAATTGTCCATGCTTACCTTGTTCTTCTTTTCCATTATTTATGATACGAGATCTTTAACTTTGTTTGTTGATTGTTTGAGTTTTGTTATATATTTTTTTATTTTTGATTTTTTTTTGGTGTTTTAGATGTCGAGTATTGATGTTTAGGGTTAAATATTTTTAGACCTACAATCGAAGACACTTTTTCTATAAAATAAGTCAGGACTGATTATGCTGCTTCAAACAACTACACTTATTTAACATATATATAATTGCCCATAATGAGTGTGAAAACCAACAAAATTTAATTGAAATTTATAGTTTCAAATAAGAATTTCTAATTCTAATAGATAAATTGGATATAGAATTTCTAATTCTAATTAAATTAAAAGTGTAAAACTTTTGATTCTAGTTAAATTGAAAATTTAGAATTTCTACTTATAATTAAATTGAGAATTTAAAACTTTTAGTTCGAACAAATTAAATTCTAGAACTTTAAGTTCTATTAATTGAAATTCAAAACTTTATGTTATGATAAATTAAAATCCAGAATTTCAAGTTCTGATTGAATTTGTTCATAACTTTAGGTTCTAATTATATATAATAATAATGGTGAATAAAGTCAATTGAATCACACATATAGTGTATATGAATAACAATTACTACTTATATTTATTTATATACACTATAAGTGTATATAGATAAATATGAGTAGCAAGTAAATAACTTATAATAAAAATCTATTTATTTAAATTGTGTTGATAATGTGTTATAAAATAAATATAAAAATAAATAAATTGAAGTTAAAAATAATGAGTCTTTGGAAAGAGACGAGATTCAAAGCAACGAATGAAGAAGTACGAGTAGCAATATACGAATAGTACGGAGAAAGAGAGATGGTGAAAGGGAGAAGCACAAAATACTTGTGCTTTCTGATTTCATTCGAAATTGATCAAAGCATTACATATAGTGTTATAAGCCGGTGAGGCGGACTTGACAAAACTAATTGGGCAAGTAATCATAATTGCTTGCTTGCCACCACTATAGACCAATGGTGTAATCCACCGTTGATAATTCTAATTACCTTTTATATGTCCGGAACTTAATTTCATTTAAGAATTATTGCTAGGCAACTAGCTAGCCCAACTTTCACTAGAAGTCAAATGCAAATGGAAGTCCTTGCTGTCCAGCTCTAACGGGTGCAATTGGCTTAATTCCAAGCTACACTGTACCGTAGAGTAATTAGAGATTATAATAAAATTATGACAGCCATTTATTTCAGCCTCAATCCGAACGTGAGAAGAACAGCTTATTACAAAAATAAAGAGCAATATTTCAACGTATTAATTTTTTTTCTCCTAAGTGATTTTTTTATGCAAAGAAATAAATCAACAATAGTTAAAAATACATGTTCTAGTCTCATGATAGGTTCCACACACATACAACAAAAGCCAAATTAAAGTCCCTGTGGTCCTTAAACATTGTCGTATTCGAAACACACACACACACCCATGTATATATATATATATATATATATATATATATAGGTGTAATGATGTGTGTATTTAAGAGCCACGTACGAGAAGCTTAACTTGCGGCGAGAACAAATTATTGACAGCTTTAAAGAATCATAAGACGACTGTGCTAGCTTAATTAACTACCCAACCACACACAAGAAATGGCTGTAACTTGTAACACAGGTGTATCAAAGAGGATACGTAACATCATGTTAGAGTTTTTTATTAAAAGATTCACTAAAACTTAATAAGATATAGATAGTAGTGCATCATTGATATTGTTGTTCTAATGATACAAGATAGTGATGGAGATTTATTATATTCGTTTTATAAAGCCCACTTATGTATGAGCTAAGAGTTGGGGAAAAATCTATAAAAATATAGAATTTTATAAGATATATATATTGTACGATAATATCATGATATACGAAGATGAGGAAAGCGAATTAGATTTAATTAAAAGATCGACCAAATGGTTTGATAGAGAAGTAGATAAACCAACTAGATCGAAAAACTGTTGAATTGTTATAATGGTATAAGCATAGTAATTGAGTTTATAGAAGATTAAGGGTAATTAATGGTGAAATAGCTTCATCATCCAATGCAATTAATTTGCTAACAAAAAATGTTTATTCAATAGAATAATATTTTAGATTCATTGAATTTATTTCATCGTAGAGCAACACTTATTCAATCGAATAATATTTTAGATTTATCCAATCATCCATTGTAAAATTGAGTTGTTATAAAGAATTGATAAGATTTGAGTTTTTGCGTGGCTAAGACATGACTTTTAATGTAATATTTAAGACAACTTAAAGCACTGGCTTAGTACATACATAATATATCTGACATTCTAGAAACATTAGAATGCAAACGAATGATAAATATTTTACTATACTGTATAGTAATATACGATCAAATTGTATCATATAGGCAAAACGAATAATAAATTTTAAAAACTGTATGACCGTGCATTCATGCTAGCTGTGGGCTTATTTAAACACAAACGGTAAGCGCAACTGATCAGAAAGAGAAAGAGAGAGAAGGAGAGAGATGGAAGAAGAGAAAGGCACAGTTTGTGTGACAGGTGGAACCGGATACATAGCTTCGTGGCTGGTGATGAGGCTTCTTCAACTCGGTTACTCGGTCCATGCCACCATTAGATCCCACCCAGGTAACTTTTACTTAAATATTCATGTTGGGAGGATAAAAAAATGAGAAGAGACAAACTGCAAATGATCGATTTTGACGAAGTTTTGAAAATTAATTAGTTTTCAATTTGGTTGAATTGGAGAAAAGTTTTAATCGTTGATAAGATCATTCAAGTTTTGTATATATAAATATGCTTTTTAATTTGTTATTTTTTCTTTACTCTACGAGTTATTTTTTTCGAAATTATGGATGATATGGTAATTATGGTAAAAGAGCTTCAGTTACGTTAAAAAAATTCTATACTAGACATAGTGCTATAGCCTATAGTCCATAGAGAAACATAGATTGTAAGGCCCGTAAATCATTATCAAGTCAACTCTTTGCTTTGTTTAAGGCGTGTATTATGTTACCCATTTCTAGTTACACGAGGGAAGTCAACTTTGAGAATAGTTTAGTGTTACTGTCTGGGGGTGTCAACCATGTGAAAGGACATGCGCGTAGCTCGGGTTGGCTCAGGCCTTGGCCAAACTCAACCCAGTTCCTTTTTTTTTTAAAAAAAAAACAATATACCATCCCACTCGAGCCCAAGTAAGCCCACGAATAAATTACCGTGTCATTTTACCATTGTCCATATTTTACCTTGCCTATAATAAATTTCAATTAAGGGTCGCTTGGGTGTCTTGGATATCTGTTGCAACTCTCACCAATAGCCAAAAAGGTCCCTCTCACTCTATAAAAATGTGCGGATTATCTTTCCATTCTATGTGAACCTTTTCCCCATATATGTGTGAATTGATCTCTCTCGTATGTGAGTAGCTCTTTGAATCACATCTCATAATCAAATCTGATTTGATCTCGATTGATCCCTGAATTTGTGATAGCTATTAAAAAAAAAAATAAAAAATTAAGGATCAACCTATGACACTAAAATACATTAAAACATTTATGAATTTTAATGGTAGATAATTAAAGGTCATGGTGGTGCAGTTAGCATCACTTCTCTTACCTCTATTTAGAGAGCTGAGTTCGTGTAGTGCTTCCCGCCTATGTTTGTATTGTGTTTAGAATATTTTTTTCACTTGTGTGTAGGTCTTTCCTCCCAATTGCAGATATCTTACTGAATATGACTCTAATGTAAAATATCGTCTGCAGACCGCAAGAAAGATGTGAGCTACATCACGAACCTACCAGGAGCATCGAATAAATTGAAGCTTTTCAATGCCGATCTCAACGAACCAGAAAGCTTCAATGCGGCCATTGAAGGTTGCATGGGAGTCTTTCACGTAGCTCACCCGACTGAACAAAGCGAAGAGCACCACGAAACGGTGACGAAACGCACCGTCGATGGACTGTTAGGGATCCTGAAGGCGTGCGTGAATTCGAAGACGGTGAAACGCATCGTTTACACTTCTAGTTTGTCCTCGATAGCTTACAATGACAAGGAGTGTCGCCAGTTGGATGAGAATATGTGGAGTGATCTGGAAAAGTGTAAGAGCATTAAAAATCTAAGCACATCTTATTTGGTTTCGAAGATTGTAACAGAGAGGACGGCTCTTGAGTTCGCAGAAAAAAATGGATTGGATCTTGTGTCTTTGGTTCTTCCATTGGTCGTTGGACCTTTTATTTGCCCTCATATTCCATCATCTGTGTATATTTTTCTCACTATGATTTTGGGTATGTTCTATTATTTCTAGTTAAAGGCCATACATTTCTATATTTAATACTGACACCGATTGGTCAGGATTCTGATAGAGGTTGATTAGATGACTTATTTTACAATATTTATGTTTATATGATATGATTTTCATGCAGGAAAAAGGGATGATTATAAACGTCTTTTTTATTCATACAATATGGTGCATGTGGACGACGTGGCATCTGCGCAAATCTTTCTTCTTGAGTATCCAATAAACGTAAAGGGGAGGTACATTTGCTCATCAGTGGATATCTCCATTGATGAAATGTTCGCGTACTTCTCTGCCAAATATCCAGAATTTGAACTACCATCACAAGAGTGAGTTTATTTTTATAATTAATTACTACTTTCTTCATTAATTTTGGCTTAATTTAAAATATAATTGAAGTTTGACCCTCATTGAATTATTTTATTTGGCAGACGTGTGAAGGAGATTAAGGCCTATAAAAGACCTATAATCTCATCAAGGAAGCTTTTAGACTGTGGGTTCAAGTTCAGGTGCGGGCTCGATGAAATGTTCGATGGAGCCATTCGATGCTGTAAAGAGAAGGGTTTGGTGTAATTTATGTAATTATGTTCACTTGAAACAACAATATATTCCTTTTAGTCTAATAAATAAATCAAGTGGTGTGAACAAATGAATATATATTACTTGTTGAACAAGTTCATGTAGACTTTCTCCCCCCCAAAAAAATAAACTATTGATTTGGTTGGCGATGACTATATTGAACTATGATAGCTTTTCCAACGAACATGACACTGTCCTATCTTTGAATGATAAAATGCTGACGATGAGGAACTAGGCATGAATAACGTGGGAGGATTTTAGTAGACGTTAGCATCTTTTATGGGCCATTTATTATTGTTGTTGATATATAAATAAATATATAATCAGGGGTGGATATTTACAGGTTCGGGTTAGTTGGAGATGAAAATCTGTCAACCCAACATGGGTAGGGTTGGGTTTTTCAATCCAATGTTGGATTGAGTTGAATTTAATCCATTACAGAAGCATAAAATATTTAGTTAGTAATTTTCATAATTTTAGTAATTTGATTATAAATAAAACAAGAACAAATAAAGATTCAATTATTTAAAATAAATTATTCAATCCACCAAAAATACTATCATTTATTGTCATCCTTAATAAATGTTCGTTTAGAAGAATGAGAAAATCTTGGATTTATAATTGGGATGAGCTTTTGTCGGGTTGAGTTGAAATTTTTTCAATTCAACATAACTCAATTTAATTTTTAACCTAACTCAACTCAATCCATCCCAATTTTTTTAAGATTTAATCCAACCTAACCTGATAAAAAGTGATCAAATTGGGTTTAATTTATCGAGTTGAATTGGAGATACTCACCCCTATATTTATTACCAATACAAGGAAAAAGCTGCAAAATTATGTGAATCTATTCTATTTATAGTAGTGAACATTTTTTTTTTTAATGCAATTATACTTTCAAGTCCACCTCAAACAAATTATAAATTTATTGTGATCTACCAAAACCAAACACTTACTTTTATATTTGGAAGGCAATTAAGAAGAAAAACTATATCGCAAAAAAAAGAAAAAAAAAAAGAAAAATTAATAGAAATGGAACTTTCACTACTTTGATTAACAAGAAGTTGTACAATTACTTTTACTAAAAACTAAAAAGTGATATATTAATTTTTGATTTTCTGAAATCCTTTCTAGGGAGCAACAATTATAACGTAAAACACTATCAGGTAGCACATGATTGTTTGCCTCGAACATATTGGCCAGCGGTAGGCGACGCGCTAGTCGTGAAAATAATTATTGTCCCGGAATCATTAAAAATAATATATATATTATAAAAAATGATTGCATTTGAGTACTAAGAAAAAGAAATATAAAGCTACTAAGAAGTGTATGTACGTGATAGAGTGGTTTGACGATACATAGCTAGCTGATTTTCTTGGAGATGGAAGAAGATAAAGGTACTGTTTGTGTGACTGGAGGCACTGGGTTCATAGCTTCATGGCTGATCATGAGGCTTCTTGAACATGGTTGCTCTGTCCGAACCACAGTTAGACCCGATCCAGGTATGCATCTTTACATTTTTCTATTGTTTTGATTTATACTAAAAATTATTTGCATTATGTCTAACACACACCTTTGAGAAATCATGATCAGATAAGAAGAGAGACCTTAGTTTCCTGACAAATCTACCAGGAGCATCTGAGAAGCTCCAAATCTTCACTGCGGATCTCAATGACCCAGATAGTTTTGAGGCAGCCATTGAAGGGTGCACTGGTGTGCTTCATGTAGCCACGCCCATGGAATTCGAAGGGAGAGAGCCTGAGGATGTTGTAACACAAAGAGCAATCAATGGAACATTAGGCATCTTAAGGGCATGCTTGAAATCCAAAACAGTGAAGCGAGTTGTCTACACTTCCAGTGCATCCGCGGTTGTGGCTATTGACAAGATTCATGTTGATGTAATGGATGAGAGCTTCTGGAGTGATACAGATTTCATTAGAAAAACAATTCCCTTGGTGGGCACTTACTTGATCTCCAAGACGTCAACTGAAAAAGCAGCTCTTCAATTTGCAAAAGAAAATGGCTTGGATCTGGTGACTCTAATCCCATCTCTTGTTGTTGGTCCCTTTATTTGTCCTAAGTTTCCTAGATCAGTGCACAACAGTTTGGCTATGGTCTTGGGTATGTGCTCTTTCCCTGATAAGATCAATCTTTACAAAAATGTGCATCAGTTTCTATCTCAGGAAAATGGAACGACTGTTGAAAATTTTGTATTGATATGTATTCAGGTAATAAGGAGGAATATGCAAATCTTTTGAACACATCAATGGTGCATGTAGATGATGTGGTCAGGGCACATATTTTCCTCCTCGAATATCCTGAAGCAAAAGGGAGGTATATATGTTCTTCAAGCACAATAACAATTCAACATATGTCAAGATTTCTTTCTGCCAAATACCCAGAATATCCAATACCAACAGCAGAGTGAGTTGATTTCTTGCTATTTCTAGTCTTGTGTCATTTTTTTCCAACTTCAAGAAACTAAAAGCATATTGTTCACTTCTTTCTTGGCAGTTCTTTGACAGATATTAAAGGTTTTAGAGTACCTGAATTGTCATCAAAGAAACTATTAGACACAGGCTTCAAGTATAATCTTGGGCTCGATGATATGTTTGATGGAGCAATCCAATGCTGTAAAGTGAAAGGCTATCTCTAGTTCTGTCTAGCAGGTGCTTGATGCTGCTTTGATTTTGAAGGAAAAAACTGCATCTATTAAGTTTGGTCAATAGTGACTAGATCTATATATATATAGTCCGTATAAAAAGTGTATCAGTTTTCAAGATCAGTATCTAGCATTTGAAGATGTGGCTTTAATATGGAGATGTTTTAAAAGCATAAGTGGGGTTCATGAGCTTCTAGGCTTAATCATTGTAAGTCAAGAAGTGTTTCTTTGTAGTTCCAGGGGAGTTTGGCCATTATGTGTACTCTATCCAGTATTATCTTATTTGTGTTACTATATGTATGTGGTTCATCTTCAAAGTTTTAATCCCATGAATATATTTTTTTGCTAAACTGCTCATCAATAATACTTAAATCAATGAATGCTCAATCTTCATTGATTGATCGTTTGCTTTGGGCGTTACATTGGGCATTTGTATGAGATCCAACTCAGCCTGTGTACTTCCTATCTCTTGTCAATTCAAAAGACACATGCTTTTCTTTGGTTTCTGTACTTTTGGACTTTGGAGGACAATTAGAGATGTCAAAAATTCTCACCCTTGCGGTGCCCATCTTGTTTAAGTGGGGTTTGAATGTTTGATATATGATAATCAGGATGTGAATAAAATTTAAAACGTTATATTATGTACTGTTGTCACTACATAATTTTAGTAATGTGGACAAATTCACTTACAATCCATGTCATTATATAATTTTTGGGGATTAAGTCAGGCCTGCCCCAAATATAGCCCAGTCTATTATTGTAAATAACACAATGTCCCACTCGAGCCCAAATAGACCGATTAATAGATAACCGTGTATTATATTATTGTCCGTATAGTACTATACCTACGATCCATGCTGCCACATTGAAATATGCTGAAATGTTAGCCCTATGAACTTATTATTATTATTTTTTTCTTTTTTCCCTTGGATGACTAGGGCCAGTCTAGTGTGCAATTGAGACTAACAGCGATAGACGTTGTTGCGCAACCAGAAGATTAACTCCTAAGAATGAGAGGGGTAAGTAAAGGACAGGGGGTATTCCACGAATAATGGGGGAAAACCACACATTTTGATCCTATTGAACTCGAACTTGACACATATACAAGCATGCCAAGCGAGGTTGCTATCAATAAAGAAAGTTCACCATGCTCTCGGCCTTGTGAACTTTAATGGCATGCTAGCTTATAAATAGTTCGAATTAATTTAAAATTATGAATTTCAATATAATGTTTGTAATTTTAAATGTTAAAATTACAAATTTCATATAAAATTTGATTTCAATGTAAGCTAATCTGTGGAATGCTAGAAAGATGTAAGCTACATCATGAACCTACCGAGAGCATCAAACAAGGGTTAGAGCTTTCCAATGCTGATCTCAACCACCCAGACAACTTCAACACGGGCATTAATGAATGAATTTAAAGTATTTTAAATTTGTGCAACATTCATATTAAACTATTTAAAATTTTTTTAACACCTCACATTTGAATTTTGTAACTCATGTAATTAATGTTGGTTTTAATTTAATTAATGTTGGTTTTAATTAAACTTTTATTCTTAAAGAATACTATGGAAAAAAAACAGAAAGCGACTACGTAAAGAAGTGTGTGTATGTGTGTGCATATATATATATATATATGATCAAGGGATGTGATGGTACAATGCTAGGCGGTCTTTTTAGAGATGAAAGAAGATAAAGGAACTGTTTGTGTCACTGGAGGCACTGGATTCATAGCTTCATGGCTGATCATGAGGCTCCTTGAACATGGTTACTTTGTCCGAACCACGGTTAGACCCGATCCGGGTATGTTTCTTTTACGTTTTTCTGTTGTTTTGATTGTATACTATAACAACTGGTTATAAATCATGTCTAACACACACTTATGAGAAATCATTATCAGAAAAGACGAGAGACCTTAGCTTCCTCACAAGTCTACCAGAAGCATCTGAGAAGCTCCAAATCTTCACTGCGGATCTCAATGACCCAGATAGTTTTGAGGCAGCCATTGAAGGGTGCACTGGTGTGCTTCATGTAGCCACGCCTATGGATTTTGAAGGGAGAGAGCCTGAGGATGTTGTGACACAAAGAGCAATCAATGGAACACTGGGCATCTTAAAGGCATGCTTGATATCCAAGACAGTGAAGCGAGTTGTCTACACTTCCAGTGCATCCGCGGTTTTGGCCAATGACAAGAATCATCATGTTGACGTAATGGATGAGAGCTTCTGGAGTGATGAAGATTTCATTAGAAAAACAATCCCCTCCGCGGGCACTTACTTGATCTCCAAGACATCAACCGAAAAAGCAGCTCTTCAATTTGCACAAGAAAATGGCTTGGATCTAGTCACTCTAGTCCCATCTGTTGTTGTTGGTCCCTTTATTTGTCCCAAATTTCCTATATCAGTGCACACCAGTTTGGCTATGGTCTTTGGTATACATGTGCTCTTTCCCCGAGAAAATTTCCATCTCAAGAAAATGAAACAACTGCTGAAATTTTTGTATTTATATGTATTCAGGTAATAAGGAGGCATATGCAAATCTTTTGAACACATCAATGGTGCATGTAGATGATGTGGTCAGGGCACATATGTTCCTCCTTGAATATCCTGAAGCAAAAGGGAGGTATATTTGTTCTTCAAACACAATAACAATTCAATACATGTCAGATTTTCTTTCTGCCAAATACCCAGAATATCCAATACCAACAGCAAAGTGAGTTGATATTCTTTTCCGTTTCATTTCTTGCTATTTCTAGTCATATTATGTCATTTTTCAACTGCAAGAATTTAAAAGCATATTGTTCACTTCTTTCTTGGCAGTTCTTTGGCAGAGATTAAAAGTTTTAAGACACCTGACTTGTCATCAAAGAAACTATTGGATACTGGTTTCAAGTATAAGCATGGACTGGATGATATGTTTGATGGAGCAATCCAATGCTGTAAAGAGAAAGGCTATCTCTAATTCTGTCTAGGTTTGTGAGTTGAGTGTAATTTATTTCAGTTAACAACCCAGAGTACTAGAACTAAGCTTGACACTGCTTTTAGAGAAACTGCATCTATTATGCATATCAGCAGTAACTTGATTGACGAGTAACTCTATATATAGTCCATATATTCCCCACTGACTAATTCAACTTTGACAGAACAAGTTGCAGTTTCAGTGTGGCAATCAAACTTCAGTGTATAAGTTTGGAAGATCAATATCTAGCACATGAAGCTGTAGCTTGATAATAGGGAGATGTTTTAAAAGCATAAGAAGTGGGTTTTAATCATTGTAGATCAATGAGTGTTTCGTAGTAGTTCGAGGGGAGGTTTGCCATTATATGTATTCTATCTAGTATCATTTTATTTGTGTCATTACTTATATTTGTTTCATCTTTGAAGTTTTAAAACCATGAATACATGTTTTTGCCCAACAGCTCATCAATGAACACCAAAATGAGAACTAAATTTATCAAGAATTTAAAAAACTAGATGGACACGAATCAGTGAACCCTGATTGATTGGTCGTTTGCTTAGGAAGATATATTGGGCACCACATTTGTATGGGCTCCTATTCAGCCTCTACACCTTTTATGCTATCAATTCAAAAAAGACACATGACTTTTCTTCAACTTGTATGTTTAGACTTCGGAGGAAAATCAAGGTTGTAAAAAATCTTCACAGAAATGGGGCCTAGGGGTACCATCTCATTGGGGTCGGATTTGGACATTTGGCACATGATAAGCCGAGTATGAATAAATTAAAATAATAATAATAATATCATATACAACTGTCAATACATAATTTAGTGGTGTTGATAAATTCAGTTAAAATCCGTATCAAAATCTGATGAAAACATGCATATCGTCTGTTGTTTAACTAGTTCATTTAGACTTTCTTCATCCACATTGTCAAATATAGCTTAGGGTTGGCGATGACTATAATGCACTATGGTAGTTTCTTCGATTGCAAGTACCACATGAATCATCGACTTTTTTGCCTAATTAAGGTACTTACCTTGAGTAATTGTGAAGGTACGTGGGAGGAGTTTACTTAGAAATTATGCATCTTTTGTAGGGTCATAAATCATTATTAATAGTTGACACTAAAGTTTTTTGTATTTTGTATTTTGTTTTTTTTTTTCTCTAAATTTTTTGTGTATGTTTATACATATAATTTAGTGGCATACCAAAAATTAGTTGAAATTAAACACCATTGATACAATTTTGGATAGATACTAATTTAACATAGGAGAAACTTTTTTCTACCCTTGATCATGAATAGTGTAAAACTTAAATTTTCAAGTTAAATATGGAGATAAATATGCCTTATCGATGATTTTAAACATTATTAAAGTATTTATTTGTTACAATGCAATCACTAAAAATAATATTAAAGTAATTCTTATAAAATGAAAAAAAAAAAAACCTTTTGAATAATTAATGAATTAAAATTCTAAGATCAAAATTAAAAAAATGTCACCCCAAAATAAATTTGTTAACGTCGTTCCGAAGAGAGGATACATTGTTATGCTGCACCATCTGTAGTTGGAATAATTTCTGACGTAAGATTGGCGGCTTGAGTGACTATGACAACCACTATGGTGGTGTTGGTTGTTAGAAAATTAAATGGTCAGCACTAACCAGTCAAAAGAAGATATTAGAAAAGGAGTGGTTACAACAAGAAGCCAATTAGTGCTCTGGAGAGAAAGAAAGGATATATGAGTACCTGTGGTACTATGATACAAGGTGGTCTTCTTAGAGATGGAAGAAGATAAAGGAACTGTTTGTGTCACTGGAGGCACTGGGTTCATAGCGTCATGGCTGATCATGAGGCTCCTTGAACATGGTTACTCTGTTCGAACCACCGTTAGACCAGATCCGGGTATGCTTCTTTTACATTTTTCCGTTATTCTGACTGTATATACTGTAAGAATTGGTTAAATCATGTCTAACACACACTTTTGAGAAATCATGATTAATCAGAAAAGAAGAGAGACCTTAGCTTTCTCAAAGGTCTACCAAGAGCATCTGAGAGGCTCCAAATCTTCACTGCTGATCTCAGTGACCCAGATAGTTTTGAGGCAGCCGTTGAAGGGTGCAGTGGTGTGCTTCATGTAGCCACGCCTGTTGATTTTGAAGGGAGAGAGCCTGAGGAAGTTGTCACGCGAAGAGCAATTAATGGAACATTAGGCATCTTAAAGGCATGCTTGAAATCTAACACAGTGAAGCGAGTTGTCTACACTTCCAGTGCATCCGCTGTTACGTTCAATGGCAAAGATGTTGAAGTAATGGATGAGAGCTTCTGGAGTGATGCGGATTACATTAGAAAGTACTTTTCCTCCGTGGGCACTTACTTCATTTCCAAGACATCAACTGAAAGTGTGGCTCTTCAATTTGCAGAAGAAAATGGCTTGGATCTAGTGACTTTAATCCCAACTTTTGTTGTTGGTCCCTTCATCTGTCCTAAGTTTCCCGGCTCCGTGCGCACCACCTTAGCTATGGTCTTGGGTACGTGCTCCTTCCCTGATAAAACTTTAAATTGATTCTTGAAAAGAGGTGCTTCAGATTCCATCTCAAGAAAATGAAACAACTACTGAAAACGTTTTACTAACATGTATTCAGGTAATAAGAACGAATATGCACATCTTATGAACACACCAATGGTGCACGTAGATGATGTGGCCAGGGCACATATTTTCCTCCTTGAATATCCTGAAGCAAAAGGGAGATATATTTGTTCTTCACACACACTAACAATTCAACAGATGTCTGAATTTCTTTCTGCCAAATACCCAGAATATCAAATACCAACAGCAGAGTGAGCTAAATTCCTCTTCAATTTATTTCTTCCTAATTGTAGTCACGTCATTTCATGACTTCAATGAAATTAGAGGCATATTATTCTTTTCTTTCTTGGCAGTTCTTTGGCAGAGATTAAAGGTCTTAAAGTTCCTGGCTTGTCATCAAAAAAACTATTGGATACTGGTTTCAAGTATAAGTATGGGCTCGATGATATGTTTGATGAAGCAATCCAATGCTGTAAAGAGAAAGGCTATCTCTAGTTCTGCCTGGCACAGGTTTGTAAATTCATTTTAAGTGTTTCAATTAGCAAATCTAGACTAAGTTTGATACTGCTTTTAGAAAGGAGAACTGCATCTGTCTAGTGTTCATCTTATAAGCAAAAACTTAAGTATATTTACTGTCTCTCTACAGCCTATCTGACAATGCTGGATATTACAAATTATTATTGATTATGACCAACAGTAACTAGATTGACAAGTAACTTTCATGTTCTATATATCCTCCGCCGACTCGATCAATTTTGACTTGCAGTTCAGCAGCCTACCAGATAATAATACAGCTTCCTGGTATGAAAGTTCAAAGAACAAAAGCAGGGTTAATGGGCTTTTAAGCTTAATTATTGTAAATCTCGGTGTGTTCTAAGCAGTTCGAGAGGAGGTTGGGCACTATATGTATTCTATCTAGTATCATTTTGAAGGGTCAATAGATATTGGTTTCTGGATTCTGAAATGTTTGGTTTCATGACTTTTATCTTGGAAGTCGTCAACAATAAGAGTTCAGTGTTGTAAGTTTATATTATATGTAGCTCTAACCCTGTGCACTTTTCCTCAATTCTCATGGACTGCAACCATGTCCAAAGCTACTATCTCACTAGATAGATGCCATGGGGATGGATGGCTTGTTTAATTAATTGTTGATCTAGTTCATCTTGAGTTTCTCACTGCAAATAATAACTACAGTTGACTTTGCGGTGGCTCCAATGAGTTATGATAGCTTCTCTAACAACTAGCAAATGAATTAGTGACATGACTCACAAAGAGCCATTTTTATGTTGATGTGTTAGGGAATACATTTCAAAAGTTAAAATGTACAAGGAGTTAAGTCAGGTGACAGCGACCGACAAAACATGTTCAAAGTGTATATGGTTTTTTTGTTTTTTTTATTAAAAAAAAAAAAGGGTAGAAGACTTTCACTAGGGGCTTTCACCAGCCATCGTTCGTAGGCTATTATTGTAATTGTTATTGATATCAAAGGTTTTGAAAACTTTAACATATCAAATTGTTATATCACAATCACTAAAACCATATAAAAGTAACTTCTATAAGGTGAAAAGAAAAAAAAAATTGCATTTGTATCATCATGATTTGTGTAATTTTTTTTTAAGGAGATTTATCTGTAAAATCTTATAAACACATAAAGATGTTATTTTTAATATAAAAAAACTCAATAAGCATGAAGTTTAGATTGGAAAATTCTTCTAAAAACAGTATAGTTTTTAAAGACCCAAAAGGAAGGGTAACCAAAAATCAAAATCAAAACCAACACGAAAGATTATTATCATTATATTTTTTCCTCTCTATCTTGCTTTTCTCACCTTGAACTTATTGTGTGAAGTTCTTTGAACTTGCATCCTTACAAATAAATTCATACTATTTTTCAATTTACCTTTAATAGTTTTAGAGAGAGGAAATAGAATTAGAAAGAGAAAGAAAAGATATTGGGAAAGAATTTTAGATATAATTTAACTAACATAATAACAATTTAAAGATCATGAAAAGCTTGATAAATTTTTTTAGATTAGATTTGATTTTAAAAAATTTTGGATTACATGAGAGAAATAAATTAATGTTTTATGATCAATTAGGTTTTTCCTTAAAAGTATATCAATTAGGTTGAGTGTAAAGAATATACATATAATTTATTTATTTTATCCATAAAAATAATTTTAGTTAGTGGTATTTTTGTAATATAAATGTTTGGTAAAACTATGGGCGTAGGGAGGAAAAAATTGGGTGGCAGTATCACAACGTCAACGACTTGCTTCCGGAGTAATTAATTGAAAATATTGAGGAAACCTAAGAATATAAACGTAGTTGTGGACCCGGGTAAGTAGATGCAGAGAAATATGGAAGAAGATAAGGGGACTGTTTGCGTCACTGGAGGCACTGGGTTCATAGCTTCATGGCTGATCATGAAGCTCCTAGAACACGGTTACTCTGTCCAAACTACGGTCAGACCTGACCCAGGTATGCTTCCTTACACCTTATATTTTGATTTGTATAAAGAATTAATCGGTGTTAATTGCTTATATCTAATTAACACTTCCGAGAAATCATGATCAGAAAAGAAGAGAGACCTTAGCTTCCTTACCCATCTACCAGGAGCATCTGAGAAGCTCCGAATCTTCACCGCGGATCTCAGTGACCCAGATAGTTTTGAGGCAGCGATTGAAGGATGCAGCAGTGTTCTTCACGTAGCCACACCTCTTGACTTTGAAAGTAGAGAACCTGAGGAAGTAATGACCCAAAGAGCAATCAATGGAACATTAGGCATCTTAAAGGCATGCTTGAAAACCAAAACAGTAAAGCGAGTTGTCTACACTTCTAGTGCTTCTACTGTTGAGTTTAGTGGCAAAAATTGTGACATAGTGGATGAGAGTTCATGGAGTGATGTAGCTTATATAAGGCAGACCATTCCTGTTCTTGGCTTTGGCACTTACATGATTTCTAAGACATTAACTGAAAGGGCAGCTCTTCAATTTGCAGAAGAAAATGGATTGGACCTAGTTACTCTAATCCCCTCTTTTGTTGTTGGTCCCTTCATCTGTCCTAAGTTTCCTAGCTCAGTGCGCACCTGTTTGTCTATGATCCTGGGTATGTGCTCTGTCCCTGATAAAAGGTCTATATAATTATCACATTTGATCAATTCTCAAGAACAAGAAGCAGATATTGAAGACTAAAATGTTCTTTTACTAATATGTATTCAGGTATCAAGGAGGAATATATACATCTTATAAACATGAATATGGTGCATGTAGATGATGTGGCCAGGGCACATATTTTCCTGCTTGAATATCCTGAAGCAAAAGGGAGGTATAATTGTTCCTCACACACAATAACAATTCAACAGATGTCTGAATTTCTATCTGCCAAATATCCAGACTATCCGATACCAGCAGCAGAGTGAGTTGAATTCCAAGCTGTCTAACTTCAACTTTAAAAAATCAGAAGCATTTGTAGTTCACTAATTTTTTTTTTTTTTTTGGGCAGTTCTTTGGCAGAGATTAAAGGGTACAAAGTACCTGAGTTGTCAACAAAGAAACTGTTGGACACTGGTTTCGAGTACAAGTATGGACTCGATGAAATGTTCGATGGAGCAATCCAATCCTGCAAAGAGAAAGGCTATCTCTAGCTCTCTCACACAGGTTTGTTACGAAGATGTTTCACGAGAATAAGAAGCCGTTGGGTTCATGACCTTCTAAGCTGAATTATTGTAAATTTAAATGTTTCTTGGCAATTTGAGAGGAGGTTGGGCATTGTATTATATGTACTCTGTCCAGTACAACATTACTTGTATCAAGATATATTTGTTTCCATATTTTGAAATCTATGGTTTCATATATCTTTGAAGGCTTCAATAATAAGAGAAGACACTATCTAGTGTGCATTTTTCTTCAATCCTCATGTTTTGCAACTACGTCCAAAGCAATTATTTCACTTATTAGAAAACCAAAACTAGATACACGAAAATGGAAAACTTGTTCAAATGTATGTTGGTCTTTTATTGCATTGCATACCAAAATCAAGAATTCAATCAAACACGGAAAATAGTTTTTACATGTTTTTCTATGTCTTCGATATGTCAGCATGGAGGGAAGAATCGTCATCTAAATCAAAGACACCTCTCGCTGCATATCTTGTGTTTTAATAAGAGGAAAAATGTCCATCTTTTTTTTTATCACCATCTCTCTGTGTCTGCCCTTTATAGCACATTTATTTGTATGGTATCATGTAATAAAAAGAAGCTAAATTCATATTATGTCAAAAAAGATAAGGGGTCAATTTAGCATGATTTTAATAACTTTTATTTTTTTTGAAGGACTATCTAGTATCATTTTATTTGTGTCATTACTGATATTTATTTCATCTTTGAAGTTTTAAAACCATGAATGCATGTTTTCGCCCAACAGCTCATCAATGAATACCAAAATGAGAACTAAATTTATCAAGAATTTAAAAAACTAGATGGACATGAATCATTGAACCTTGATTGATTGGTCGTTTGCTTAGGAAGATATATTGGGCACCACATTTGTATGGGCTCCTATTCAGCCGCTACACCTTTTATGCTATCAATTCAAAAAAGACACATGGCTTTTCTTCAGCCTGTATGTTTAGACTTCGGAGGAAAATCAGAGTTGTAAAAACTCTTCACAGAAATGAGGCCCCGGCGAACCATCTTATTGGTCGGATTTGGACATTTGGTACATGATAATCAGGGTATGAATAAATTAAAATAATAATAATAATAATATCATGTACAACGGTCAATATATAATTCTAGTGGTATGGACAAATTCAGTTAAAATCCGTGTCAAAACCTGATGAAAACATATATATCGTTTGTTGATTAACTAGTTCATCTAGATTTTCTTTATCCACATTGTCAACTATAGCTTAGAGTTGGCGATGATTATAATGCACCAAGTAGCTTCTCTAACTGCAAGTACCGCATGAATCATCCACTTTCTCCCCTAATTAAAGTGCTTACCTTGAGTAATTGTAAAGGTACGTGGGAGAAGTTCACTTAGAAATTAGGCATCTTTTGTAGGGTCTTCGACTCATTAATAGTTGACACTAATGTTTTTTGTGTTTTTGGTTTATTTTTTCTAAATTTTGTGTGTGTTTATACATATAATTTAGTGGCATACCAAAAATTAGTTTAAATTAAATACGACTGATACAATTTGGATAGATACTACTTTAATATAGGAGAAACTTTTTTCTACCGTGATCATGAATAGCGTAAGACTTTGTGTCACTGGAGGCACTGGATTCATAGCTTCATGGCTGATCATGAGGCTCCTTGAACATGGTTACTTTGTCCGAACCACGGTTAGACCCGATCCGGGTATGTTTCTTTTACATTTTTCTGTTGTTTTGATTGTATACTATAACAACTGGTTATAAATCATGTCTAACACACACTTATGAGAAATCATGATCAGAAAAGAAGAGAGACCTTAGCTTCCTCACAAGTCAACCAGGAGCATCTGAGAAGCTCCAAATCTTCACTGCGGATCTCAATGACCCAGATAGTTTTGAGGCAGCCATTGAAGGGTGCACTGGTGTGCTTCATGTAGCCACGCCTATGGATTTTGAAGGGAGAGAGCCTGAGGATGTTGTGACACAAAGAGCAATCAACGGAACATTAGGCATCTTAAAGGCATGCTTGATATCCAAGACAGTGAAGCGAGTTGTCTACACTTCCAGTGCATCCGCGGTTTTGGCCAATGACAAGAATCATCATGTTGATGTAATGGATGAGAGCTTCTGGAGTGATGAAGATTTCATTAGAAAAACAATCCCCTCCGCGGGCACTTACTTGATCTCCAAGACATCAACCGAAAAAGCAGCTCTTCAATTTGCACAAGAAAACGGCTTGGATCTAGTCACTCTAGTCCCATCTGTTGTTGTTGGTCCCTTTATTTGTCCCAAATTTCCTATATCAGTGCACACCAGTTTGGCTATGGTCTTTGGTATACATGTGCTCTTTCCCCGAGAAAATTTCCATCTCAAGAAAATGAAACAACTGCTGAAATTTTTGTATTTATATGTATTCAGGTAATAAGGAGACATATGCAAATCTTTTGAACACATCAATGGTGCATGTAGAAAATGTTGTCAGGGCACATATGTTCCTCCTCGAATATCCTGAAGCAAAAGGGAGGTATATTTGTTCTTCAAACACAATAACAATTCAATACATGTCAGATTTTCTTTCTGCCAAATACCCAGAATATCCAATACCAACAGCAGAGTGAGTTGATATTCTTTTCCATTTCATTTCTTGCTATTTCTAGTCATGTTGTGTCATTTTTCAACTGCAAGAATTTAAAAGCATAGTGTTCACTTCTTTCTTGGCAGTTCTTTGGCAGAGATTAAAAGTTTTAAGACACCTGACTTGTCATCAAAGAAACTATTGGATACTGGTTTCAAGTATAAGCATGGACTCGATGATATGTTTGATGGAGCAATCCAATGCTGTAAAGAGAAAAGCTATCTCTAATTCTGTCTAGGTTTGTGAGTTGAGTGTAATTTATTTCAGTTAACAACCCAGAGTACTAGAACTAAGCTTGACACTGCTTTTAGAGAAACTGCATCTATTATGCATATCAGCAGTAACTTGATTGACGAGTAACTCTATATATAGTCCATATATTCCCCACTGACTAATTCAACTTTGACAGAACAAGTTGCAGTTTCAGTGTGGCAATCAAACTTCAGTTTATAAGTTTGGAAGATCAATATCTAGCACATGAAGCTGTAGCTTGATAATAGGGAGATGTTTTAAAAGCATAAGAAGCGGGTTTTAATTATTGTAAATCAATGAGTGTTTCGTAGTAGTTCGAGGGGAGGTTTGCCATTATATATACTCTATCTAGTATCATTTTATTTGTGTCATTACTTACTATTTGTTTCATCTTTGAAGTTTTAAAACCATGAATATATGTTTTTGCCCAACAGCTCATCAATGAACACCAAAATGAGAACTAAATTTATCAAGAATTTAAAAAACTAGATGGACATGAATCAGTGAACCCTGATTGATTGGTCGTTTGCTTAGGAAGATATATTGGGCACCACATTTGTATGGGCTCCTATTCAGCCTCTACACCTTTTAAGCTATCAATTCAAAAAAGACACATGGCTTTTCTTCAGCCTGTATGTTTAGACTTTGGAGGAAAATCAAGGCTGTAAAAAATCTTCACAAAAATGGGGCCCCGGGGAACCATCTTATTGGGGTCGGGTCTGGACATTTGGTACATGATAATCAGGGCATGAATAAATTAAAATAATAATAATAATATCATGTATAACTGTCAATATATAATTCTAATGGTGTGGACAAATTCAGTTAGATCCCATGTCAAAATCTAAAAAAAAACATGTGTATCGCTTGTTATTTAACTAGTTCTTCTTGACTTTCTTCATCCACATCGTTAAATATAACTTAGAGTTGACGATGACTATAATGCACTATGGTAGTTTCTCTAACTGCAAGTACCACATGAATCATCCACTTTTTTGCTTAATTAAGGTGCTCACCTTGAGCAATTGTGAAGATAAGTGGGAGGAATTTACTTAGAAATTATGTATCTTTTGTAGGGTCATCAATCATTATTCATAGTTGACACTAAAGTTTTTTGTTTTTTGTTTCTAAATTTTTTGTGTATGTTTATACATATAATTTAGTGGCATACCAAAAATTAGTTGAAATTAAACACCACTGATACAATTTGGATAGATACTACTTTAACATAGGAGAAACTTTTTTCTACCCTTGATCGTGAATAATGTAAGACTTAAATTTTCAAGTTAAATATGGAGGTAAATATGCATTGTTTATGGTTTTAAACACTATTAAAGTATTTATTTGTTACAATGCAATCACTAAAAAATAATATTAAAGTAATTCTTATAAGGTTAAAAAAAAAAAAAACATTTTGAATAATCAATGAATTAAAATTCTAAGATTAAAATTAAAAAAATGTCACCCCAAAATAGATTTGTTAACGTCGTTCTGAAGAGAGGATATATTGTTATGCTGCACCATCTGTAGTTGGAATAATTTCTGACGTAAAAGTGGCGGCATGAGTGACTATGACTGCCACTGTGGGGTGGGTTGTTAGAAAATTTAATGATCACCACTAACCAGCCAAAAGAAGATATTAGAAAAGAAGTGGTTACAACAAGAAGCCAATTAGTGCTCTGGAGAAAAAGAAAGGATATATGAGTACACGTGGTACTATGATACAAGGTGGTCTTCTTAGAGATGGAAGAAGATAAAGGAACTGTTTGTGTCACTGGAGGCACTGGGTTCATAGCGTCATGGCTGATCATGAGGCTCCTTGAACATGGTTACTCTGTTCGAACCACCGTTAGACCCGATCCGGGTATGCTTCTTTTACACTTTTCTGTTATTCTGATTGCATATACTATAAGAATTGGTTAAATCATGTCTAACACACACTTTTGAGAAATCATAATTAATCAGAAAAGAAGAGAGACCTTAGCTTCCTCACAGGTCTACCAAGAGCGTCTGAGAGGTTCCAAATCTTCACTGCTGATCTCAGTGACCCAGATAGTTTTGAGGCAGCCGTTGAAGGGTGCAGTGGTGTGCTTCATGTAGCCACGCCTCTTGATTTTGAAGGGAGAGAGCCTGAGGAAGTTGTCACCCTAAGAGCAATTAATGGAACATTAGGCATCTTAAAGGCATGCTTGAAAACCAAAACAGTAAAGCGAGTTGTCTACACTTCTAGTGCTTCAACTGTTGAGTTTAGTGGCAAAAATTGTGACATAGTGGATGAGAGTTCATGGAGTGATGTAGCTTATATAAGGCAGACCATTCCTGTTTATGGCTTTGGCACTTACATGATTTCTAAGACATTAACTGAAAGGGCAGCTCTTCAATTTGCAGAAGAAAATGGATTGGACCTAGTTACTCTAATCCCCTCTGTTGTTGTTGGTCCCTTCATCTGTCCTAAGTTTCCTGGCTCAGTGCGCACCTGTTTGTCTATGATCCTGGGTATGTGCTCTGTCCCTGATAAAAGGTCTATATAATTCTTACATTTGATCAATTCTCAAGAACAAGAAGCAGATATTGAAGACTAAAATGTTCTTTTACAAATATGTATTCAGGTATCAAGGAGGAATATATACATCTTATAAACTAAAATGTTCTTTTACAAATATGTATTCAGGTATCAAGGAGGAATATATACATCTTATAAACATGAATATGGTACATGTAGATGATGTGGCCAGGGCACATATTTTCCTGCTTGAATATCCTGAAGCAAAAGGGAGGTATAATTGCTCCTCACACACAATAACAATGCAACAGATGTCTGAATTTCTATCTGCCAAATATCCAGACTATCCGATACCAGCAGCAGAGTGAGTTGAATTCCAAGCTTTCTAACTTCAACTTTAAAAAATCAGAAGCATATGTAGTTCACTGTTTTTTTGTTTTTTGGGCAGTTCTTTGGCAGAGATTAAAGGGTACAAAGTATCTGAGTTGTCAACAAAGAAACTATTGGACACTGGTTTCGAGTACAAGTATGGACTCGATGAAATGTTCGATGGAGCAATCCAATCCTGCAAAGAGAAAGGCTATCTCTAGCTCTCTCTCACAGGTTTGTTACGAAGATGTTTCACGAGAATAAGAAGCCGTTGGGTTCATGACCTTCTAAGCTGAATTATTGTAAATTTAAGAGTGTTTCTTGGCAATTTGAGAGGAGGTTGGGCATTGTGTTATATGTACTCTGTCCAGTACTATATTACTTGTATAAAGATATATTTGTTTCCAGATTTTGAAATCTATGGTTTCATATGGCTTTGAAGGCTTCAATAATAAGAGAAGACACTATCTAGTTGTGTGCATTTTTCTTCAATCCTCATGTTTTGCAACTACGTCCAAAGCCATTATTTCACTTATTAGAAAACCAAAACTAGATACACGAAAATGGAAAATTTGTTCAAATATATATTCGTCTTTTACCAAAATCAAGAATTCAATCAAACACAGAAAATAGTCCTTACGCATTTTTTTATATCTCCGATACATTGTCGTAGAAGGAAGAATTATCATCCAAATTGGAGGCACATCTCTTTGCATATCCTATGTTTTAATAAGAGCAAAAATGTCCATCTCTTTTTGATCACTATCTCTCCGTGTCTTCCCTTTGGTGTGTATTTATTTGTATGATATCCTGTAATAAAAAGAGACTAAATTCATATTATGTCAAAGTTTAGGGGTCATTTAGCATGATTTTAAGAATTTTTCTTTTAAGTCGTTATTCTACGTATTTGATATCTTATCATAGAAAAAAGAATATTTCATCGTAAAAGAAAGAATCGTCGTTCAAATTGGAGACACTTCTCTTTGCATATCCTGTGTTTTTATACTTGGTAGAAAAATATCGTTTGGTTTTTTATTACCATCTCTCCGTCTTCCTTCTGGTGCGCACTCGTTTATAGGGTGTTGTGTAATAAAAAGAGGTTAAATTCATATTATGTAAAAGTTTTTGGGTCAATTTAGCATGATGTCAAAAACTTTTATTTTAGGTCGGTTAGTAGAAGGACAAAATTGTCTAGAAGAAGGAAGGGTATGCACGTAAATGGACAGCTTCAAAACAGCTGTAACGACGTCGTATCAAGACTCGCTCAGCGTTTGAACAGCTGCATCCAATAGCGCGAATGGCGCGTACTATATAAACACTTCCCACGCAATTCTAACGGTCATTTTTAGACCGCGCCTGGTTTCTCTCCTCTCACTCACACAAACACGCTTCTCTCTTTGTTTCTTTGTTTTTTCCTTTTTTTTTTGACAAAGTTTCTTTGATTTTTCAATTCTTGTTTTATTGAGTTTATCTATCAACCAGTTGATCTTGAATAACCTAAAAATACTTCAACACTGATAATGTCATTCTCGGATAACGAATCGTCGTCGCATGGCGGAGAGTACAAATTCTTCCGTCAAATCAGCCGCGATCGTGAGCGTCTTTCTCTTATTTTCTGGAATCATCTTTTCTCCTTTTTTCTTTTTCTCAGATCTTTGTTTGTTTCTAGAGAAAATGCACTCAAGAGAAATTTAATTTAATTAATTAATTCAGCATTTGAACTTTGAGTGTAGAAATTGAAGCCACAAAGATAGCTAGGGCACTTTAGTGTAATTTTCCATTTGAATTCCGATTCTCCATATAAATCTGTTTGGTTTCCAAGAAAATTACAATTCGCCACGTATTTCTTATATCCAGAACTTTGACATGTAAATTTGCTGATTTCTTCCCTTTTTTCTAACACTGCTGATTAATTGACATGATTTAGGGCTATTGTTCGAAATGCTGGCATCCGCAAAATCAGATTCAAAATCGTGGAAGGTTTGTTTGATGTTGTCGTACCTGTTAAATGAGTGTTATTGATTAGTTGTAATAAATTGCCCCATTGTTGTGTTGCTAGTATATTCTCTATCTGTTGATTCATTGTATAATTTTTTCAGCTCGTCCTATCACTATATGCACTAGTTACAAAGTCACTAGGAAAATCACAGTGACTCGAGTTTGTTACTGTACACAGCTTTTTTTTTTAAAATGAAGTTTTCTCTGTAAATCTTTTATAGTTAAGCTTAACTGATTTTTGACAGGTACTCATTATGGACAAAGTTACAGTGAAAGTTATGTCTGCTTCATGTAAAATGGCAGATATTACAGACCAAGGAGTTTCTTGTGAGTAACAGAATGTATAATTTTGCTTTGAATTTCTTAGGCTTTAGTGTGCTCAAAATCTTTCGAAAGGTCATACAGGCTATGTTGACTTAATGGAGAGAATAATACAATAAGTGTTAATCCTCTGAGCCTTAAAGTCTCATACTAATGTTTAAAATGTGTTTTGCTGTGCACGTCTTTCTATTTTTGGCATTGGTCATTGATATTATTTTCATTGACAACAAATCTTAAGCAAGTATAAGCCTTTTAAGACTTAAGCTTTTCATATCATTGTTTTGATGCCTCAAACAACTGCATTAAAAATTTAATATATATTTCTTGATCGCACTAATTATTTATTTTTGCTGCAGTGGTGGAAGATCTCTTTAGGAGAAGACAGCCATTGCCTTCCATGGATGCTTTATATTTTATTCAGCCATCAAAAGAAAAGTACCTTCTTTTATCCCTTATATATATATATAGCATGTAGATATTGCATTGTTAGTGATAATAACATTTATGTACAGTTTGATTACTCTTGTTATTGATGCTTTTCTTTTAATTATTCATTGCTGCATATACTGTGCTTATTGTTTAGAAATGGATGTCCAACCAATTGCTGGTTTTAGTAAACTATGTTTTCTACATATAAACTGCAGTTTTGATAATTGCATGGTTCTAATTTCATTTTGTTAAAAGTTTTTTCTTGGATCAATAGCTGGTCTAATAAGTCTGAAATCTATGATTCTTTTGAGTGTCTAATGTCTTATTATTTGGCTTACTGATTTTTTTACTTGATCCATGATTAAGTGAAGTCAGTAAGAGGCATAATAGTTTGAGATTGGATGGGTATTAATAAAATTGGGAAGGGGTTCACTCTTTTCAGGCATGTTATGTCTTTAAATTTGGATTTACCAACTGGTGTGTTCAAATATATTTTGTTGGAACTAATACATTCATTTGAGAAAGGCAGTTTGGGGGTGGTAAGTTCATTCATGTTTAATGTTATTGGTTGTATGAATTTATGATAACTACTGGGTGAGTTTTATTTTCTAGTTACCATGATCTGTTGTGGTTTCTAATTTTAGATCCCATGCATATTATAAAGGGTTTTTAACCTTATCTTTTGCTAGCATGCAGTGTGGTCATGTTCTTATCTGACATGTCCGGAAGGGAGCCTTTATACAAGAAGTATGTGAGGATTCTTGTTTTCCTGTAATTTTCTATAACTTTCAACTCATCATTATTTTTCTCACAATTGTGTTCTTTTTACTTTTCAGAGCATTTGTATTTTTCAGTTCACCTATTCCAAAGGAATTAGTTAATCATATCAAATGTGATACAAGTGTGTTGCCTCGCATAGGTGCATTAGGAGAGGTTGAGATTTTAACTTTGCTTCTGTGTTGATTTTTCGTGAATGAGGTCCATGGCCTCCTTCCTTATAGTTCTACTTTTGATCTTGTCCTTTTGGCTTGGCAATATGCAGATGAATTTGGAGTATTTTCCTATAGATAACCAGGTGCGCCATTAATGATAACATTTGATTTATCTATTTTTCTTGGTGGTTGGACACTGAATATGCTTTATATTATATTTTTATGTGCAACAAACAACACTATCTTTGAAAGCATGTCTGATAAATTAGTTACATGGGTAAATCCGCTGTGAAGACGAGAATCCAACCATAATGCTCTTTTATGCATACAAATCAACATTCAGTTAACATTTGGTTTTCTCTCTTATTATGATAAGTTAATTGCATGGATAAATCCACTGTGACGAGGGGAATGCCAACTGTAATGTTCTTTTATGCATACAAATCAATATTCAGTTATCATTTGATTTTCTCTCTTATTCTAGTTATTAAGAATATTGCTTTCGTCTACCCGCTCTCTCCACATGCAGGCTTTTGTCACTGATCAAGAAAGAGCATTAGAGGAACTCTATGGTGAAAATGCTGAGAAATCTCGTGGTTTTGATGCTTGCTTAAACACAATGGCAAAGCGTATTGCTACCGTTTTTGCTTCATTGAAGGTATTTTCATGAATCCTAGATTCTCTTCTGGTTCATTTCTCTAGAGCAACTGATTCAGCATCAGTGATGTAGCATAGGGTCAATAGTTGATGAGTGGACAAATGATCCAACTATTCAAGTAATGCTCAGGTCACGATTATAACAGTGGCAAGTCTTCAACTCTGATTTTGAGAAGTTCTTGAAATTTCAGCAAATATGACTCTGAATTGGCAGGTACATGACATAAAATTTATTCCCAAGAGGCTAAGGTAGAGGAAGAGAGAGAAGAAAATTGCTGATCTGAACTCTGTTTCACCAAAATTCTGTGCTAAATTTCTTTTATAGCAACTGTAATGCCGTTCAAGTAAAAACCATAAAATTAATGTGGACACCTGGTTTCCATAAATCCTTAAGTTGGGCCATTACTGCAATAAATAATCTTGATTGAACAAAAGCTTTAACAGTAAACCATCTATAAACTAATAAAAAAGGTACAAACAAGTGTGGAACACCTTATCTAAATATCTGACTATGTCTGCTCGTCAAATCTGATTTCCTGAATTGAATCATTTGCCTTTAGCAGAGGAAATTTCTTCCTTGCCTTTTGATGTGGAGGACTTGTCAACGTAGGATTACTTTCACTTGAACTTGTCTCCTGTTTTGTCAAGTATTGAGGAGAAAATATAATGTTTGGGTCACTTCTGGTCAGCATTACATGGTGTTGAATATTTGGGTTACATCATTCTATCTCTAATTTGGAAATAGCAAGTTCCTTGAATGAAATCAGTGGTCTTCTTTGGTTTCAGGAGTTTCCAATTGTGCGATATCGCTCTGCCAAGGCTTCTGATCCATCCTTGATGACATTTCGGGATTCGATACCTGAAAAGCTTGCTACTGCTATTTGGGACACTCTTGTAAAATATAAATCCATTCCCAACTTCCCACAGACTGAGACATGCGATCTGATCATTTTAGATAGATCCATTGACCAGGTCACAACTAGTTATGATATTATATTATCATGTTTTTAGTATACTGCAGTAGTTTCTGTCTTTCTTTCATTTTCTTCTTTTCTTATGCCTCATGGATTTTATTTTTCAGATTGCTCCTGTCATCCATGAATGGACTTATGATGCTATGTGCCATGATTTACTGGACATGGATGGAAATAAATATGTTGTTGAGGTAACCCTGTTTCCTTGAGGGTTTCTTTTTCCTCCTTTATCTGTATTGTATGCTAGAATGACAGACATATATTGTGTATTAGCTTCCTGGCAAAACAGGTCGTCCCCCTGAGAAAAAGGAAGTTCTCCTAGAAGATCATGATCCGGTCTGGCTTGAGCTGCGCCATGCACACATAGCAGATGTATGTCTCATACATTATATTTTTCTTCCTTACAACGTATGATAATTCAAAGGCTCCTTTTAACTAATGTGACATATCAGGCTAGTGAACGGTTGCATGACAAGATGACGAACTTCATGTCAAAGAACAAAGCTGCGCAAATGCAAAGCAGGTTATACGGCAGAAGTCTATTTATTACTCTTTAATGCAAAGTATTGCTAAATGTTGCAATACTTTGAGGTTCAGAATAGTTAAAAACAGATAACATAATCACCACTCAACATGCTTAAGTTTCATTTTATGCAGAGATGGTGGAGAATTATCTACACGAGACTTGCAGAAAGTTGTTCAAGCTTTGCCACAATTCAATGAACAAAAAGAAAGGCTTTCTCTTCATGTGGAGGTCTCTTTCTTATTTTACGAGTGCTTTACATTTCATTCAATAGTATAACTGAATATATAATTCTGCCGGAGATAGAATCCATTCAGCCATTTACTGTGCCAAATGGAGAAAAATGATCCAGTTGTTTCTATAATTATGGAAAAATTATAACTGCAATTACTCTTCTAATTCATTTCACCTTATCGGATTTTAAGGAAATTCGAGTCAAATACACGGTTTGGATATGAAAAAATTTTGCACTAATGGAAAACAGTTTGAAAGATGTGTTTGTATGGCCTCTAGAAACAAGGACAGTGAGACAGAGCTGCACTCTTAAAACTGTGATTTGGGATTTTAAATAAGTTATTGTGATTGCCTTCTGGTAGCTTTCCATAATGGTAAAATAATAATATTAAGTTTTTGTTTTAGAATCTTCAAAGCATTGTAAGAAATGTTTAAAATGTGTGCAGTAGAGTGGTTATTCTTGCTGACACTTCTAATTGATTATTCCAATACAGATTGCTGGGACAATTAACCAACTAATTAGAGACGATGGACTGCGAGATCTTGGGCAGCTGGAGCAGGATCTTGTATTTGGAGATGCAGGAGCAAAAGAAGTCATCAGTTTTTTAAGGACGAACCAGGTGATGTAGTGCAGAGTTGTTGGCTGTACATTGTTTTTCATCTACTATTAGGTCTAGGTAATTTTTTTTCTGAAATTTTTTTTTCCTTACAGGATGCAGCCCCGGAAAATAAGTTGCGTTTGTTGATGATTTATTCATCTGTCTATCCTGAGAAATTTGAGGATGACAAGGCTTCTAAGCTAATGCAGGTAGTCATGGAATTTATAGCAGTGATTTGTATACAATACATATGTGTATACACTCGAAAACTGGAATAGAACAGTAAGAAATGCCACACATAGTATTAAATCTTTCGTTGAATGTAATTATAAGAATTGTTAGTTATTTCCTTTATTGTTAATCAGTTAGCTAAATTATCACCTGAGGATATGAAGATCGTGAATAACATGCGGTTGCTTGGAGGATCTTCAGATTCCAAAAAGACATCTGGTGGTGGTTTTTCTCTTAAGTTTGATGGTCAGAAGGTAAAATATTATATCTCATGGATTTGAAGACTATTGGGATTTTGCCTTTATAAAAAATTTGTTACTAATCTAAGGTCTAAAAAGTTGGTAATTTTTTTTTTTCTAAACAAAAAATTATTAGACAAAGAATGCAGCAAGGAAAGATAGGACTGGCGAAGAAGAAACATGGCAGCTGTTTCGTTTCTATCCCATGGTAGAGGTAAAATAAAAAATTTGCAAGCCTTTTGACTTACATTCTTACTTTCAATTGAGGTTTTCCCATGCTTAATGCTTTCTGTGGTTGCCTCTAGCAAATAGATGCTTTTAACTAATTATTATTAATTTATATCCTTGTAAAAGTCACCTGTAGCTGCCTGATTAGTGGTGTTGTCATTGAAGCCTTTTGACTTGAATTGCAAGCCTTTTGACTTACATCCTTACTTTCAACTGATGTTTTCCCACGCTTAATGCTTTCTGTGGTTGCCTCTAGCAAATGGATGCTTTTAACTAATTATTATTAAGCCATATCCTTGTAAAAATTACCTGCAGCTGCCTGATTAGCGGTGTTGTCATTCACCTCCATGGGTGCATCCTTCTGGTACATTGAAAATTATCAAATATTTACTCCAGTCTGGTCTGAGGAAATGCTATAGATTCAGATATATTTCACACTTTATATTCGACAATATGAATTTTGTTTGATACTGTTGCAACATAGCAATCATGATTGATTAATATAGTTTGCCATATGATGATGTTTATGACAAGGGAGCATGGTTGAATTTCTATGATATTTTTCATGAACATGGAAGGGAGATGTAAAGCAAGTTTGTTCATTGTCAAATCTATGATGACCTTGAATTGCTTTTCTGTTGCTTGACATAGGGCAATATGGTCATGAATAATATTTTATTAATAGCTATCTTAAATACTAGCTTCATGTCTTGAAAAAAAAAATTGTTCCTCTTTTGCACTATAAAGAGTACAGGAAGAGTAACTGTTTTGCAAACATTACTTTGTCATTGTCCACATATCATCTTGCCACTGTGTTCATGGGTCATAATTTGGGGTATTGATGGTCAACTAACTGAAGCAATGCCAATGCAATCTTTGGTGTTTGGACCATGAGGCAAGGAAGTCATTCCGACTCCTGGCACAGATGGATTGAATACCAAAAGCGAGGGGAAAAGAAATTGTCGTGTAATATATTAAATGCTCTGCATTTGCATGTGGCTGTTCTCTGTTGGTGCCAATATTGGAGATTAGTGTCACGGCAAGGCGTGTTTGAGTCAGCTGGAGTACCTATCCACAACATAGCAACTAGGAAAAAAGAGGTTGTCTTGAGAGGAGAATTTTCTGTTGAGTTTATTTTACCTTATGATGTCTAAAGAAATTAAAATCACTTTCTCACTTGTTTTGGTCCCGGAAGCTTGCATCTGCAGTGTAGGAATACATTAAAATAAATGTTCATATTACAAGATTCCTGTCTCAGGAGCTTATTGAAAATCTTGGTAAAGGCGAATTTCTAAAGGATGGGTACGCATGTATGAATGATCCAAAGCCAATTGTCAAGGAGGATACTTTGTCAGTTCGGAAAAAGACAGCTCCAGCAGCTCCTCCAGCTCCTGAAAGGAAAACTCCTGCTCATTCAAAGAGATCAAGACGAACTCCATCTTGGGCAAAACCTCAACTTTCTGATGATGGAAGTTCAAGGTACCCTTACGGCTTTGTGTTCTTTTCTTTTGTTTACATCTTGCCTTTGCAGGCTCACTATTGAATTTGACCTTAAAGGATGATCTTTAAACTAGATTTGCCCTATTCTATGATTTGCTGAATATTGTGGACATGATATATTTTTTTTACATGATTGTCAACGGCAGACCAGTTATTCATTGCATGTCTATTTAATGCACACTTTCTACCTGTTTATACTGGAGATTCAAGTTCATATTTCTGTTCTGCTGCTTTTTCTAGTGATTCAACTTTGAAGCATGCAGCTGCTGAATTAGATTTAAGGAAGATGGGACGACGCATATTTGTATTTATCATTGGTGGGGCAACTCGATCTGAGGTGAAATTTTTTATGACTTCTATCTCAAATTCAAAATTGAGATTTGAACCTCACTTAATAGCATCATGTTGATGCCCCATTCCATTCTAATATAGCTGATGACAAACTCTTTTTCCTTTCCGTGTTGTTTTCAGCTGCGAGTTTGTCATAAGCTTACCACTAAACTAAGGAGGGAAATTGTGCTAGGTTCTACTAGTTTGGATGATCCCCCACAATACATCACGGTAATGACTGCTTGTTTATCAGTTTTCTTTTCTTTTGGCAGTGACTTTGACATGATTGTCATTCACAAATTTTGTAGTGTTCTTAATGTAGTCTGAGGAGTATCAAAGGATTAAACCCCTTAGGATTTTACCTCTCTGTATGGTTCACCATGGTTAGATGAAAATTTGAAGTTTTCTCTGTTCAATATTTTGTACAAATTCATTAATTCATTATGAGGCATTGATGGTAAGCTTCAACAGTAATTTCTTGCTCTTTCTGTGGGTACTTGGAGCTAAGTTTATGAATAAATAACCTACCACCTCTACTATATCCAGTCTGGTTTCTTGTTCTCCTTATTTTTCTGTGTATGTTTCACAACAGACTTGTAAACAAGCCTCGTTCCATCTCTGTGGAAGTTGCTGATGAATATATGCACAGGAACAACAATTTTAAATTTGGTCATCAATGTATCACAAGTCCAGCATTAAAGTAGGAAATAGAGAGATACATTTTTTCTATTTGCTTCTGTTGATGACCTTTTGCTTCTCCTCTGTTATGTGAGACATGAATAGGATGTTATTATCTGCAATTAGAAAGAGGATTTGAATAAAACTCGGTTCTCATTGTCAGCGTAGTTGCTCATTAACTTTTTCCTGGTCTTGCAGAAGCTGAAGCTACTATCGTTTAAGGAAATTTGAGCGGGGGGCTAACCATAGATTTTAAATTCTGGTGCCATGTTTTTTGGCAAATATAAATTTTTGCTCATTGCCAATAGATTGGCTATCTTGTTTGTGATTTTGAGTAAGTGATTCTTAAAGAGTCCTACTCTTGCAATGTATAAGTATTATGATCTTTTATAGATGAAAAATGGACAATGCTTCTTTTCATTTTTGGCTGAGAATCTAGGCCTGCCAAGTAAATATAGTTAGAGATCAGCTGCATATAGCAACCCAAACGTGATTTTGGTTGGAAAGTGCAAAGATATATGCTAATGCGCTCCTCAATTATTGTTTACGCTGGTTTAATGGCTGTTGGTTTACCCAGTGGAGTGGAGCAAACTAGGTCATTGTATGCAAAAATATAATGTAATGAGTTCGTAATGTTTATTGTGACCTTGTGGCATTTAAATGCAACTAGACATTTATTTTGTCTTTCCATTTATTTTATTGGAGAGAAGCGGTCAAGTGTATGAATAATTTTCACAAAATCCGGACAATATTGGTCAGCCTATCAGGCCTGCATTTTACTTCCACGTATGATTTACCATTAGATTGGGCAAGATCTCCCATTGACAAGATATCATGAGAATTTGTCGGTTCATATGCTTAAACATCAATATAATCAAGATATCATAATTCATGCATAAGGTCTCCCATTGTTCTTACATATGATTTGGCAATAGATTGTGCAACATCCCTCGAAGAACTAGGACTCTCAACCGTGTCAAACTTGGAAGAATGCGTGCTGGTTGGAAACAATGAATATAGACTAATTAAAAATTGAACGATTTATTTTATCCGAATTTTCTAGAAGGGTTGGTGGATCATGTTGGGTCCATCTCCAAGTTGTGACCGGGCCCAATTATTTGGGCTTATCTTGAGTCAAAAACACTGGTACGATCGGTTCCAATTTATTTATTATTATTTTTATTAAAAAACTATTTATTTGTTCAGTTTATTTCCTTATATTTAATTTTGATCATCTCTTTTTATCTTATTCTGACTAACACCTAAGGGTAAGGAAGATCTGTTATCTTTCATTTTAATATGAATACTTACTTTTCTTTTTACCATGTCATATATAGTTTTTACAACAGTTAATTACTCTCTTATCAGATGAAGTGATTGTTATTTTTGTTACTTTGATTGTCAACTGTTACATTAAAGATGATCAAATACAATTATTTCTATCATATCACATAAAGAATCATCTTAATTTTAGTTAACAAGATTAAAAATTGTTATCATTAATTTGAAGCATGCAAACTACATATCACTTAAAAATGTAAAATCTCTTTTCTATACACACAGGTGGAGCGAGATTGTGTGTGTAGTGAGATTGTGTGTGTAGTGAGATTGTTTTGATTCCACTATTATTTACATTCATAATAAATGTATTGTAACTTGAAAATTGAAACTTTTAAAAGGTTAACTACTAAGTCGTTTTTCTTAGAAGCACAATATAATAACAATAATATTGTGTTTCTAAGAAAAACATCTTTTTTTATAAAAAATAAGAAAAAAATCCATATTATGACAGAAATATTGTGTTAAATTATAAATAATAATAATAATAATAATAATAACAATAACAAGAATAATAATAATATAATTGATTCCAAATCAATTGTCACCCATTATTTCTTTAAAAAAGAAAATTGTCACCCGTTATAAGTTTATATATACATATATAATTTTAAAAATTTTATTATTAAGTGTTATTTTATTTTTCGTAAAAGGAAAATACGGTTCATTTTCATTTTTTGGGAAATAAACTATGGTTATTTTCTAATTGAATATACTTTGGAATTAGATAAAAGATAAGATACAGGTTCTTTCTATTAGAATGCTTGTAAACGGCACAGATAGGTAGATGAATTATTTGGCATATTTTTCTAAAATACCAATAAATAAAAATAAAAATAATAAGTTTGTAGTATTATTGAAAATAAAAATGAATAAATAATCCTATTATGTGACTAGAAGCAAAATCATTCCCAATGTCACTAACTATATTCTACAGAGACTGCAACCACCGTTTCGACCTCTCTAGACTGATAGTCAGTGAAATCAACATTCAACACCAAGCCCGCGCGCCATTTCCACTTCCCAATAGCATCACATAATCATCCTCTCCGGTTTACAGATGGATCCGGTTCTTTCAATCACGGTGGTCTCGGTCGTACTCGGAGCTCTGATCGCTCTTATCTTCTTCAAAAACTACTTCACCAAGAGAAGATCCGAAGTCCAATCCATCGCCGAGGCGGAGCTCCAACCCGAACACAACAAGAACCCTGCCAAGTCCTCCCGGTCAATCGCCAAGAAACACCACGCCAAACCTCACTCTCACGCCTCCGATAAGGCATATAAATAAATGCTTATTATTTATTTATTTTTTAATTTTTTTTTAAATCTGATATTTGGCTGACTTTTGTTTTTTGTCAATACGAAAATTGAAGGATCAATCCAAGAAACATCATCGGTTGGATGTGAATACTTTGAAAGGTCACGGAGATGCTGTCACTGGACTCTCTTTCTCCTCTAATGGGCTGAGTCTGGCAACGGGTAGGTGGATTCAATCTTCAAAATTAGACTGTTTTGTTGTTTGTTTATCTGGTCATAGCATTAGAATTCTAGTTATTTGACCTTTTTTTTTGCGAACAGCATGTGCTGATGGAGTGGTCAGGGTATTTAAGTTGGACGACGCTTCGAGTAAAAGTTTTAAGTATGAATCTGAAGTGACCTTGCATCGTTTTCTTGATATTGTGTTGAAGTCGATAATATGTGTAGTTTATGCTTGTTTTTGTTGTTGTTCCAGGTTTCTGAGGATTAATTTGCCGGCTGGAGGTCCTCCAACAGCTATAACGTTCGCTGATGATTCATCCTCCATTGTTGTTGCGACTAGTGCTCTATCAGGTAGTTCGTTCTACATGTATGGAGAGGAGAAAACCAAATCGGGTAATGAAAGTAATCAGCAATCCAAGCCGGAAATCAAATGGGAACATCACAAAGTGCATGACAAAAGAGCTATTCTGACCCTCTGCGGAGCTACTGCTAGCTATGGCAGTGGTGATGGGAGTACAATCATTGCCTCTTGTTCAGAAGGTATATGATGTTCATTTGTCCCACACTGTGTCTCATGGTTTCGTGTGCTTTTTTTTTTTTTTTTTTAAATTTATGTTATCTGTCTTATGTTGTAAAAGAATTAGTGAATGCAATTTAATGAACACGGCAGCTTTGATGTCATAAAATGATATTTCAATTTTTACATGCTTCCATGTTTGTAAATAGTACTGGTTGCTAGTTATAGAAGGGACCTTAGCTAGTCTCTATCGTGACTTAGAATGGCTGTCGATGGATTTGACAGGAGTTGTTGAGTTCTCTCTACAGAGCCTGCTTTGGAGCAAATTTTTTTTTTGTGGATATCACATCATAACCTTATTAAGTTTTCATCAGTAGATTTTAAAAACCTCCCCTTGTTCTATTTCTTTTAATTGATTTAGTTGTGAGTTTTGCGGACTATTGCTAACTTACTGGGAATTATCTGTTCCAGGAACTGATATTAGCATTTGGCATGGAAAATCTGGAAAACTTTGTGGCAGTGTTGACACAAATCAATTGAAAAATCACATGACTGCCATATCACCAAATGGACGTTTTCTTGCTGCTGCTGCTTTCACGGCTGATGTGAAGGTGAATGTTGCTGATTGCCTTCAGTGACCAACAATATACGAATCATGGGTTATTTCTATATTCTTTTTGAGTGTCTATTTTGAGGTTTCTTGTAAAGTTCATGTGAAGTGAGCAAGTGGTTTTCAGAATTACATGCCATGCTACGTATGATCTGAATGTTGCTCATTGCCTTCAATGACTGACAATGTACGAATCATGGGATATGTCTATAGTCTTTTTGAGTGTCTTTTTTGAGGTTTCTTTTAAAGCTCATGTGAAGTGAGCTAGCGGTTTTTATAATTACACGCCATGGTACGTATGATCTGATTGCAGGACAAGCTGTTTGTAGGATTGCAAGGATATGCACCCATTGTTTTTCACATATATGCTTCTTCCTTGTTACGTAAACAATGTTGTCACTTATTGATGCAAAATGCACAACCTTCTTTTATTCCATATTTGCGTACTTACATAATCTAATGCCTTTGATAGTAAATCTAGTCTGCCATATGTTTCAACATTTGAACTGCATACTGCAGCATATGTTTCTGTTTAATTGTAGTCTTTCAGTAATGAATTGCTAATTCTTGTTTGTCGTTTTCCACACTAGGTTTGGGAAATTGTGTACTCAAAGGATGGCTCAGTCAAGGAGGTTTCAAATGCTATGCAGCTTAAAGGGCACAAGGTATTATATTTCAATAAATGTTCCCATTCTTGATCTCATTTGTGTCTTCACAGTGCTCTTTGTCTGTGTATATTCTCACTTTTGTTTCTTTCTTATTTTTCTGACTTCTAAAATCTTGAACATCAGAATGGAGTTTTTAAGTTAATTTCATGATAAGAGCTAATTTCTCCAAATCAGCAAATCAAATGAATGATCGAGTTTTAATTTTATTTCTTTCATACATAAAATTGTTTTCATTTGCTAAATATTTTTCTGTAAGAGGCTTATAGGGAAAAAAGGATCATCCCAAGCATTTTTATTGTACTTCTTGGTATTGATGCATATATTTGCTTTGCTATAAACGATGTTTTAATTGTTAGTTCAATTGAACTTTTTTCCATCTGTTTTAAGCTCTTAATTTCTTTCTTTTTTTTATGGTTATGTTATTGTAAATGTGTTATATAAGAAAGTGTGACGACCTGATATTTGCAATGTATTTCTGACATGAAGAGCGCAGTGACTTGTTTATGCTTTTCACCAAACTCAGAGCAAATCATCACAGCATCGAAGGATGGTTCAATACGAATTTGGAACATCAATGGTTTGTATCATATCATATGTTCATACTTTTGCCGATTTCTGTTTGTGCATAAAAGGTAGTAAAAGCTGGTTTGTGTAACACATCTTATGTGCATTGTTTACATTGGTTGATTGCTGGTGCCATTAGAAGTGGATTGATGGGTGTTAAGCAGTATTTCAATGGTTGATCTGGTGCATATGCTTGGATCACCAAACATTGCCTATAGTATGCTGGTTGAACAATTAATCTACTTCTTAAGTATGATCTTGATGTTGATATTTGAATGAATATTAAATTTTTTTTATAAGTACGACTTTAAAGATGCGGCATGTTACACCACTGGCCATTGTTACACTTGTCATACTCCAGTTCTGAAGTGTTACTTCAACTTTCTACTGACCTGAAATGAAACAATCAATACGAATATCACACTCAATGCATCTACAAAATTATGTAACATTTTAATTGAATATACTTGTTTTTAGTAAGGTGATCTAGATGCTATGACTTACTGTTTTCTTCTGTTAAGTAGCTAACCTTGCTTATTTGTTTTCTGAAGTCCGATATCATCTTTCTGAGGATCCAAAAACTTTGAAGGTGTTTCCAATTCCTCTCCATGCTGAACACACATTGCACTATGATCATCTCTGTTTATCTCCTGATGGAAGTGTATTGGCGGCTACCCATGCTTCAACATTGCAGTGGTTAAATGTTGAAACGGGAGAGGTTTTAGACACTGCTGACAAAGCCCATGATGGTATGCCTGAGCATTACGTTTTCTTGCTCTATAGATTCTTCTTTTTTTTTTTTGACTTTATTCTCCATCATGAGATTTAAATATGGTACTGGCTCATGGTGGAACTGTGACTTTTATGTTAATATATGTTCAGTTTTGGAAGGCAAAAAGTTTATTATTTATTTTTTCATTCTTGAAGTTGGGTACTTTACTGTCACTTGTTTAGGCACAAGATTTTGCTTGTCATATGACTCATGTCACCAATTTAATTCTCTCTGAAGTCATTGAGGTTTTGAATGATATGTAGCTGCAATTGTATTTAATTGGGATTAGTACGTTGAATTCTTTATTTTGTGGTTCGAGTATTTAATTGATAATTTGCTAAACAGATCTTTGACATTGTGATTATTACCCTTTTGAACCAATGGCTGATTTTGCTCCTTTTTTTTGTTTCTCTTTCAATTGTCAAATTTTATTTGTTTTTTCCTAATTTACACACCTTCTGTGTTGTTACATATGTCAATGAAATACAGTGTGTCAACTTCATATTAATGTTGGTTTGTCTTGCAGGTGAGATCACAGGCTTGTCATGGGCACCAAAGCCAATACCAATGGGTAAATAATCTTGCTTGACTAATCCTATATTTTTTCTGTTCTTTAGTACCTAAATCTATTGCAATGTTCTTCCATTAAAAATTATCCTTTCCTTGTGCATGTGTATGAATCTGTGTGTATTCTAAAGATGAGGTTTATTCTGGTCCAACCAGCAAGATGCCATCACCACTTCATTAATTTCAGACTTTCAGAATCCTGTGATAAACTTGATCCAACTTTTACTCACAACTGCTCCGGTGCTAAAGCCTACAAAGTTTTGCGGACACAACCTTTTCCAATAATTTATAAATATAAAATAAACGTCAACCTTCTATGATGACAAACCTTGTTGTTCAAAATATAATGAAGTTTAAATAGCTATGCTAGAAGCACTGCCAGGTTAATGTAAATGTCGCATTTGCATCTCTCAATGTGATTACTAACTCAAACCCTATATTATTTCTTCCTCCCAATTCTTATGCATCTTTTTTGCTATATCGGTGGCTATAACATGTCCTTATCATGTTGTGCAGGAAGTGAACAAAAATTGGTTTTAGCAACATCAAGTGTTGACAAGAAAGTGAAATTATGGGTGGCTCCATCGTTCCACGCATGAATGAGGTTGCTCTGATGTCATACCTTGGCACGAAGGAGCTTTTGATACATATGTTTTTAGATACACTTGAAAAAAGTATTTTGACTACCAAGGTGGAATAGTTGCATGTTTCGTAGGAGTTGTGGTACTTACTTACCTTCCGGCCTTAGAGGTAGAACAGAACAAAACTCAGAGAAAATATATTTGCTAAATGTTACTGAAATTTTATAGGCTAGAGAGCTTTATAGACAATTTAGAACACCCAATTTAAGTTCTTATATTTTATTTTGTTCTTTCGTTTTGTGGCACCAATTATGTGCTCGATTGATTTGAACTGTTGGACCCGGTCATGCTGTGTGACATCTATTGCGTCAATTTTGGGTGATTAAACGCTACTAGGAATAGAAACAAACACTTATCGATCATCTATGGTCTACTTATTTGAACAATGAACCAAATTAGTAAATCAACTTGATTCATGGCACAACTGGAATCAGACAAATATCGGACTAATCCTTGTTGGATTCTATCGACCTTATTCCAAATGTTGGTGCTTCATCTGTAAATTGTTAAAAAGATGCTCATTCATATTAGATACAGCTGCATTTTATCGGAATTGAGGGAATAACCAAAATAAATAACAACCCCCTTTTTTTTTTTCTTCCTTTTTTGTTTTCAAAATAATTCTCATCAACTAGTATTTTTCGTATATGAACTTTTAGCAGTAATTTATTGAATTTGTTAGATATAATAAAACCCTTTTAACATTCACAGCCAAAGCCGCTTATTGTTGCGACCCGATTGATCTTGAAGGCTACTTATTGAAGATCTTCCGCAAGAAAGCAGTGTCTGTTTCCATCTTACGTTGTAGCTTCTAATATTAAGCATAAACAATTTTAGAAAGGTGGTAGTATAATTTTGAATGATATGGGTTAAAAGATACTTGAATATTTAAAATATATATATATATATATTTGTATACACATATATATTTTTTAAACAAAAGACATCTGCAAAAGAGGCTTTAGAGTTACCTTGTGGAGTAGAGATCTATGATACCGATATCCCTAGAAAATTTATAATAAGATAATTAATACTAAATTTAGTTCATGTATGGTTAAGGATCAAAAAGTAACAAAAAAAGAACCCAAGACTCATGAAAATTATATGAACTAATTGAAAAAATCAACTATATATTAAAAATAATCAAGTAAAAAATTAAAAATCGATATTTACAAATGTGAATATAAAAGATCAACCACAATTTTTTTTTAAAAAAAAAAAATTTATATTATGTAAATTTACCTTATCAGTTCCATAAATATAATCATACTAAGTGAACACCGAGGCAAAGTTGCTTTGACTATGACTCCCAACATAATGATGATAATCATGGAATCGTGCTCCACTATAAAATGGAATATATTTTGTAGCACTCCAAGGAAACTCGTATCTAAGTTTTCATATACGGGTTTGATACAATATACCCATTGAGTTGTCATTTTTTTTTTTTTTTTACTTTGTCATGCACTCTATCTCCTCACAAGCACAAATTAAATCCGATCCTCATCTAAGGTTGATATAAAGAGAATTTAAACCTACTTCTGTTCCACTTTGAAAAAGCTCTAACCAATTTAGACCTCTTTATGTCCATGCAATTATATGCAACAAAACGATCAATAATGTCTAACATGGGATGATTTCAGTAAAGTTAGATAGTATAATATATTATTCTTTTATTGGTCAATTTAACATAGAACCAATAGTTAATATAGCGAAGGAATATATTTGGTGTTGATAATAATACCCCCTATGAGTTTCAAAGACCTCAATTAGCCTGAGATTGTTCCACAACCAGTATGTGACTATGTGTCCAGGAACCAAAGTAGGCCCAAGCAATGTAGGGAGGCTTAAAATCAAAATCTCGGCCCAGTGAGCGTATGGTGCGGCGAATACAACTGGGGACGCGTATTCATGATGTACGTGGTGGATATTCTCGTAGGCCCATTTTTTGTGCAGCCATCGATGGATCCAATAGTTGAAATAATCTTCTATAATGAAGTACACCAATATTTGCCAAAATATTTCCCACTTCGACGGTAGTGACAAACTTGTTCGAATCTCCAACTTCTGTTGGAAAATCCATCTAATTCTCAATTAGACTTCTAACCAAATGTTGAAAATCATGCAAATAAGTATATAATATATATATGGACAAAATAAAAGTATATTATATATATGATTGAAGGATTGTAAGTCAAATAGAAAAATTTTATTCAAATTATAAAGGGTATATATTTGGTTCTGAAATCTGATATCGAATAAATCAAAGATCCGTTAAGCTCGATTAAGATCAAGCGGTACATACATAGTTTGAAAATTCCAACAACTAAGTGGCTAACATTCTTTTACAATTTTAGTATTAAAAATATATATGTATATCTCTAGTTATAAAATTCGTATAATGAAATTCGAACATTCTTTCATAAATGTTAAAAAGAAAGAGTGCAAATATGATTTTGGATTATCAAAAGTTTTATACTGGCATGTTTATAACAATAATTAGTGACCAACCTTAATACAAAATACAACAGAGAGAGCGATCATTTGCTGAGGCACAGCAACAAATAGAGAAACTTGAATGGCCTTCATGTAGGAGCTAAACAAGTCTGACAATGACCTCTTCACTTTTGGTTGGATCTTATATTTGTTCATTTGCTTAGACCTACTTAGATCAACCAATAAGTATGGTAGAGGAATTACAGTGTAAACTAAAAACGATAAAATGAAGCTGTGCAAGTGAAGAAGGGAATCGTGTTTCTTGGCTGAGTAGTTGAACCAAAGTTTCTCTGCAAAACTCCGTTCTCTACCCTATGCTGCCTCTGCTTCTAGCAAGGTCAAGTAGGGAAGCATTGTAATTTTTTGAAATCTTGGATGAGTGATAGAGATTTGAGGAAGTGGAACATATTTATTGCTAAAGATGCGGAGGGATTGCTACTCCATTCTGTACTGCTAATGTTGTTGGGTTAAAATAAGAATTAGCAATTTGGTTGGGTGTAAAGAGTTTTCAGTTTACTAGATAATAATTTTGATTGGAATGGTAACATCATAAATTGTATTTAGAAAACTAAAATTATTATATTAAAGTCGGCAACTAATAGCACCCATATATTCAATGTGATGCAAGGAAGTAGTTAAGATTCAATATTAGAATGGACTAGAATTTTCTTTTTTTTTTTTAATTTTATTTGAACTTCTATAAGTGATTAAATTTTTCGAAGTTACGATTAATTAATTGAAAAACAAAACTACACTTAATGAAAAGTATATTAGTATAGTCTTTAACTCTCATAATGTATATTTCAAAATAATTATATCACTATATATATTTATTTCTTATTTAAATTATGATTAATATAAACTATGAATAAAGAATTAAAATAATGATCAATATAAATGATAAATAATTGATTAAATTATTAAAACACCAAAAGAATTATGAATTAAATAATACAATAACCACAATTTATACCATAAGAATTCTATAAAATTATCAACCAAAGATCTACTCTTGATCAAGATAAATAATACTAAAAGTTCGATTTTAACCCTAAAGTAATTTCATAACCAAAGAGTAAAAACATAAATATGTTTTATTTTTACAATTAATAATATTTAATAATCAACAAGATTTTCAATAAATAATACATTATATTATTAATTTTTGTTCACTTCATATCGTGCACTGTAATTCAAAAGTTGAGTACAGTTTTTAAAATAAAGGATTTTTAGTTTGAAGAAAAGTAAATAGATATAAAGGTTATTTATTAAATTCAATAAAAAATAATTTCATATTTTTAATAAAATTTTTAAATTTTTCTAAATTAATTTTTAAGCCTACCCTAATCCAAAGGAAGCTACATCGCTGATGTGATGTGACTCACGAGAGAGTAGCATCATTAATACCTATGTTTGACTAGCTCATTCCCATTCATTGCATTTAATTATAATTTGAAAGAAATTGAAATGTTTGTCCAAATGCCGTGGTAGGAAGATAATATTAAATATACTTATGTTAGAGTGGCCTATTCCCGTTCATTGCATTTAATTATAATTCGAAAAAATATGTTAAATTGTTTAAAATGTCAACCCAACCGCCATGATAAGAAGATAATATGATGAACAGTATATTAAATACAATTCATATATCATATTATTTAAATAAAAATTTTAAATAATTTAATATCACCCATTGAAAAAAAAAATGACTATCCCAACCTTTTTTTTTTTCCATCTAAAATCCATCTTGACAAATTAAAAACAAAGAACTTACATAGAGTAACTTTTGTATAACTATACAAAGTCTTATTAGTTAATCTCATCATTAAGAGATAAATTATAGATTTTAACCATAAATTTGGGTTGTACTAGAATAATTATTAATTATAAATTAATAAGATGAGATTAATCAAGTAATATGCTTTCACACTTATATTTTGAAGTTATGAACTCGAGTCATATTTTTGTTCTTAAACTTTGAATTTATTATAATAATTCAAAAAAAAATTTACATTATCATTCAATATCACGTATAATCAAATCTTGATTAAGATATGATAATCAGATTTTACCAAAATCAAAGAGCACTTTCAATGCCAAGTTTTATCATTTTAATAATTATAATAATAAATAAATGCAATTAAGGACATAACTTTAAGTCATCCTTAGATACTAAAATAGAAATAGAAGATCGGGATAATTAATTCTTTAAACCGAACAATTATTCTATCAATCAGTACTTATCTCTATTTCCGGCTAGGTTACAAATGGCTTGGTTAGATGAAGAAAACGAAAAAGGCCTTTTTTTTTTTCCTTCTCCTATGCCTCCACCTATAAAATCTTATACATTTGCAAGTTTCAGAAAAAGATAATAAAAAACGTATTACTAGAGGCAGCCTTATAATGGCTAACTAACTGTCACATGTAGTCCGAAAATGATTTTATATACAAATTCTAATTGTAGGATAATATCATATCAGAAGTAGTAATATGAAAATTGTTTAATACAAACAATATCCAAAAGTAATAGACAAATACCCATACAACGATATTACAATTAGCTGTGGAAGAAGAAACCATACTTCATGCATGCACCTCGTCTGGTTGTCTTTCTAGTGTATAAGCTACGAATTTCAGGTAGAGCCTTCTATGATTTATGTAAATCTACTTAAGAAGTAGGGCTCTTGGACTGCATAGACAATTATAACTTGTTAATGCCAGTTGGAGTTTAACATAACTTTATTTTAGGCAGTTCTAATGCGGTGCACAGGCATGACAGAAATACAGGTAAAGCAATTACATAGAAGAACAAACGTTTCAAAAAGGCCTCCAATAACAGAACAGTGAAATTGAAGGTATATATCCATAGTTACCATGTTTATGTTAAAATTTTGTACTAATTACAACAATTTGAAATTTTAGAGTTACCTTATTGAGGAGAGATTTATGATACCAGTATTTTGGTTCATGTAAAAGGTTCCTCTTGAAAGAGATTAAAAACTTAAATAAGAGTATTATAGGTGGTTACTGAAACATGTTAATATGAACCTAATGAGAAAAATCAACTCTATTTTGATAGTAGTAAGACCAAAAAAATAAAATACGATCCAATTACAAACTTAAAAGAAAATTATAATTTATAACATTAACCTTATCAATTTCATAAATATAAACATACTAAGTAAATATTGATGTAAAATTGCTTTGACTATAATGCTCAACAAAGTGATGGTAATAATGGAACTACATTCCTCCATAGAATGGAATATATTTTAAGTGACCTTAAGAAAACTCAAATCTGCATTGACATAACATTTCTTTTATAATATAATAATTAAATTATTAACATCCATGTATAATATATTTTTTTTATAGTTTAATTAACTTAGTGACATATATAATAATATTATCACCATGGTTAATAGTTATTGATCTTTTCTTTTATCATTCTACCATGCTACTTATCCACACAAAGCACAAATTAGACCCATTCTCCTCTAGAAATTGATACGGTGAGGACTTGATATTTAGACCTCTCTTGTTCTACTGTAAAAGTTCTAACCAACTACATGCTAATGCAACCAAATACAATCAAATGATCTGTTATATCTATTGTTGGAAAATTCGAATTGAGTTAGATAAATATATTTTAGACTTTTAGTCTTAGATTGTTCAATTTGACCGAGAAGGAATAGCTAACAATGCAAACAAATATAGTTGGTGTTGATAATATGGCACCCGCTGTGAGTTTCAATGGAATAATTACTAGTAAGTGACGATGTGTCCGGATACAAAAACGGGCCCAAGAAATGAAGGAATGCCCAAAACCAAAATCTTAGGCCAGTGAGCGTAGGGTGCAGATCCAAATGGGGCTGTGTATTGACCTTGTGACAACTTAATCGAATCCCCAACTTCTGCTGGAAAATCCATCATTATCTAATTCTCAATAAGAATTCTAACCAAATGTTGCAAATTCATACAAACAAGTATATATATTCGGACAGAATAAAAGTATATTATATACATGATTGAAGGTTGTAAGTCAACTAGAAAAATTTTATTCGAAGTATAAAGGGTATATATATTTGGTTTTGAAATTCGATATTGAATATGTCAAGAATCTGTTGGGCTCCACTAATATCAAGCTTACAAACATAGTTTGAAAAAATCCAACAACAAAATTTTTCATAACTATACCTATGAAAATTAATTAATCTATGTTTTAATTAAGAATACACGTTATAATTAATGTTAATTTACTAGTTAACTCATCTGATGTTGATTGAGTTAATATATTTCAAGAACACACGTCATAACTATCTTTAAAATACCAGCACAGAGTAACAGTGTTTGCATGGAAAGATAGCTGCATTAAAGACGATGATATACACTTTCGTCTCAACATAGCAGCAACTGGTATAAGGCAAAAGCTTGTGATTTCTATATTAATACTTATGTTGGCCTAACCCATCCCTTTTTTAGAGTTGTTATACATTTAATTATAATCTAAAAGAGTTATGTTAAATTGTCCATAAATTTTTATTCAAATTAAACGGTTCGTCGATTGTCAACAAGATCACGAAATTATATGATGAGTTATTTATTGGGTATAATTTATATGTCATATAATTTCGATGAAAAAATTAGATAATTAATTATTGTATAAAAGGATATCCCTTTAATTTTTTATTCATCTTACATCTTAGATATATTTTAACAGATCGACAAAAACTTGTTAAGACTTTTAGAGTAACATCTAAATTATAATATAAGCATCACCAAATTGGGTTTATATCATAATATTATAAAGCTCATAAGTTCATTTATTTTTAAGAGATATAAATTGTGTATTTATTAATTTATCAACTATAAATTTGAATTGTACTTGAATAATTGTCAACAATAGGATCTCTCTATATCACCTTCAATTATATTTTAATTAAGATATGATTATCAAGTTTTACTAAAATCAAATAGCAGCTTGAAAGACCAAGTCAGGTAGACCATAGAGGCAACTAATTTTTTAAGCTGGACGATAAATATATCAATCTAGCAATGTTTTACTTTTTCTTGCTTAAATAATTATAGAAAACGAATAAGGCCTTTTTTGATTTTTTGTCATGTCTCCACCAATAAAAGCTTGTACATTTACTACTAGAGACAACTGTCATTTGTAGCACAAAAATAATTTCTAATACAATTTTAGGCCGTGGGATGGTACTATATTAGTAGTAATATATATATATATATATATATATATAGAGTAGGAAGAAATGTATAATACAAGCAATAGGACCAAAACAACACACACATAGAGTAGAATCATTTTACGAGATATAGACCGGTACACATATGGCGATGTCAGATGCGGAAGAAGAGAGGAGAAACCATACTAGACCATGCACCACATCTCTGGTTGTCTTCGAGGCGTAGAAGCAATGAATTTCGGGCAACGCCGTGTATGATTTATGTATATCTATTTAAGAAGTAGGGTCCTTGGACTGCATAGGCAATTATAAATTGTTTTAGTCAAATGATAGTTAGAAGTTTACGTGACATTTTATTATAAAGTTCTAATGCTGTGTACTGCGCACAGGCAAGACCAAAAAAACAGTAAAACTTACTTCCAAAAAAAAAAAAATGGGGTAAAGCTAGCATATAGAATATCAAACATAAAAAAGAGGCCTCCAATAACACAACAATGAAATTGATGGTATATATCATAGTTACCATGTCAATGTTAAAATCTTGTACTGATCACAGCAATTTGAATTTTTAGAGTTACCTTATGGAGGAGAGACTTGTAATACTGATATCCCTGAAAGGAATTTATTGTCAAATCATTTGTACTATCATTATTAAGAAGGATCCTCTAAAGGAGATCCAAATGAATAAAAGAAAACTATATACCCTTAGCAAACTTATTGGTATAATCGTACTGAAAAGGATAAGTATTTTCGAAAAAGTATTGAAGTAAAAGGAAAAAAGTAATTTGGTATAATGAAAGTACTTTGATATTAAATATACATCACATTAAAATGTATTTTATACAAATTTAAAAAATAAAAAGATGATTAAAAAAAAATCTCATAAATCTAACCTTATCAGTTCCATAAATATAATCATAATAAGTAAACATTGATGCAAAATTGCGTTTATTATGATGCCCAATATATTGATGATAATCATGAAACCCCACTCCTCCATAGAATAAAATATATTTTGTAAACCTTCAAGGAAATTCGTATATGCAATTCTTTCATATAATAGTTCTTTCCTATTTTACAAATAGTATCGAATTATCTATCGTCATTGAATAATTTTTTATTTAACTATACACCCGACCTTACAGGCAAGCATAAATTAAAGTGGGATTAGAGACTGACACCTGGCTTTGGATAATTCCGGGGAAGTTAGATGTTTGACTGTTGACTTCAACCCGGAGCCAATGGCTAATACAGCAAGAGACTTTAGTTGGTGTTTTGGCAACAACACCCGCTATGAATTTCAAGGGCCTCTATTTGCCTGAGATTGATCCATAACCAGTAAGTGACTATGTGTCTAGGAACAATAGTAGGCCCAAGAAACGTAGGGATGCCCAAAATCAAAATCTCGGCCCAGTAAGCGCAGTGTGCCGCAAATGCAAGAGGGGATGCGTATTCATGATGTACGTGGTGAATATTCTCGTAGGCCGATTTTGTGTGCGGCCATCGATGGATCCAATAATTGGAATAATCTTCAACAACAAAGTACACCAATATTTGCAGTAATACTTCCCATTTCGATGGCAGTGGCAAACTTGTTCGAATCCCCCACTTCCGTTGGAAAATCCAGCTAATTCTCATCAGTATTTAAGCCCAGAATTGAAAGTTAGGCATATTATAAATTATTGGATGTAACTTGATCATAGCCAAGTAGTAACTTTTATATCATTCAGGTGCCAAATCCACTTAAATTATACTATGTGATATGAATAACAAATTAGACTCATACCACATGTTATAATTTAAGTGGATTGAATATATACATCAAAACGTATTGAAGTATAGCATGTCTCTGGCATGGTTATAAGTATTGGTTTATAACCACTGACCAACCTTTATAAAAGAAAAGGCAATGATTTGATGAGGCACAGCAACAAGTAGAAAAGTTTGCACGACATTTTTGTAGCAGGTGAACATGTCTGAGAATGATCTCTTCACTTTGGGTTGGACCTTGCATTCGTTCATTTTCTTGGACGTACTTAGCTCAGCCAACGTGTATGTATAGATGCATTAGAGTGTAAATTAAGAGAAATATAATGATGCTGTGTAAGTGAAGAAGGGAATCATGTCTGTTGACTGCGTAGTTGAACCATAGTTTCTCTGCGGAACTCAGCTCTCTACCTAGAGCTGCCTCTGCTTCTTGCAAGTTCAATAAGGGAAGCATTGTAATTTCCCTGAAATATTGGATGAGTGGTAGAGTTTTGAGGAAGAGGAACAGATTTATAGCTAAAGATGTGAAGGGATTGCTCCTCTATTAACTAATTACCCCATTTTATGCTGGTTGTATTAAAAGCAATGTTGTTGTGTTAAAATAACAATGGTCAGCGTGGTTTGATGTAGAAAGTCTTTATTTTACCCAAAAATAATTTATGTTAAAGCGATAACACCATAAATTCTATTTGAAATATATATATATATATATATGTATATATATTACGTTGAAGCCAACAACCAGTTGCACCGACATGTATCCAATGTGATGTGAGTACTGTGACTCATGAGAGAGAGAATGCATCGTTAATGTTGATGTTAGTTGTTTTGCCTGAGATTTACTTGGATTATTTTTAAAATATAAAATTAGATAGGATAAGATAGAATGGACTAATTAAATCAATATTATTATGTATTTGATGCTATTAGGATTGGATTATTAAAAAATTATATCAAATTAATTTTTAATATAATAAATATTAAAAAAATAAAAAAAATCAAATTAAATTAAAAAAAGGGACATGGGGGAGTGGGGGGTGTTGGGGAGGAGGGGAAGGGGTGATTAATTAGTCTTGTCATTTTCAAGTGGGACTAATTTATCCTACTCTAATGAAATAAAAAAGGAGATGTGATTAAATTCTATCCAATCCCATGTCCTTAACAGACATATGATTGAACAAAAAATTTGTTCAATTCCATCCATTGATTGCTGGCCAATGAACAGACCTTTAACTGTTTGTCCAAATGTCGTGGTTTGTAAATTATTAACACTATGACTATGAAATAATATGATAAACAATATGTTAAATATAATTAACATGTTATATTATTTAGACAAAAAATTTTAATAATTTAATATCACCCAAATGAAAAAATATATATATCCCATTCAATTTTTTGTTCATCTAAAATCTATCTGACAATTTTTTTATTTTTTATTATTTTAAAAGGACTTACAGAGAGTAATTTTTGTATAACAATATAAGCATCACTAACTTTGGATTAATAACGCAAAGTTTCATTAATTCATCTCATCTTGAAGGGATATAAATTACATATTTTAACCATAAACTTGGATTGTACTGAGCTCAGCCCAGTAGTATACCCCTATACTTACATTTTGAAGTTATGAACTCAAGTTATTTTTCGATTTCTAAATCTTGAATTTGTTATAACAGTTCGAAAAAATAAAATAAAAATTACATAATCATCTGATATCTTTATAGTCAAATCCTAATTAAGATATAATAATCAAGTTTTACGGCAATCAAATAGCACTTTGCAATGCCAAGTTTTATCTTTATAATAATTACAATAATTTGTAAGTGTAAGAACACACCTTTAGTCATCCTTAAATGCTGAGATAGATAGAAGATATGGACAACTAATTCTTTAAACGGGACAATTGATCTATCAATCTAGTCGTGTTATTTCTATTTCCGGCTTGGTTAGGTATGGTTGGGGTAGGTGTAGAAAACGAAAAAGATCTTTTTATCTTCTTTTTTTTTTTCCTACGTCTCCAATAAATCTGATACATTTACAAGTTTCAGGAAAAAAGAATATATATATGCATCTACTGGTAGAGACAGCCTAATAATGGCCAATACTATCATCTCTGTAGCATGAAAATGATTTTACATACAATTTCCAGCTGTAGGATGATATTCCTATTAAAATTGTTTTAACACAAACAATATCCAGAAGTAATAGACTAATACACACTCAATGATATTACAATTAGATGTGGAAGAAGAAACCACACCTAAAGCATGCACCGCATCTAGTTGTCCTTCTGGGGTAGAAGCTACGAATTCCATGTAAAGCCTTTATTGATTCATATAAATTCAATTAACGAGTAGGGATCTTGGACTGCATAGACAACTATAATTTGTTTAGTCAGATGCTAGTTGGAGTTTAACATAACATCTTTTTAGATAGTTATAATGCTGTGCATAGGCATGACAAAAATACAAGTAAAGCAATTACATCGAAAAACAAACATTTCAAAGAGGCCTAAAATAACAGAACTGTGAAATTCAAGATATATTTATCCATAGTTACCATGTTTATATTAAAATTTTGTAATAATTACAGCAATTTGAAATTTTAGAGTTACCTTATTGAGGAGAGACTTATGATGCCGGTATCCCTGAAAGGATTTATCATCGTATTATCAGTATTAATTAAATTTGGTTCATGTAAAAGGTTCCTCTTAAAAGGGATCTAAAACTTGAATAAGAAAAAATTATAGGTGGTTATTGAAACATGTTAGCATGGACCCAATGAGAAAAATCAACTCTATTTTGATAGTAGTTAAAACCAAGAAATTTAAGTATGATATTAATAATGAAAGTGAATTTTTTTTATGTTAATGAACCAATCACAAATTTAAAATAAATTTGTAATTTATAAAACTAACCTTATCAGTTCCATAAATATAATCACATTAATTGAATATTGAAGCAAAATTGCTTTGACTATGACGCCCAACAAAGTGATGATAATCATGGAATTTCGCTCCTCCGTAGAATGGAATATATCTTGAGGGACTCCAAGGAAGCTCATATCTATATTGACATAAGACTTATTTTATAATCTAATAATTAATTTATTGATATCCACATATAACATTTATTTATTTTATAATTTAATAACTTAGTGAAATAATAATATATTATTGCCATGGTTAGTAGTCATTGATCTTTTGTTTTATGTTTCTACCATGCAACTTACCCACACAAAGCACACATTAGATTTATTTATTCACATATAACATTTATTTATTTTATAGTTAGGATTTGGTTCTAACACCTCTCTTGTTCTACTATAAGAGTTCCAACCAAGCTACATGCTCATGCAACTGAATACAATCAAATGATCTCTTATATCTAGTGTTGAAAAATTTGAACAGAGTTAGATAAACATATTATATTTGACTGAGAAGGAATAGCTAATACAGCAAACAAATATAGTTGGTGTTGATAATAGTACCCGCTGTGAGTTTCAATGGACTCGATTTGTCTGATAATGAACCATAACCAGTAAGTGACGATGTGTCCAGGAACAAAAACAGGCCCAAGAAATGAAGGAATGCCCAAAATCAAAATCTCGGCCCAGTGAGCGTACGGTGCGACGAATCCAAACGGGGCAGTGTATTCATGGTGTACGTGGTGGATTTTCTCATAGCCCCATTTCGTGTGCAGGCATCGATGGATCCAATAGTTGAGATAATCTTCTATAATGAAGTACACCAATATTTGCCAAAATATTTCCCATTTTGATGGCAACGGCAAACTTGTTCGAATCCCAATCATCTGTTGGAAAATCCAACCAACTCTCCAATTGTATTGCCGAAAAATAAAAAATTGAAAATTAAACAAATAGTTAAATTATGGAGGGTATGGTTTCGGGTCGTCAAGAGTTTATATTGGCATGTTTATATTATAACTAAAATTATTGACCGACCTTTATACTAGAAAAGGCCATGATTTGCAGAGGACATACAACAAGTAGAAAAGTTTGCACGACATTTTTGTAGCAGTTCAACATGTCCGATAATGATATCTTCACTTTGGGTTGGATCTTTTATTTGTTCATTTTCTTGGACCTACTCAGCTCAACCAACATGTATGGTAGAGGAATTAGAGAGTAAAACAGGAGCAGAAAAATGAAGTTGTGAAAGTGAAGAAAGTAATCATGTTTCTTGGCTGAGTAGTTGAACCATAGTTTCTCTGCAGTACTTAGCTCTCTGCCCTGCGCTGCCTCTGCTTCTTGCAAGTCTAAATAGGGCAGCATTGTATTCCTCCGAAAGCTTCGATGAGAGGGAAATTTGAAGGAGGGAGGAGAATTGGAGGTATGAACAATGGAGAGAGAAAAATAAATGGATTTGGATTCTCCACTAATTTGAGGGTGCTCTGATGAAAATTAGAGCTTTTAAAATACTAACTGTTTATGATGATAGCATGTCTCAAAAAGACTACAAACTAACACAGAATAAATCAACAGAGAATCCAAGTTTGAACGATGACAGTAAAAAATATACGGTACTGAAAAAGATTGCGATAGCATAGTAACAAATGTCAAACGAAAATGCTTGTATTTCTAGCAATTGTCTTTAATAAAAAAAAAAAAAGATTGTGGCGATATTTCTAAGGTTTGTATGGCGTATCCTTTTCTTGTTTGTCCATGTGATGTATTACTAGAAATCAGAAATTAGATTCTCGACGGCCTACAACTTTTCTGGCTGGTCTATCTTGAGAAATTAGAAGATAACTTCCGGGAGAGATTCTTCTTAGCTAAATTACAAAAGAAGATCAGGAAATCAAAGAATGTTAGTCACCTTCAATCTTTATCAGAAATTTACACTATCAAAAAGCAGTAGACAAGTAGACACGTAACTGAATTAATTCCTACATTTAATTTATGTATCAATTTATACATTGTTTGGTTGCTTGGATGGCTATGGCAGATGAAGAGTGGCCCTTATCTGCTGCCTGCACCAATAAAGCGTATAACATTTACTACATAACTACTTTCCTCGCATCAATTACTCATTCCTCGACCCGCAAGTAACATCAATTGCTTTTTAAGTCTGTCTACAGCCTATTCACCAAAAAATAACTAATACGAAAAGTTAACAGAAAAGCAACAAACACACGGACTTACCTCATTAGTCATATTGTATTTGTATAACTAGTCTTTGATCATAATATATAACTAGTCAGTTTTTTCATATGCAACTTCCAGTCATAGGATAGTACATGCTAATAGGAAAAGGAGAAATTGTTAACATATAAATTTTACACATTGAAATGATGATATTTAAGAAGCAAGTGGGTGATGTCACAAGTAGATAGGGAAGAAGAACAACATATTTAATGCACCGCATCTGGCTGCTGTTCTGGTGAAGAGGCTAAGAATTCTGGTAAAGCCTTGTATGATTCATACAATCTACTTAAAGTAGGATACTTTGACTGCATAGACAATAATGAACTGTTTAGTTAGATGCAAGTTACCGTTTAACATAACAATATATTAAGCATTTCTAGAACCCATGGACTGGTATGACCAAAACACTAGAGTTATTATGTAGAAGATTTTCACTTTACAAAGGCTGCCAACAACAGAATGTTGAAATGCTACTGAATGTAAATTAACAATTGAACATTTTGTTTGGTTTTAGAGTTTCCAAGGATTCTATTTCTTCTTAGCTTATCCTTTACATGAATTCCTTTTCTATTACTAACTTAAAGGATAGACTGATATTTGTCTGCTTAACTCTTCAAATCTATTATCTGTATGCCATACAGTGAGCTTTATTTTTTATTAATGGGCCTCAGAGTAGATCTTTTAACAGCAAAGAACTATCCTATTTATAGCCAAAAAATTGCACTAGAATAATGAATGTAGAATGAAATTAGCGCCTGCTTAACATGATAAATATCATAATACAAACAAAAGATAACGCCAAACAGAATAAGGAATAATACTTTACCATGTCGATGCCAAATTTTGAAGTAACCACAGCAATCTGTGGGGCCAAAAAAACATCACCCTGCAATGACAACCTCCAAATCCTTATTTTCAGGCTTAAGATGTTTAGTAGTTCAATAATTTATCATTGACTTGTGTTATTCCTAAAATTTATAATTTTATAAGTGGAGTTGCAATCTTCAAACATCCAATCATCAGGACAGTGTCTAAAGGGACTTTAAAGATTAAAAATAAATCAAAATGAACATTATCTTACTGGAAAAACTTGATTTTTTAGATGCTTTGACATGCAATCCTTAATCATTTTTGTCTATTTTAACTCACTAAAAACACCAATACACCCTTCAGTTCAGGTTTTTATGTGTATTAGTTGCATCAATGTTTCACCAGCAGCTTGCATTTTAATACGAAAGTGTCATATGACAGTAAAGTTTGTTTAATAATATATATATAGTTTGAAAGAAGAAATTAACAAACAAAAAGAAGTATTCTTGAAGAGACCATGTACACATCTTCTCCTGTGGCATATCTGCCAACAAAACCTTTCAGCAGCTTCTCAAGAGCTGCACAAAAGAGTGAAAAAATTAATATTAGTGTACTGACAAGAAAGCAATCTTTAATGGTTTGTGATGAATGCCATATAAATGAACAAGTAATCAAGATTCAATACAAACAGTAAGAAAAATGCTTTCACAATATTTTAGTCCAATTTTTTCTGCCAAGCAATACCAGCCATACAATTGGTATTTCACAATTGCAGCACATTTGATGCTCGGCAAAAAGCTAATATTAAGTTTTGCATGTATAAAGCAATGACCTAACTGTCTTCAGCATGAGAATTGTTTTATCTGTGTATCGAATTCTTCCAGTATCATTAACTAAATTCATTCCCAATGGGGTAACCTTGTTGATTAAATTTTTTTGCAAGTAGCCTGAGGTCCCCTCATATCAACCTTAGATGGAAATTTAGTTTAAGTTGAGTTTAGGGTAGTCTGGGATTGGGTGTGAGGTGAAAAAAATAATAGAGATAATAATATAACATATAACTATTCATTATGTTAAGACATTCATGGAGAAAAACACTTGTGTGATACTGAATAACCCAAAGCATTTTTAATTGTACATAGCATCACCCTCTAAACAATCGAGAGCTATTCAATACATATGATCAATACAGTGGGAACTTAAATTGGGACATTCAAAAGGCAAACATCACAAATAGCTAAGTCTTGTTTCAAGCCACATGCTTCACATGGATCATGTAGTAAGAGGATGTGTCATGAGGTCATTATTGATGTTAGAACCTACCATCATTACGGCCGCATACGGACTTGTTAGCAAAATGAAGAAAAACCAAGCCATAAGATTATCGCCTCCAGGTAGGCTTGTATAGATTACCCCCAAGTCCAAACACATAACGATGGAAACATATATATATATATATATATATATATCCTATGGAAGCTATCAAACTAGAAATATAATTTATAATCATAAACGGTCAAAGAATTGGAGGAAGAGAAAAGGGAATATTAGTTCACTAACTATGAAGACAAAACCCTTACCTAGGAATCCTTTTTCTATGTTAGAATGAGCCCACAAGCGTCGCTCTTCTTGACCAAATTTTTCTTCAATATGTTTCTATAAGGAACAAAAGAAAGAGACAAAGGCGTAGAAATTATTGAAGGCGTGAATAAATAATCAATGCAAATTAATCATATAGAGACAGCGTGTACCAGCAGTCCTAGCATGTGAAGAGGCTGCATGCTAGAGCTGATAACACTGGCAACCTGTGCATCAACAAACAATATTAACACATGGACAAACGAAAACAACCGATGCAAAAACCATACTCAACTAGCATAAATCTTTGACCTTCTAATAATCAGTAACATAAGTTATGCTATTAATTCATACAGAAAGCACACATTTAACATGAGAAATTTGAAGTGTGCAAATTCTCTATCAGATCCAACTTGATGAGTTTGCAGTCCATTAAATTGAAAAACTAATAGATTAGGCCAACAAATCTAACACTGTCAACATACTAGACATCATAGAAGTTTGAATGCAACATTGCAACAATATAAATCATGGTCTACTGAATTATGAACGCACTAATCTACTTGGCAAACAACACGTGACTATTCGACCCAGGCATCAATAATATCAGACCAGCAACTCAATTTTGTAAAATCCACACACAAACTCTATCTGGTCCAATATCACATTGAAATGAAGCAACAAACACCACATTTCTTACCTGGAGATGCAAAGCTCTTTGTTGAGGATCAGCTGGTAACAACGGTTGTTGGGGATATCTCTCCTCCAAATGCTAATCAAAATTGCAGTAACAACACATATTAGTAAACTATTATATGGTAAAACAGAACAAACTAGATGTCAATAAAGAGTTAAAAGAGAACCAAATATGTAACCCTTCTCTGGTTCCTTCTTTCAAGCTATACTAATCAATCCAAAAACCAAGGATTACCAACCAGCAAAATTGCAAAGGAATCCGCAGCCACAAGATCCCCATCAACTAAAACCGGAACATAATGAAGAGGATTCAATTTCTCAAACTCTGCAAAAATACATATACAATTCATTAACATAGAATCTTATTTTATTTTCAAATTCAAGTTAAAACCATGCAATGTCACATCATAAAAATTATAAAATATCCTACTCTTCTATATTTTTCAATACTTCACAAATAATGAAAATCTAATACCCATGCAAAACAGCTAACCTGGTCTAAATTGTTCTCCTTTTGTAAGGTCCACTGCTTTGTATTCATAGCACAGCCCTGCAATTCAACATAAACACACGAAAAAGCCTACAAGTGACTGAAAATAAGAAATTATAAAGTACATGCAATGCAAGAGAAAAGAAGACCTTTGAGGCTCAAAGCGAAGCGGACACGCCAAGAACATGAGCTCTGCCAGAAATTGTACAACACAAGCTTTGAAGCAGACGATAACGAAGACATCGACGAAGAATTAGCGGTCTCTTTCTGCAACCAAATTAAGTTACGAACACAGAGAAGAAAAAATCGAATCTTGATTGCGTCATACTTATGAGAGAAAATGAGTACCTGATAATAGGTGCTGCTCACGGTGACAATATTGATCCTCAATTGACAAAGCGAGACGCTGCAATTTAGAACAAATAGCTTGTCTGAAGCCAAACTGTTCATTCAGTCTTTGACTAAATTTTTACTTTTTCCATTTTTACTTTGTAGGCACATTTTCACTTTTACTGTTTTGCTTCCTTGGAATGAGCCTACGTACTTACTTGCCTTTTACATTTATATATAATTACAGGTAAATTAGCAATAAATCTACTAATATTGGTTATTAATTTCTGAAGATCATGTATTATGTGAAAAAAATAAATAAATTGGTGAAATCTGTCTACACTTATAATTACGTACAGTGGGACATAAATGCTGTAATATCAGAAAAGAGTTGCTACTTATGATTAGGTGCTGACCCAACTCTTAATTTGAATTGCAAACAGACAATCGGTTCCATGTGCATGGTTCTTCAGCCTATTTAAGCATGAAAAGCTAGTTAGCTAGGGATTGATCATCATTTTGACAAGTGTTGAGCAAGTTACCTAGGGATTGATCATGATTTCAAAGATCGAAGTTTTGACATGTGTTGAACCACTGTGAACATGTCCATGCCGTGCAAGACAAATGTCACACAAAAATTTGGATGTGAAAGATTATGACCATGAATTGGCGCCTTCTGATAGGGCATGAGTGACGAAGAGAAGCAATCGACAATTGAAGTCTATAGTCATCCAAATCTCTCTCTCTGAGGAATAAAAGAATCTGATATCATTGGCATAAGTGAAAAATCATTCAAGAATATACCCATTTATTCGAATTGATTATGAATGATTGTATATGTCTATAACAATTTATTTAAAAATATTTGAATAATTATACAGGTTTATAAAAATTCTTAAAAATTGTATATATCCAAGCACAATTTTTGAACTAATTAATTTGGTGTGGAACGTGTAAAATGAAATTTGCCAAACGCTTCAATATTATTTAAAATAAATAAATTTATAATCACAAATAATGTGACAATTAACACCTCATCATTCAACATTTTATTTTATTATTAAATGACGTTTATTAGTATATTATTGACATAAAATTTGAAGTAATGAAATTTAATATGAAGATATTGAATCTGCTTTGAAAACAAAAACCGGATTTGCTTCGACAATATAGTGAAATTGCCAAGATGGAAAAAAAAAAAACGAATAAACAAACGAAAAAACAGATGCAACAAAGTTTTGAGCCTGTAAATTATGCATTATGTGGAGATTTTGACATCATGCGTTGCCATTAGCTTCTTCCATTGATTTACAAGACTGGAGTTAAATAACAACATTATAATTACCGCGATTACATGATATTCTCCATATTTCTATCACGGTTCAATCTCTTCTTCTATTAAAACATATTGTTTTTACACACTACCTTTTAGTAAGAGTGATTAATTCTATCTCTTAATCTTAAAAAATATAGGGTTCAAGTCCCACCTCATTTTAAAATACAAAGTATGGGTATATATATCACTTAGACTGGGGTTGTAATGTAGTGGGCTCTCAATCAAATAAAATTTTTTCTCCTTTTAAGATTTAAACTCCTCAAGTTTACATGTCTTATATAGTCTTAAATTTCAGATTTACATATGCAAAGAGGTGTGGAGAAAGTTTGGCATATCTCATTATTTCGGTCTTCACATTTTGGCTCTGTTTTGACAAGAAAGTTGCAGACTTGCAGACTTCATCATTTGTAGCATCACTGTTAAGGTAAACAAAACATGAAAAAAATAGCTGCAAAAAGAAATAAAGTTACTGGACGATAATGATACATTGAAGCAGTGGCGGACCCAGAAGTTTATTTGAGGGGGGACACTTTTATTTATGAAATTTTTTTGCAATATTTTTTTCAATTGTTAGAAAAACATTATATAAAATAAAAATAGTTAAAATATATAACCAATAAAGAATATGTAACTTTACCTCTTATAAAATTGTAAGCAAAATTTCTTAAAATAATATTCTTAATACAAGTATAAAAATAAAAATATATTAATTGTGAGTTGATTGTGCACTAACTTTATTTTTTATTTTTTAATGAGAGAAGTTCAAATTTAATATACTTGAAAGAATAAATAAAAACTTAATTTAAGGATATGTCTTATTTATGATGATAGTTGCTATTCAGATTGCAAATAAATGTATGTAATCAAAATATATTTATTTATTATTAAAGTTACTAATCAAACTATATTTATAGTATTTTATCTAATAAATGCATGTGATTTATAATAAAGTAAAGTAAAATAAAAATAAAAGATAAAAATAATTATAATTCATATGAATATTTTTATTTATGAATTTTATTATATAAAATAGTTTATATAAAAAAAAATTAGTCACATTAATAACCGTGAATAAACTAAGATTTATTAAGATTAAATAACATAATTTATTTTATTCTCTAATTCATGTAAACATGATATAGTTTGTGATAAAAAAATAATTTAAAATGAATATAATAATTTATGAAATCAAAATATTTTAAATTTGGAGATTAGTTTGTAATAATGGAAAAATAAAAAAGAGAGAAAGAAAGAAAAAAAAAAGAAATCAAGCAATTATTATGAGTGAATATAATTATTTGAAAAAAGAAATCATCATTGAGGCAAATAGGTATTGAACCCGGGTCCCTTGAAACAGAAGAGAAGCACAACCATCAAAGCCAGGCTTTGCTCCATTTTGGCATTTAATATATATATTATTTAAAATGATTAAAAAGAAGAACAACCAAAAACTTCTTGTAGTGGTTATGAATCGAACCCGCGCGGCATGGAGGAGAGAGACAAGCATGGACACAACCACCAGCACCAATCCATAGCCATTGAAATATTTTGCCATTAAAATTATTTAATTACTTTTTTGTAGAAATATGAAACGTGTTTACGGCTTCCGACTTGTTGACTAATGAAAGGTCTTCGGACATAATCAAATTACAAAAACTGCCACAATTTTTCTCTAGGCAAAACTTGGTCAGACTACCATGCAAAATTTTTCGGTTCATGCACCATTAAAGAACTTTCTAGAGTTTATAAATTATAGTATAACTGTAACATTTTATCTAGTTTGAACAACTTATAACAAGTTCATAACAAAGGCAAATTATCAACGTGACAAAATGAAAAAGGGAATAAAACGAGACATATAGATACTCAAAGATCCACACTTGACGTTGGGCAAAGAAAAATTTTAGGATAATTATCTCCTTTGTGTTCTCCACTAGGTTAAAAATTTTATTTTTCTTATGCTCAAATGGAGTACTAATCCAATCTGGGCTATCACTTTGTGATATTATATCTTCGAAATCTTGAATAAAGGTTACATCAACAACTAATTTTTTTTTTTTTATTTAGGTGAGTCATAGGTTTGCTTTTGATGGAATTGAAGATTTGAGTGTATGATATGCTTTCATAACCATTTCACTATCTAAGAACAAACTTAACAAATTATATATAAAGTATTAGATTAAAATTAAATAATATTTAAAACATAATTAAAAAAAATAGAATCCATGGCCCTGAGAATCCTAATAATTATTGCTGAATGCTGATTTAGTCCTGCTGAGCCAAGCCTCAATTTGTAAGCCATCACTAGCATGTAATTGATCTTTAGGCACATTGCACTAACATAACCTTATATATGATCTAACTGCACTCAATCATTCAATTACACAATCTATCTCTTTCATCCATTGATTGATGTACTTTAGTTAAAAATCGTTAAAAGCAAACTATGATATTTCAATTTAAGCATATAATAGACTGATGAAGAAAATAAAATTCACTGTTCAATTAAAATCCATCACATTAGCCCTAAAAATATTCAAATAACTATAAGATAAAAAACTAATTAAATCAAATTTTACATAAATTAAAAATGAAATTTCCAGTCAAATAAATAAGAGTCAAACTCCAGCAGTTTACTTGTCTTACATAACCTTAAATTTGAGATTTAAATATGCAAAGAGAAGTGGAGAAAGTTTGACATATCATATGATTTTAATTTAGTCTTCACGCTTTGGTCTTTTTTGACAAGAAAATTTCGAGCTTTCATCATCTGTATCATTACTGTTCAGATAAACAAAACATTAAAATATGGAATCAATTGACCTGTTTGAAAGAAACAAAAATTATTGGGACAGTAACGATACATTAAAGAATTGCAGGAATATGAAACGCGATTATGATTTTTGACTTCTTGACCAATGAAAGCTCACATAGCAAATCAATGATTCGCTCCTGTTTCTGCACCCAAAAATGAAAAACTTTCTGAAGTTAATAAATTATTGTATGTCTAGCCATGACATTCTACCTAACTTGAACAACTAATAACCCGTTTATAACAAAGTCACATTATCATTGTAACAATATAAACCAATAGCAAGGATCCAAATTTTATGTACGGGAGTTCTCCATTGGGTTGAAAATTTTATTTTCCATACTCTCAAACATTGTACCAAACAAATTCGGGCTATGTCTTGCTGACATTTTAGCTTCAAAATCTTGAAGAGGGGCCACATCAACCATGTTCTCACTTTCAGTTACAGGCTTGCTTTCAATGGAATTGACGGTTTGAGCATCATCAGAATCTACCTGTTCATTTAATAGCTGCGAACAACATCATTACAATACTTGAATGGATGTGATAAAGTTAGAAACATAACTCAAATCTTAGTTTAAAAGTACCTTAGAATTCTCTTTGAATTCGATCATGAATTTATTTTCAACAAGACATTCTAAATTAGTCTCTGTAATTTTCTTAAGCATTTCATTAACAGATGAAACAATCCTCCCACGAAACTGATTTAATTTCATCATGAGATAATGAAAAAGTCGCTGACAAGTTACAAAACAAAAACATCATCTGAAATTAGTTACAGCTATAATTCACAAAGACATATTGATTAAAGGAAAATCCTCATAAGAGTCCATTACGTTGTATGTTCAGCATCATACATAAAATTATGCATATTGATAAAGTTCTCTCCCTTAAGAACTAGTTCAAATCTTTTCTTAAGGAATTCTATCATACTAATAATAATTAACAGGAAATACATCATTCAAAGTAAATTTAATGTCTTACCATCAATAAAATAAATAATACCTTGATCTTGAAAAGGCATGCTTTTGTCCCTTCCACCATCTTATGCACTATGTATAGCACAGCCACAACAGTCAACAAAGTAGCTATGAATGCCGTTCCTACCGCATCCACTTTAATTTCCCAATTTCTATGTGAACAGTAAAAACAATCACACCTAGTAAGGATACAATCACTCCTATAATGGAGAGAATCCGACATCTCTGCCTTTAGATTTTGTTCTGAACTAGTGAGAGCAGCAATCTCGTTCCCTATTTTTATTGAAGGAGCAACAATCTTATTCTTGCTTGTTGCACCTAAAGTCCAAGTATTCAGCCTACCATTAAAGCATCTGCTAAATTTGACAGAGTTATTGTAAAAAAGGTCGATATGAGGGCTTTCATTCCGCTTGGACAAAAGCAGTGAATTTGCTTTCACAATTGCAGTTGTTGCCATGACAAGAATGAAGAGAGTTGCACCTATGTATTTTTTGAAGTGAATGTAATGTAAATTGTGACGTTTGATGATTAATATAACATTTAGAGTAACAATATTTACACCTCTAAAAAATTGTATGTACACCCCAACATGGTCTATTTCTAAAAATCCAACATTATACTTAAAGAAAATTACTAAAACGGATAAATAATTTGTAACTACACCCACAAATATTAATAATTTCTTCATGTATATGATAATTTTTTTTTTATTTTCTCAAACCTTAATTTCTATTTTAAATACTAATTTCAAATATCAAACAATTTTTTTAAAAATAAATTAATTACAGAATATTAAGAATGATTTCAAAATATTAATTTCAAATATCAAACAATTTTTTAAAAAAAAGTAATTGTAGAATATTAAGAATGAATCAAAATTATGATGAAATAATCGTATTAATTTAAAAGGAAAAAATAAAAAGAAAAACATATTTGGAAAAAAAAAAAAAGAACATGTACCATGAAGTTTTTTTTATTCAAAATACTCCATAAGAAATCATCGATCAATTCAAATTTATTTTTTTCGTAATACAATACATCTATTAAGCTGCGATAAAAAATTATATTTTGATCAAATAATAAAAAATTTGTTTAAATGCTATCATATAGCTCCAAAAATTAAACTCAATAAAAAATTAACTGAAATAAAACTCTCTATACCTTTTTGAATTCTAACTTCTCTAAATTATTATTTTTTTTCAAATATCAAAATATTTTTAAAAGAATACAAATTAATTGTAAAATGTGAATAATAATTTAAAATATTCATAAGAAATTGATTGTAAAATGATAAGTTTGAAATTAATTATTATTAGAAGAAAATTATAATCTACTTACCTTATCTGTTGGGGAAAAAAATCAAAATTTTAGCAAAATTATTTAGACAACAAAATAAATATTGTAAGTTGTACTTACAGACTATAGTAGGCAAATAAAAAAATAAAGGCAATATTGGTAGTAATTGAGATTTATTTACAAACTAAAGACTTTTTATAGTTTTGATAAAATGTATTTATGAAAGTGGCACACATAATTTATGAAAGGTAGAAATACCGTCATTCTGAATGTAACATTTATTTGAGCCTATATTGTGTTAGGCTCTTAAGCCTATTTAACCAACCCAACCCAATCATGACACCCTAGGAATTGGCAATATCAGTACCTTAGCATTCTGAATGTTCACTTTTGTTGGCTTTATGTACAGCGGACGAGCTGCAATGCCCCAACCGCAAGGAAACGGCAAGTTGCATGGTTTGGTTATGGATGCTTGAGTTCCAAGAAACAGCTGTTGCAAACTTTTGAGTGGTGACTGTTTGGGAGAGATGTGAGAAAATATATTTCTTGTTTCAAAAGAATTTTCTGGATGAAAAATGGTGTGAAACGGATGTATTGCTTTTGGTTATATGGAGGAGGGAGTAAGCGAGTGAGACTCGGGAACTTTCTGTCAAACCTGACTCTCGTCTTAATTGAGTTTTATATGTTATTTCCAGAAGAGCTTAATCAATCTTGAGTTAAGAGTAAATAGAAGCATATATAAATCGAAATAAAAGTGAAAATTTTAATCGCTTTTTCCTACATACTAATTTACTATACAAATTTGTGTTATGTATACAAAAAAGCACGCATTGACATTTTAAAAGAACAAGTATAATTATTTTCCAATTAAGTTCTTTAATCCTTGATGTCGGCCTTGAGATGTTACACAATAAAATTTCTAGACAAATAAAAAGGAAACGAAGTCCATGAAGATCCAGTAATGGAGGACTGTTTCAACTTTCAAGTGCAGTGGTTTATATTTTTAGGTTCTGCATAACAGCGGAATTGACTGCACAAACACTTCTTGTGACAACCTCAAATTTACATAATACAAAGGGAACTGGAAAAAGTATGACAAAATTTTAGTCCTCAAGTTCTGGCTCTCTTTTGACAAGAAAACTTCGAGCTTCATCATCTGTAACATCACTGTTCAGGAAAACAAAACATAAAAACATAAAATTAAATGGCTACTTAAGGGAATAAATTACCGGACGATATTGATGCATTGCGAAACTGACCTGTCTGTGGCTTCTGACTTGGTGATCAATGAAAGGTCTTTGGACACAAGCAAATCGCAGAAATTGCCAAAATTTTTCTCCTGGCAAAATTTGCAAAGATGACGTAGAAAATCATTGAAAAGCTTTGGTTCCTGTACCAGAAGAACTTTCTTAAGTTATCAATAATTCTATGTCTAGCCATGACAGTCTGCCTAGCTTAGCCAAAGGGCAATTTGTAAAATGTTCACAACAAAGGTACCATATCTATGTGGCAAAATTAGACCAAAAGAAAAGGACAGAGAGATACCTGCTCAAGAATGCACCCTTTGCGTAGAGCAACCAAGAATTCCACTGCTTTAGGATAATTATCTCCTTCGTTGGAGTTCTCCACTAGGTGGAAAATTTTCAGTTTCATGTCCTCGATTGCTTTACCAACCCAATTTGGGCTATCTCTTCGTGACATCATAGCTTCAAAGTCTCGGATAGGGGTCAAATCACCAATTTTATCAACTTCAATTCGAGGTTTGCTTTCAGAGGAATTAACAGCTTGAGCATCATTGTCATCACCATCTCGTTCATCTGACCCAGATGGTTTATGCTGCAGTAGTCGCCTAGTTGATTTTTTCAGCTGCAAAACACATCATTACACTAGCTCAATATTTGTGAATAGATTGACTACATAACTCAGACCTAGTTTAAAAATGACCTTAGGATTCTCCCTGACTTCAAATTGTCTACGAAATGTATCAATGACGAACTTGTTTTCAGCAAGCATTTCTGTATCAGGCTCAGTAATCTTCTTTAGTGTTTCATCAAGAGGAGGAACAGGTGCATCTGGATGCTTTGATTTCAGCTCAAGATGATTAAAGAAACGCTGACAAACAGAGACAACAGCTATAAGCTTCAGCTAAAATTTAGAAAGGCATATCAAGGTTAAAACATTGTTCTTAGTGCAGGGAGTTCTGTCAACTGTACATGCTCATTAAATAAGAAGTTTCCACAACTATATATGATTATTAACACCTTTAATTACCTCTAGAACAGGATTTGGTGTAAAATCAGGCTGCAAAGTTTCCCCTTTGCCAGATGGTGCAAGGTCAAGCATCTTCACTAGGTTATCTGCAGCCTCTTGCTGTTGTTCATTTGGCTGCCATGATATAGGAAAGTTGCTGAAAGAAGGAAACTGAAATTCTCGAACATCCTCAGCAAAAGGAAGAACATTGAAGTAGAACGAATCTGGCTGCCAAGCAAATTCAGAAAGCAAATTTTCTTAAGGAAACTAATCACAATAAACAATTCCAAGGGAAAGACGGAGTGACACTACATGCAGAACCTTACAATGTTATCTTTTTCAGATACATTGGGAGTCAAGACCCCAACAACAACATTTTGTTGTCCTTGTCTCCAAACACATCGCAAAATTGCAACTTTATTCATTTCCTTCATTGCTCTTGCTAAGGCAGAAACTGCAATCATTGCCCTTGGTTTGCCTGGTTCAGCAATGAGAACATTGACATCTTTCATGTAATAGTGTCTTTGAAATAAGCAATTCAGTAAAAACAAATTATTAGAAAAAAGATATATTTTTTAAACAATGTTAAGTGAAAGCAACTAACAAGTCTAAAGCAGCTTATTTTACCGCAATATGTTAGAAGCATCGGTAAATCCCAGAAGCCTTACGCTCTTTTCAGGTTTGAACTTGACAGCCTCCCATTCAGCAGATGATATAGGAACAACATGAGGTCCATAGCGATAACCCTTAATCCTTTGTTCTGGTGGTACAGCTTTATTAGGATCTTCAACACTTCTATACTCATAATCTAGCTTTACTTCATGTGTGGCAAAATTGTCAGTTGGAGGTGCTTTATCAGAATACTTCTTTAAAGCAGGAAACTTCTCTTCTGCCGTCTTTTTATAAACCCAGACCTACTTACAATGAATGATAAAATTAATAGCAATTTTTTTTTTCCTTGTAACAAAACTAAACAATAAATAACATAAAGAAAGATAACTCATGCAAATTAACTAAAAACCAACTAAAGATAACTCATGCAAATTAACTAAAAACCAACTAAAGATAACTCATGCGAAATAACTCAATCCCAACTTGTGAGAGTTGGAATGCTATTCTAAAAATAAATAAATAAATAAAAAATAAAACTAAGGTAGTATAATTTAAGTGCAAAGCAATTGCGGAAACAAATCTAATTCAGTTGGAAATCCCCCACACAAATTAGAGAGAAAGCGAGACCCAAACCTAACAACTTAGACACCAGGTTGAATTTTAAGCATCAAAGAAGCTGCTTTTGAAACTATGAACTCAAGAGAGGAAAACTAATAACACATGTAGACACACCCAAAATAGACAGTAAAAAGATAAATAAGATATGCTTGATATGTTTATGTACAGGCCAAAACATGTCACCTTAATCTTCATGTTAGGGCTGATTTCAAGATCACCTCTAAAAACTGTGACCGGAGATATATTTCGAGTTTTGATGGCACCTAATAATGAAGTTGGACTATCAACATATACTGTCTTCGCCCTTGATTTCTTTGAAAATAGATCCAACAGAAGATCATTCTCATCTATTATTCTCTGATTTGCATCCCCGATTAAATTTCCTCTCATAACTATATTCTCCATTTTAATGCCAAGCGTAGACATTCGCGTGGCAATAAGACCAACTTGATCTTCTTTCACTCCTGCATCTGGATCTTTAATAGGGCATAGTGCATTGGTTATAAGACAGAGCCGTTTCTTTCCTTTATATGTTTCTCCATATTTCTTTATTAGCATATCCATCCCGACAACAATTGCATCAAGAACTACCAAGTTAAGGCAACAATGGGGAAAAGCAGCACATGATTAAGCAATCATCAGACTACTTTGTACAAACAATTACTCTGTCCTGAGTAATAAACCATACTAAGATTTGTTGTTTGACAAGATCAAGTGAAAACCAAAAGGAGTAAAGAATGTCAAACTATATCATAAAAGAGATTGCAACGTATAAAATCTAAAAATAAAAAATCCTTGCGTTGTTTTACCTGAAGATCGATTTAGTTCAACTAATAATAATGAATACACAAATAGTTTCAAACTAATACAAAAGGTGATTATATCATCAGACAAGCCTGTAGCACCCAAAAATACAGCCAAAATAATGTGACTGAATCTTATAGAGGCAAAGAAATTTTATCTAGGAATTCTATTTTTGCGCACAAGGAACCTATAAATTACAATGTTGCAAAGTGGAAGGTGCAAACCAAGAAGGCAACTGCAGACAACTGTAAAATGCATAATGCAGAGCATAAAGTGGGAAATCAAACAATTCGGAAGTAAAGGATACAATCACCAGCTACAGTTCCTCGAGGGAGCTGTGTCAAACTTTCAATAAGGTCTCCATCAACAACTTTGATATCCCGTAAAACCACGACATGTTCATATCCACCAAGTTCTGTTGTCAGGTCATTTCTAGTGTCTACAGATTTCAAAAGAAGATAAACAAAGTAAAAATTCCACATAAGGTACTAAAAATTTTTCGAATTGTTATGATCAGTAAAATACAAAGAATCACATAGTAGACTGAAGTCTTTTCTTAAAGCATTATACTTTCATTCATTTGATACCACATTTGATCATTAAAAGGCTAAGAAGTACCTTCAGTTCCAAATAAAACAATTCCAACCTCATCACTTTTTCCATATATCAGCTGCATAAACAAAAACCGAAGAACATTACACTACGCATTCCTAAACAAACAAGCCCTTCAACTTTCTCAATGAAAAAACAAAGTGAGGCAATTGCCAAACAATCTCAAAACTCAAAAGCAAGATACCTTCTTTTGTACAAGCATGGAGCAAAGTTTTTCAACCTCTGGAAGTACACCATGCATCGAAGGACCAACATCCAGCAACAACAACAACCCTTCCTGATACTTACATAACACTAATAAGTAACAATAACACTTCACCAATACAATTACAAAGAAACATGAAATAGACTGATTTTTTGGTCTTCTTTAGTCTTTCTTGCTCCAAATCAATATTCAATTTCATATCAGTTTGCCCAAAGAAACAGTGTAACGTGCAAGTTGCTAAAGACGACTACAATCACTCGGGTTTTAACATTTCAATCAATTAACAGCAAAACCCTAAAAACCTAGAAGATTCAATTTAACAAAAATTTGTCATGAGATATTAAATTCAAGAGAAAAACAACAATAAGTGAAAGAGAATACCCTGTTTCTCGCCATTGAGAGAGTGAGAGATTGTAGAAAGCTCGTTGCAGAAGCTGTAAATGGAATACAAAGAGATTTTTTAATTTATAATTTAAAAAGGGTTGTTGCAGCTGGAATTCTCTCTGTTGTTCCCGCCTCGGATTGGCAAGTTTGTCAAATTACAACTAGGTCGCCAAACTTTTATGCATTTGCAATGTTGTCCACACTGTAGTCTAGTTGTAATTAACCGATAAAGGGTAAGCCTAATTGTATTTTTCTTTAAGAATGCTAGACTTCTCAAATATTTTGCTCAAATGATGTAGCATATGAGTTGTTAATATTTTATAAATTATGAGATGATACAATAATTAGTAGGATGTTAACAATTCATATATCATATCACTTGGACATGAATTTAGGTAAAAAATTTGAAAAATCAACATTACTTTTTTTGTAGCTATTTTGTCTACGTTTTAAAAATCAATAAAATAGAGTTACTAATGTTTAATTAAAAAATATTATTTTTCTATGGTTAGGATAAGTCTAAAATTTAATTAGGACCAACAATGATAGATGTTGAGATGCAGTCTAAATATCACTTTTTATAAACGGAAAATGAACAATTTACATATGAATTAGAGATAATCTATATGTACGAGAGAGAAACCACATTATATAGGAAAAGGTCTTAGATCATGCACCCCATTGGAGAGAAGGTGAAGGAGCAGCACGTAAATCACTACACCACGACTCGTTTTGACAATTTGAAAAGTCAGTAGTTGGCTCGTCGTAGCTGCAATTGTCCTTGGAGTAACAAGTGTGTCAAATTGCAAAACATTCGACTTTTATGTATTTGTTATCTTTTTCTACACTGTGGTAAAGTTGTAATTAATCAACAAAGTAAGGGTGAAGGGAAAATTAAAAATTTGAAGAAACGTGAATGTGTTTGGGCCATTTTCTTTTTGCTTTTTTGTCCACGTTTTATGCTAAGTCAAAACGACGACGTCGCTGTTAACTCAAAACACGCGTAATGATGCAACATGACTGGAGGAGATGAGCCCACAAAAACGCTTCAACGGCAGCGAATTCGAGCAAATTAAACAAGTGCCAAGATGGCTTCAATGGCGTCAAGTAGTGCATACTGCTATACTAACAAATACAGCAGTAGCTACAATGGTCACAAGCTTCCTTGTATAATCCGTTGTCAGACTCAGCAGCCCAACAACAAACCCACCAACTCCGACCAAACTAGCAGAAGGTACTCTGTCTCTGTTTACATATTTGTTTTTTTATTTTGCTATTGATAATTTTTTTACTTTTAGAAGGGATATTATATTGAGGAGCAGTGAATTAGCAGTGGTTGGGGCCATCTTGAATCTCAGGTTGGTGAAGAATTCATGGAATCTGGTACAGTTTTAATAATTTATATGTTAAATTGAACTAATGTTTGTTTGTATCGTGATGGTTCATGCAGCGGCAAAAAACCGGAATATCTAGGAGTTCAAAAGAACCAACAGGCGTTGGCGCTGTGTCCGGCAACCAAGAATTGTATTTCGACGTCGGAGAATGCAAGTGATCTCATACACTACGCCCCACCTTGGCAAGTCAAATTCAATCTTTTTCTTTTTCTATTTTTTGTTGGTTTTTGAATCCGGTAGTTGGTGGGCGGTGGGTCAATTATTATTTATTACTATTTTAGGCCAGGCACATTAAAAATGTGCACCGATTAGAAGTGGGTTGTGGTTGTGGTCTTGTGGCCACTGACACGTCAATGAAAATGTGGTGCACGTTAATTTTTATTTTTAACTTCTAACTTTTTGGTTACAGGAATTACAATCGTGGTAGGAAAAAGCCTGTGAGCAGAGAAGTGGCCATGGAGGAGCTTCTTCAAGTGGTAAAAAACTAAAAATTATACATCAACCCATTTGAAGATTTTGATTAAGTGATGGTTGGTGGTGTGATATTTGGATGCAAGGATTCTATTTAGATATTTATTTAATCATTTTAATTGTGTATAAGCAGGTGAAATCAACTAAACCAGATAAATTTAGTCCGCGAATTGTGGAAACCAAAGATGATTATGTTCATGTGGAATATGAAAGTCCAATCTTGGGGGTAGGTGGTTTTTTTTTGTGTCTAAATAAGATTATAGCGAAGCATAGACATATACTGATACTTTTATATGTATTCAATCAGTTTGTGGATGATGTTGAGTTCTGGTTTCCTCCTGGAAAGGATTCGATTGTCGAATATAGATCCGCGTCACGACTTGGAAACTTCGATTTTGATTTCAATAGAAAAAGAATCAAGGTGACAATCTTGATGATAAGTTGTGTAATAAAGTGACTGTTTAAACAGCAACTGTTTTGGCAATTAAGTGATATTGCTTCTTCGTCACAGGCACTGAGACTGGCGTTGGAAAAGAAAGGATGGGGGTCAGAAGACAACTTTTGAGGGGTAGATGCTCGCGATTCACGAAGAACAAAAATGTTATTTATCGTTCATTGAAATTCCAAGATGTAAGGATCATCACAAACTATTTTAAATTTCACATGATTTTATGTTTACAGCGAATGGCTATCAATAATTGGTTCGAACACACGTGTTGTAGCTCTAAACCCTGTAAATCAAATGCTTTTCATAGAGATTCATCAAATAGATAACCGATTTTATAATTTACGTCAGGCTATATGTAAATTTATAAACTCCAGAGCCAAAGAACGAGACTTCACGAACTTGAGTAGTTTAACAAATTTATAAGGTATCTAATAAGTTGAATTCGTCGCCTTATTTAGGTGTTTCAACACAAACTTTTGGATCTTTTGGTAAAGATGTATAATGATCAACCATTTACTCCTAAATGTGGTGCATGCCCACGAAAAGGTCATATAACATTGAACAAACAGTAATATGTAAACTTAAGTTAAAATCAACTGCAGATTTAAAGCATTATCATCGTCAACAAGTACTAAGTCATGTCTCATACAGATATCACCACTGAAACATATCCACTACCAAATATGGTCCGAACTTGATTCATTGATGGAACAAAACCACAGTAACTTGGGAACACTGAAAAGTTTGTAATGGCAAATCCATGTAGGTTCAGTATTCCACCTCAGTTCAACCAGTGGCATGGTTCTGAATAGATATTTTAATCCTTCCTGAGTTCCATGTATTCACGATGAATACCATCTGCATTTAAAACGACAATTTCAAGTTTGTCTCCCTGTTACACACATCACACAAATGTTAGATAAAAGGCAAAAAAACTTTAGATTAAAATAACAGCATAACACCAATAATAAAGAATATTGGCCAAACTAAAAAGGTTTTGTTCCTCTTATTCTAGGTGTACGCACATATTCATGATGAATTTCCACCCATAAATAATGTGATGACATATGAATAGATGGCATGAGATCCGCATTCTACAATCAGAAGACGCCTACAACTGATTCAAAAGAACTCACAGTGTATATATCTCTCTCAGTTGCTGATGCAAAACAAGTTTTGACTAAATCAACAGCTTCAGATTCTGAAAGTGGAGTGACAGCATCCTACGTAGGAATCGAAATCTCAATCAGGTTATCAGAATAACACACGGAAGAATATGTGATACTGAATATTTAAAATTAGGAGAAAACCTGAGCAGGCAATAAGAGTGGACTGGGAGACTTCAGTTGATTGTCCAGAAAAGGCATGATTAGTGTTGCACCAGAACCTTGACAACCATATCCAACCCTTTCATAGGAACCAACAGCATCATATGTGTAGACACAGCCCTTGCCTTAAGTTTTGGATTAGCCATATTTAGAAGACAGTAAGAACAGGAGAAGCTTAAAACTGGGACTGAAAGTTTGTAACAAGTTTACCTTCATTGTCAAGGCCACCCAAAACATTAAATGAATAGTAGGGAAAGAATCGTTTATAGTAAAGAGTATTGGAAAGTAGTTGAGCCATGGCAGGGCAGCTCATTTGCTTGTTGTGTTGGTGCTGATAGATCTGTTTATCAAGGAAACCCAAAAAATATAAAAATACGAATGGCATGAGTACCCTATATATTATCAGGAGAGACTTGCCCCTCAACATGTGTACACTGTTTCTTTTTCAAGATTACAAATTCCATACATAAGGTGGTCTAAATATAAATAACACATATTCTTATCTTTCATATCAAATTCTTCAGAGGATAGCATCATTGAAAAGTTTAAATTATAACTAACAGAAAACAGACAAGAACCAACTTAATTAGATATATATAGCATATAAATTATGAACACATATGAATAATCAGTAGAGTGATAATGTAGTTATTTGAAACCAACATCATATTAATTATATACCTACTCTAAGGCAGCAAACTTCAAATCCACTTATGGAAGAATATTTCAGATAAAAAAGAACAATCAGTTAAGAGTTTTGAGAACTGACCAAGTGCCTTGCAGCCAAGTACTTTTGTAAGGCTTTCACATCAGCTTGAAAGCCAGAAGAAGCCATCAAACTCTTGTCCGCCCTATCAAAGGTTACAAAAATAAACAACATAAAACACGAAACCTACCATCATGGACCTCCAACAAAAAGTGTAAACTGCACAAAACACCCATGAGCATAACGACCCTACTAACATAGAAAAAGCCGCGCACACAGTATATAACCAAATAACAAGAAAAATATCATTCCAAAATCAACCAATACAGTCCAGGATGCAGCTAAAACTTAAGTACATAAAACAGATCAACTCATTTCAACTCCTATATGACGTTACTCTGCAGAAACTTCGAAAACGTCAAAATTTCTCATGAAATACAGTTTCCCTATCACATTTAACACTCTAGCTAACATAACAGCCAAATAATTGAGGTGCAAGCATCCAAGTCATTATTGTTCCAATGCCAAACAACAAGCCAATTGCCAATTCAACCACAAACTTTCTTTTTCTAAGATATCAAACTGTTCACTTTAAAGCGACGAACACACATTCAGTGTTATCCAATCAAATCCCTTATATTGCAGACAACAATTCATTAAATAGCTTAAATTGCTGAATTTAGTTTAACCAATTTACAAGAGTCATTATTCGAATAAATTTATTTTCACTAACTCAAATAGCTGGAATCATTATATTTGCGAGCAGGCCTCAACAAGAATCCCAAAAATCGACAACTAACATAAGTATCCACTAAAACCCTAATAATTGATAACGAAAAACCCAAATATTAACCCCAAAAAAAAAAAAAATTAAAATCAGTAATTGCAATATCAACCTCAAATAAGAAGCAAAATGATAAACAAAAAAGAGAAATTTAATCAGGTTACATACAGTTTACAGATTTTGGAGCAATCGCGACTGAGGATATTGTAACCAGTCGACATTCGAGTATCGGCAGCTATAACACAGTAATCGGCTCCGGCAACCGCAACACAAGATCTGTGAAACAAATACAGTGACATCGATAAAGATTTAAAGTTTGAAACTCCAAATTTATATACATATATATAGAAAAAGAGAGAGTACCCTCCATTGTTGTCGTAGGGAGACCAGTTGGGGACCTGCTTCGTCATGGTGACTGAAACTACTGAGAGGAAGAGAGATTGTTGGAATCAAACGAGAGTAGAGGTCAGATTTTGGTTTTGTTACTTTTAAAGATCTCACTGTCTTCGCTAACACGAAAGAAACCATCAGCAGTGAAGCGATGTCGTTTGGCTATCTGGTGCGGTGATTGGGCTGCTCTCTGTCGGCCCTATTTTATTTAATTGGGCCTCTGATAAAAGACTAATGCTTTGCTAAGCGCAATATATTTTGAAAAGTTTGACTTGAATTTATATATGGAATTTTCTATTATGCAACAAAATTTTTTTGAAATTTAATAGACAGTCCACTGGAATTTTAATCCAATGAACGTCGAGTATAGGATGTACTGTGATTGAAAATAAAATAAAAACTAAGGTACATGCAAAATAATTTCTCTAATCTTCATTTTTTTTATATAACTGTAATCTTAATTTTTATTCAATTGATAAATTATTTGAATCATATTCAGATTGTGATATGGTAGTTCGTTGATTAATTAATTATTTATTTTGATTAAGAAAAAAACACTATGCATCTATATAACTAGCTTGAAATAGATAAAGTACTATGATGATAAGATAAGATGAGATAATATATTTTTGGAAAACAAAATATTATCGAATAATCTAAAGGAATCTTAAATGAAATCCTAACTTGACATGGATAAATTTACTCATATGATTAATTAACAATGGGTTAGAAGTTTTAAGATGAAACTTATCGTTCGATACACAAAGAAATATAGACAAGCACTGTATTTTTCTTGCCAGATAAAAAATATATATATAAAAATCCAGTGATCGAAGCTTTTTATGTTCATACAAACTTACTATATTTGGACTTGCATTCATGGTACATCAATGTGTACTTGTACCTCTTATCAATTAGAAAGCCTTTTTATATATGTCTCTTTTGCATTCAAATTTTATATGATATTAGAGCACTCGAGCTCAAACGAAGCAAAACCAATTTGACCCTGACCTCCTATGGCTCAAGAAGTGTTTAGAATCACTAAAACACAGACATTTTGTGTTCCCTACCTACGTACAACCACTCGTACTTTTTTTTTTTGGAATAATACAACCACTCATACTAGTAGCTCCATCCTTAGTAAATTCTAATTAAAATTTCAATTGTAATGTGAAAAAAATTGTGCGCACATAGAACTGAACTACAGATTTAAGAAGGTTTTGGAAATAAATGAAATATCGTGACAATACAAATTATGTATAAAATTTAATTAGGTAAGATTTTTTGCAGCAAAATATTATTAAAACATTTTAGGTTGATGGTAACAATAATATTAAAATGGGGTAAGTTTAAAACTAACCATGTAAAAAAAAATAGTTTTATCAACAAACAAAAATGCATTTATTTTTAACCACATATAATTGAATTTATGGAAATTATCATATAGAAAACCAAATTTCATGTAAAATGCACTATGATTTCATGTAACATATAAATAATATTTAAATTATAAATCTTCTTCCAACGTTCTCATAAAACTTTAAAATAATACAATTCACAACCAAAATTCATAAATTTATCCACTTCCAATTAATATGAACTAATTTAGATAAGAAAATGACATATCAATTTTTCTTTCATAATCTATGTTCCTCTCCCTTAAAAACTTAGATTTTCAACATTGAAATTTCAACATTTCCATTAGTTAACATTTTCTTTAAGGAAAAACCTTACACTCACATTACAATAGATAATAAATTTTAAGAAAACGTGAAATAAACATTTGACACCAATTCACATAAAATAAAATATTATTAATAATAACGTCATATTATAATCTAACAACAACATTGAAAATCTCTACTTGAATCATAATTTACATATGATTTCCTGTTTCACTAAAAATTAAAATATCATTGCAAGGTTGATGTTTAAACATTATTTATTAATTTAAATAAATAAATAATTACCGGTTTAGTTAAAGAAATAGATGGCGCGCAAGAGGACTGGGCTGGACGGTTACTGAAGGCGTAAATCATGGCCCGATTTAAAGTAAGGGATAATCTCATTTGCCCCTCCAATTTAATGTAATCATTAATTACTCCCAATAATTTTAAAAAATTTTATTTTATCCCCTACACTATATTACTATTATTAGTAAAATGATCGAAAATAATCAAACTGTCCATATAGTTTTGTTCTTTTATATTAATAGTTAAACTTTGATTTTTAAAGTTAGCTTTAATGATAAAGATGCTTTGAACATTTTCATATACTATAAGTGGATATTTTATTTATTTTATAAATCGAATATTAGCAAATTCTAGTATTGCTGTACATTTTGACATTATCCCAAATTATAGGGAGAAAAATAGGATTATTCGATAAAATAAAATAATTACTAGAAAAAGAAAAAGGGCGAGTGAAACGGCATAGTTTTGAGTCGAAGATGATGTCATCCACTTAAAAAAGGCACCGCAGCACATGGTGATGGCGTACAAATAAATTGTAGCGGCGTCAACACCTGTACAAAACAAACCAAAACTAAACCAAGGCAGAGACTGATAAACCGGACAGAAAGTGAGATAAAAAAACACTGGGCACGCCATGGCAGACCTGTTTGGCTGGCTATTGGTTTTCTTCTTCATTATTTCTCTTCTCGCCATTATAGGTTACCAGGTCCAAATTCTGTCCTTTTCATTTGCACATCTTTTGTTTTTGTTTTTATAATGATTTTACATTTTTTTGGTTGGTTTTGTTGTTGAAATCGATCTACGACTGTTTTAAATGCTAGCATTGTTGAAATCGAAGGACGCTGAAGTGTAGTGGAGAGTAAATATGTTTTCGTGTCGCGATTGTTGTGTTTATATGGTCTCTGTTTCGAATATAGTTCCAAAACATAGCTTCTGTTTTTTGTGATTTGTGAATTTTTGTCATCTGAGCTTGTCGGTTGTTTCGCGATTTTTCTTGATTTTATTATTACGGGGAATCATTTTTATTTGTTTTATTAACATTACGTAGATGCCTGTATTAATCAATGAAATGGCACGGGGATGTCACTGTATAGAAAAAGATAGTTAAAATAGACATACTTGTCAATTTTTTAAATTTGTTTGCCTACTTGTCAATTTTAGAAATTTGATGGGGTTTACTGCAATTTTCCATTTAATTTGTATAAGATAGGTGGTTTATAGCACATGGAAGTTGTGTGCAAACTGTTGACAAATTCTTCCAAATAATATCTATTTTTATTTACTTTTGTCTTAAATGTTTGATTGGAGATTATTTATCTATGGAATGTATCGAAATTAGAGTATTTGGTTTATTTAATGAGTTTTTAGGATGTTGGATATTACTGATTAGAAAGATGGGTTTTTTGTGAGCATTGTTAGAAAAAGATGAGAAATCTTACATTTCGAAAAATTTTAGTTGCAGCTCATGAGTTTGACGGACCTCGAGGTTGATTATATCAACCCATATGATTCAGCTGCTCGAATAAACATGCTTGTCTTGCCAGAGTTTATTACTCAAGGAATCTTGTGCATCATCTTCCTTATGGCGGGCCATTGGTTTATGTTTCTGTTGTCTCTTCCATATCTGTACTATAATGTGATGCTGTAAGTTCCCTTTGCACCAGTATCTCAACAATCTTTAGCTGACTTCATGATGAAATCTGTCAAGGTGGTTGTTCGTGGTTGGCTGGGTTTGTCTCAGCAAAATTTTGTGTTATTTCTAATATATGCAATTGCACTTAGTTGATTGCCTTTTATCTTTGTTTTTTTTTTTTTTTTCGTAGTGGTTTAGTAATAATGTGCATCCATTTTCTTTCAAGTATAACCATTGTTGCTAGTTTGGAGAAGTGACCATATCTATGGCAGCTCTTGTTGGAAATAATCAAATGCAGTTTCGATTGGTTGGTTCAACTATATTAGGAAAAGCAAGAACAAAGAAAATCAAGGGAAGCTTGATGTTAACATAAATGATGTCAAGTCAATACGCAGAGGCAATGACGAATTTGGAGAATGGCCAGAAAATCGACTTATTTAATGTGCAGAAATAAATGTTTAAGATGCAACTTTCTGATCAATTAATCATGCAAATTGACAAGCTATAGGGAATTTAAATCATGCAAACTAGTTTATCATCTGTTTGCAAATAATGGAAAGCTCTTCTTATTAGAAGCAATATGACGTGATTAGAAAAACATAGTTCTTGACCCTACAGGTGATAGTTATTACATGTCAATGTTTATCTGATTTTTATTGTCATCTCATGATCAGGTATATGACCAGACAGCATTTATTGGATGTTACTGAGATCTACAACCAGATGAACTGGGAAAAGAGGCATCGGCTTTATAAGCTTGGCTATCTTGTAGCCCTCCTAGTTATTTGTCTATTCTGGTATTGTGATGAGATACTTTTATGCCCTTACTGAATCACTCTTTATAAACTTTGCGGGGCGACTTTTGAGTATGTTCCTTGTCTTCAAATGTATATAGGTTACTTTGGACAGTCGGTGAAGATCATAGTTGATCATGCATTGGTACTACAACTAAGCTTGCCCTGGGTGATGAATGCTCTTTTACATACAAGGTATTTTGATCGCCATAATGAAGTGAAATGTACTTTTACTTGTCGATTCTTTTTATTCCTTTGGCATCTAGAAACAACTCCATCCTGTGGGTCAGGGTGGGTAAAAAGCGAAAATTTTGTCATTGTTATTGATAAATATTTATAATGCAAACAGTGACAATAATTTGGAACATTGTGATGAAGAAACTTGAATGCATCTCTATGTTTTACTGTAAAAGGGGTAGGAACGCCTCTTTGGGATGAGAGACAGGGAACAACTAGAGGAGTTGGATTTCCATTAATTTGAGTTGGTGAAAATCTTTTGAATTGTTAGAATTTATTGAATCTTGGCAGATGGATAATTTTAATCTGTACTGGTGGATACGGCAGTTGCTGGGGCAGCAGCAATATGTGGTTACAGTGTTGGTTGAGGATGTCTAATTGCTGACATTGACTAAGTAAAAGTGTAGGTGGCGGCAGTTGCAGAAGCAAGTCTTAGATAATTTCTCGAATGATAGGTTTTTTATGCCAGTGGATCATAGATATTCACAGGAATGTATAGAATGAAATCTAGCTGCCATTAAATAAGGAAGTGTATGTTGCATACTCAATTTGTCTACGATTAGTTGGATATAAGAATATTTTTCTCATTTTCTTAATGTTTTTGTATGAATTTCAAATTTTTGTTGATTACACCAGTAATTGATGACATGATGATGCTATTGAATTCTATGTATAACAAAATTGAACCATATTATCATTAAGCTATTCCTGTTCATTCACATTATATTCGTACTGTTGCTGATTACCATTATTTGATTAGTTTCAGGATGTTCTCGTAGGTGTACAGTTTACTGGGATTTGATCTGTCAGGGATCAGAATTCTGGGATTTTGCAAATGTAATCAACAGTTGTATGGGTAATGTTGTTTTGGTTCTCCAGTATTTCTCTCATGTAATCAACAGTTATATGGGTTGTTTTGGTTCTCTAGTTTTTCGCTCATATGTTGTATATGAGTTGTTGTGGTTCTCCAGTTTCTCGTTGTACAGCTAGTATTCCAATGTTGATGGTTTTTTGTCATCCGTTACGTGAAGCAATTTAGTTGTTCCTATCTAATTATTGTCATAATGACTTAATTGATCAATACTGTCTAGTTGTGTCCCAAAATCATTTTCGGTTAGGTGAAGCATCAATTCCATCACTATTTAGTCAATTTCTGTACGAGATGCAACTTGGCTAAAGACTTGGAAGAAATGGTATATCAACTGGATGTGAGAGCAACCAACTAGGAATTCATGTTCCTTTTGAAGTTTACGGCGTCTGTGCCGATGCCTGTTTTTTTTTTTTTTTGTATTATAATTATATATGTAATTTTTCAGTTAGCCCTACACATCTGGATGACTTGGGCTTGAGTTTAAGGATAATAAGAGATAAGATGGGGACATTTTTGCTGCTTTAATGGTGCAGAAATTCTACAGTCTAGAAATTAAAAGCAATATGTGGTAAGTATCGTCAAACAAGAAAGAAGAATCACGTCTTAACTTGCCGACCATACAATTATAATATAAAAATTTCAAAGGGTGCATATTTTCCAGATGCCAATCCAAACAGGACCCCACTTCAATCAAACCAGTATTTTTTGTCATTTTTGGTTCAACTGTGAACATGGACGCACCAGGAGGAAGTCAAAAAGGTATAGTGAATCTAGACAAATCCTAGAGTATGTACAGATTAGGTGACTTATTATAAATTTTTAAGATAAAATAATCTAAAGCATGTAACAAATTTGAATGAAAGTAAAAACAGCCTATTGTAGGTCAGATAGCATATTCCATTCATGTAACTTGAACTTGTTTTTTTTTTAGGGGCTTTGTTTTTCTTGAGTTTGAATAAAAATATATTCTTGCTTTTGGGTACCTCACCTCTCACAATCCAATAAATTGGTTGATTATTACGTTAAAATATTATTAATATTACTTAATCAAAAGTGCGCTTCATTGGCCATGGTAGCTCTCATTCTCACTCTGAAGGCTGATCCATTAAATTACCATGGTCAAGAACATCTCTGCAGATATTTCCAAAATTTTTTCTTTCTTTTTTTTTTTTAAATGTCCTTGTCTAACTGAAACCTTAATTGGATCTTTAATTTTATAATTCTTGCTGTTGATTTTACTAGGAAAAATATAGTTTTAAATTTTTAATTCTTAAAAAAAGGTTTTTTTTTTTTTTTTTGATTTGGTTCTTGAAAATTTAATAAAAAGCTTTAATCTTTATTAACAGTTTCATCATTGAAACTAAGGAAACAAAACATATTTCTTTATTATTATTTTTAGTGAGTAGGAAGAAAATATGTTTCTTGATCATCAAAATTTGAGAACAAGCGTATACTTGACGATAAATTTATTTATTTGATTATTTTTTTCTGTGCAGACAAATACATGCTTCCATTAAGTAAAAAATCAAGCTCTTAACAAATAGTCAAAACGATGATGCTTCAATTAAATTTGGTGACATAAACATGAGTATGTCATTCTTTGGAATTCAAAAACAAATCTTCATTAGAATATGTGTTCCTTCCAAAATAAATATAAAGAATACAAATAATTATTTTAATCCTTTTAAAATAACGAATAATTAACAATACATATTATCAAATCATTCCACTATTATTGACCCAGTATCATTTTATTTTTACTTTTTAATGTATAATTTGAAATTTAAGAAGAAGATACAATTTAAATCCATAATCGAATGTGAAAGACTTATCACTAAACCATTCCAAATATTTTTTATTGACCCCCAAAAAAAATCTAATGAAATTTTTGCAGTGTTTAATTAGCATGACATACAATATACTTTTTATATATTTTTAAAATAATAATGTTAAAAAATACATAAATTAATACAGAAACTTGACGATTTCATTCGTTTTAATAAAGTACCACTTGTTAAATAAAAGATACTATGCCTTTCTCCACTTGGTAAATAAAAAAATATTTAAATTAAACCTGATTTAAGCAGACTTGGGTGTAAGATTGTTTGTTTTAATCATAGATTCTGATTTATTTGTACAATTATCTACCTTTCTTTTGCCCAAGTAATGGATGCTGTCGTTAGTCTTCGATGCAGAATATTCATTGTCTTTTTTCCTTCCAGTTAATACAATCCTAGAAACAGTCGACATGGCATTAAAAAAATTGTTTCTGTTGTTTTCATGAAACCTTCTCTACAATTTCATGAAGGAAACTGCTTTTAATTAAATTCATACCAAACATGAGACATGTTTTTATAATTCTCTAAACATAGTACTATGGAAACTAAGCAAGAATTTGTAATTTACAAAATAAATCTCGAATGCTTTTTGGATAACATTACTATTATTATCATTTTTTTAATTTGTTCGATCGACAACATATTTTTTACTCAATTTATCTCACGTGATATAATTAACTACTTATATTAATTCAAATACTTAATATTGAATTATATAAATTAAATGAAAAATGTATGATGCATCGGATGTATTCTAGACTTTTTAAACATAGTTTACATTTAGTCTCCATAATTCATTAATAAACTCAAAGTTATTATAATTTATACATCAAAATGTGCAATGAGAAGACAAACATCTTAATATATGGAACTGATTATTTATACACTTTTAAACATCATAACACATGTTCATGATTTTCAGTCCCATGTTGCTTCTATGTACATGCACATATGTTCATCAACAAATTCAGTCCCAATAGTACCTTAAAAAACTAGACCATCAAGGACTTATCAGACAGCCCCCAGCAACCGCCATCTCTCTCCCATGAAAATATTTACAATTACATGCATATTACAACACACTAGCTATGTACACATATGTGCATGATCAGTAACTACTATACAACTCAAAAAGCATCCCACAACCCAAATCTCAAATGATTCGAAAGCTGAGTTTTAACCTCTATATTGTCTAAATGACAGTTATAACTCAACCAACGTACCATCTAAGAAATGCAATTTTTAGAATATTTTTGAGATTGTTTAGAAGTACTTTACATATATACATATATAGGAGCTCGATAGGTGGCATGGCTAGGTGAATTCTGTGGCTGCTATGTAGAGAAGCCTCTCAGCAATTATCTCCTCCTTCCATGTTTTGTACGCCTTGTCTATGAATTCTTCTATCTTCATTTGCAAATCACTACTGTCTATCTCATCTTCACTATCGGCATCGTCTGAGTTGATATCATCATCATTATCTTCTTCATACCCATCATAGCCATGAAACTCCTCCTCCTCCTCCTCCTCCTCATCATCATCATCATCATAATCCGTATCGGATTCTCCATCAATTCCCTTCTCTATTGCATCAGCTGCTTCATAAACTGAAGGAGAAAGACTAAGCAGCTGATCAGAATCTCCTGCAGGTGACTTCAAAGCACTCCCGAGAAAGATTGTGATAATAATAACATTACATATGACAAACACAGCCACCCTACTAGATTTTTTGGCCACAATAATGAAATCATAAGTGGAGCACATGAGGTTGTGGTGCTTATGATGATCTGTTGAGATTGAAAAAGAGAAGAAGATCAGTATCAATAGGATCAAAGTAATACTTAATATACAAATAAACACAAGTTTTGGTATATGAAGTCTCTTCATGCCCAACTGGGTTTCTGTGCTTTTCCAATATTTCTTTAAGTGAGATCACCTTGGTGGGAGAGGATGTTTTTATATAGCCTAGTTGGTGTACTAGTTGTTAAAATATAACAGTAGGTTTACCAAGAAAGTGGAAGAAAGTCTAGTTCCACCAGCAAAGAGAGGTTTAATGGATTATTTATAGCAGGAAGTTTCTTAGGCTTTGACAGCTAAAGTGAATGCTGCCCCACAAAGGGGGACGCTCAAAACTTTATGAGGCACGGTGACAGAAAAAGATAGATAATCAGACAAATGTACAAGAAGTTAAATGTGGAAACTAAGTATGTTTAAAAAAAAAAAAATTGGAAATTAAGGATGTTTGAAAAAACTGTGCTGACTTGGGGATCATTGGTCTTTGTTAAAATACGTGTCATTAGATAATTCACATATTAGTAATATGACAAGTAGCATCAGCCATAACTACAATACACAAGCATGATGAACTGCGAAAAAATATTAAAAAAAAAAAAAAAAGGTACACAAGTATGATGCAAACTGATCATCCTTCTAGCTATTCGGATAGAAGGCAAGCACTTGTAATAATCGACATACTAACAAGTGGTATACAAGAGTGATTTTGAGAGCTATTTACGGACCGATAAAATCCTGAATCCTAAGTTCCCCACTACAGATTTAACTAAAAGGTATACCCCATACAGATTTGATTAAAATATAGATAAATCCGTATGATTGGATTCCGATTATCTTATTCTGAGTTTAGCAGTATATAGTAGATCAAAATATACCCACAAGAAAGAGGCTAACTCATAATTATCTTGTTAATTGTTTGTGATGATTTGTTGGTCAATGACAGTTATTGACAAACACTATAAGCTTTATAAGTTAAGAGAAGAAGTCACCAATATAATTTTTTTTGGAGATAAAAGTCACCAGTACAATTGATCAGTCATAAAAAGGGCAAACTAACTGTCCTTGCACTACTCACAAATAGACTACATCCAGATGCAATGCCTGAGCCCACCGAAACGAGCACAAAGTGGATGTCACGTCTGGAAAAAGAAATTAACATTAACCTATCTAGACGTGGAAAAGCTGTAGGCCTAGTTCAACCTGTGATATTCAGCAAGTTACACAGAATTTTGATAAAATGAACAAATCTCAACTCTTCAAACAGTACTATATCAGGGACCACGGCGGTCAGGACGAGCTTGAGTTGAGATGCTTTATTAGGCTTATATCAACCTGCAGGTAGAGATATGTTGATGTCCGTTGTTGAGTTTCTTGGTTCCTGCATGGTGCTCCAGTTTTCTCTTCGGTAGGAAGGAGGAGACGGGGGGTTCTGCTTTGAGGCATTTGAATTCTGCTGTGCATGTCCATCCATGCTGTCTTTTTCTGCATTAGAAGTTGGCATGACATTACTAATGCTTGGAGCTTGTGTAAAGGTCACTGACATTGGCATCGACTCAGCCTTCTGTTTCTTGGGTTTCTGATGCTCCGGCTGGTTGCCTCCTTGTAGAAAACTGCCTACCACAACCTGATAAAATCGAAAAAAGGGTTTTAGGAGGAAAATTCAGAACTTTGGTTTATTAGAGTGACAACAATTTTCAGCAACCACGTTCGAATCTATCAAATTATTAGGCAATCCAAGGACAACAATACTGCATTTGCTAGTTGGTTTTGACATGTGAGTGCATTCATGTCTACAAATTGATACAAATTACACACAGCTGAAGTTCAACATGTCAATTTCTTACTTAGGATACAAGTTCTGCTCATATTATGCCAATGTACAAGGATCCCTCTTATACATGTTACAGGCAGTATGATTGGAATCTTCGAAGAGGTCATTATTACCAAAGGGTAGCTAATAGGCAATAAAATACGATAACTCAATGGGAACCAAAACCAAAGAAAAAGAAGGTACATACTAATCTTACCATCCTTCCAAAATAAGGAGAAGAAAACTAGGGGGAAAAACTACCTGCACAGGACTGGCTGCTACCAGAAGTCCAGCAACTCCCCCTCCTACAACACGACCATCTGGACTTGCCAAAGAGACACTCATCCCACCTGATCTGCTCCTCGTCCCTTGACTCTCGGTGGGCATAAATGATCCAGACAAGGAAAGTATTTCGAAGCGACCCTATAAATAAATTTTTACCACTCAGTTTCCATAAAAAATAATCAATAGATTACTGAATCTTGGAGCCAACCCAATCATTGTAACACAACACTCAAATTAATAAGTTACCAGTTCACCTGGCTTCTTAAAACAACAAAGGTTTCTATTATAATAAGATTTTTTGGAATTTAAAGATCTTCTAAATGAGATTCCAACCATTATTAGTGGAAGTTAATGTTTCTTGCTTTTTTCATAATTCATACACCTAATTAGCATTAATTTCTAGTTAATAATACAGATCATCCAACATATAATTGTCTAGAAAATAATCTTTTATCTACACAGTGAACTGAGTTTTAATTCTTGCCGGTGAAAGTTCTTAGTTTCCTTTTGGCAAAATATAGACTCTTTGATTCACCCACTGAGAAGCACAAATTTCTTTCAGTCATCAATAATTCACTAAGATATTGTTTTATTCTAAATTTCTAATTGTGTGTGTAATTTACAGAATCCTACAGAGAAATATTTCCATTCATTCAACCAATGGTACTTCATATTCTAAATTCAAGAAATCAAACCATTTTTGAGTAGAAACAAAATGTATGCAAACACAAATCGAAACAACTACGTTAGAATGTAATATTCATTTTTTTTTTTTCCGGACATTATGTTATATTCATTTTCTACAATTGAATTTTGATAAACAGGTATAATAGGTAAAAGGCCACATATTCCCAAATGAACTGAAAATTGCCTGACCTCATACGTCAAAGTTCCCCCAGAAGAATCAGGTTGACGGAGTGTAACACTTGAAATTACTCCATTAGCAGATAGTATGCAAATTGCTCGGGGTCCTTGTTGAGAAAATGATATAACCTTCATTGTCACATCCTTAAACAACCATAGAAAATCGACAATAAGACTTTAGGATATTTGAAATTACTTTGATCCTTTTCTTTTTTAAAAAATAAATAAACAAATAAATACCTCGCCAGCATTGACAGTGATAATATGGGGTGTAAAATTTGTACCGACAGAACAAGCAGACAACTCACCTGTAAAAGAAATTGAGGAATGTCTGTAAATTTAAAAATTTAGGATTTCAAGTAAATAATAATCTCCTAGCAGCGACCTTTTAGCTTCTTCACTCGTAGGATTATGATAAAACTACTTTCTTTTTTCAGTCTAATGCATTTTATAATGACATGCAATAAAGATTAGCAATGCATGAATGTTTAACAGACATTTATTTCATCAAAATCAATACCTTTGTTTCAAATAATGATGAATGGAAACAAGGGCTGCAGTAACCAACCAAGTCTTCCAATTATCTTGGTATTGCTTGGCGGTTAAACTAGGCTTAATAAATTTTCACAATAAAAAAAATATGCTACATTACCAACAAAATGGTTTAATGAAATTATAAGTGTCCAACTAGAACTCTAATTTTAAATTTGAGTGCAGGCATATTTCATTTTTTTTTAAATGTTTGTAAGATCATTATGGTTAACCATGCATATAATAACTTAATTAAGCACCAAGATGCTGAGACTTTCCTCAATTAAATTAGTGAAATCCTAGAAGGTTGGCAATGTAGACAACATTTTCTTCTTTTTTTTTTTTTTCTTTTTTTCTCAGTCAATCCTCCACAACTAGAAGGCAATAATACCAATCAAGTATCCTAGCACCTCTACCAACTTTCATTTTTGCTTATGTTTTTCAAGAGCATCCTCGTAATATTCTTGACAAAAAGGAAACACGGAATGATATCATATCCACATCAGGAACAGTTGTCTCAAACCAACCCAGAATATCTCACCTTTTACATTTCCAGAACCAGAATTTTAATACTTCCAAATTTAAACAAGAGCATCTCACAAAGAGGTCCCCACTTAAATTTTAACAAGTATTTTCAGTGAATGATTCCACATAAGTAATCTTTTAATAGGAAGTTTATATTCTCCAAAATCAGAGTATATTAAGCATATAATAGTCCCAAAACCCAAGTAAAAATTTAATTCCGCCTTCATATACAAAAACAAGCATACAGATTCAAAGAAATCAAATCAAACTCATCAAATAATTCATGACATAAAAAGCATCCAACTTCAACAAATCCAAACAGAAACAGTATTTTATAAAACAAACTTAACAAACAACATTAAATTGACTCCTTACCAAAATTGTCCACTCCCATTCTCTTGAACTGCTTACTCTCGAAACCACTGACTCGCCCTCTACCTCTCTTCCCAGATGAGAAATCACCCGAATGCGGCACTGAAGACGAAATGGGCATTGGTGACAATGCCACAGGTGTCCCATCCGGTCCATATTTCCTCGGTCTACCTCTCTTCTTCTTTTCTGAGGTTCCAGTCAATCCTACAGTAACCGGGGTCACAGCCACTGCCGGGGATCCACCAGCGTGGCTAGGATTCTCCGTTCGTGGAGCTACATGATATGCTGATGGAGCTTCTGCTCCTATCACTGTAACTCCACTGCTCATGCCTTCTCTTGCTTCCATGCATAGATTGAATAGTTCTCGAAACAGTCCAATATTTTTGCCAACACTAGACACTCATATCACCATCTACCAAAAAAGAACACACAACTCCATCAAATGTACACACTAAAATTAATACGCCAAGAAACAAAATTGGCAGCTAATATTTCTCCAATCTTTAAAACTTGCAACTCAAGCTAGATATTTCCCTAAAATCATACGAAAAAGAAGTCCAATCTCACGAAAAATTACAAAACTTAGCTTCAAATCACATAAAGCTGCACATTTTCTTCAAGCATAATAATCAACACCTTACACTTATAAGCTAAATTACAAGTTAAAGAAAATATAGCTTCAACTAAACATCTTTTTCAACATAATTTTAAAGATCGGATTTCGTAAAAACCAGAAGCTCACAAGAAGTTAGTGAACAACTTTTTAGACCAAAAAAAAAAAAAAAAGGACCCACGAAAACACTCTAAAATCTACTATAAGCTGAATATAATGTTCAAATATTCAAAGATCGCAAGCTGTAACTGCATGAATAATCCAGACCGTCCATTTTCCTGGTCTTGAAGTTTAAATCTGTTGTTCGAAAACTATAGCTATAACAGAAACAGAAAAAAGTCGAAACAAACCAAAAACACCAAATCTTTTTCAAGAAAAGAAAACAAAAAATTAATAAGATTGTTTCAAAGTTTTTGAAGATCATTTACCTGTAACTAGAGAATCCAAAACTCCAAAAAAAGAAAAGCTCTTCGTTAACTGTAACTGGAAGCGTCTGTGCATCAGACTTTCTCACATTTGCAGAGCTCAAGCACTGGTTTTCAAAGGTTCTCTCGAGTAAATATTTCAAAAGGAAAAAAATCACACTAAGGTTACAAAAACACAACAAAACGTTTTTTTTTTTTTTTTTGGTTTATTTGTTGTCTGAGAAAACTATTTCTGGAGAAGAACTGAAACTGATGTATAGTTCACTGTCAGAAAAAACGCATGTCGGATTTTACTTTTGCTGTCGGAATTTGGAGGAGTTTTGACGGAGAGATTAAAAAAAAAAAGAGGAGGAAAAAATTAAATAAATAAAAACAATATGTACAATGAAAATTGAAGATAAAAACGAAAATAAAACATTAAAATATTTGGAAAATAATTATTAATTAGTTGCTAAACCCGATAAATACAATTTGGTTAAGAGAAACTTCACGTCCGTGAAATGAAATTGAAATTTTGAAATAAAAAAATTGAATAAAATGGCAGGATTGGTAATTTTGTTAAAAAGGTATGGGAAATATGGGAAAAACAGTAAGCGACTTTTTTTTAATGTGTTTCCTGTTTTTCCATTTAAAGCTGCAAGGGGTAGTGTACATGGGCCGACCTTTTTGTTGCCGCTGACCTGCTTTTTTGTCTTTAGTGGTCCAAAATGTAACGTTGACGCTTCAAATATTGCCCTTTGATTTTGCCGTAAATTACGAAGAATTGCCACTGAAGAGTGGGGGAACGTAATCTTCTGCTGCGATGATACTGAGAATCAGATCAAATATCTGACTGGGAGAATATAATTGGATAATCCGAGACAGCAATCAGCCAATCATCACGCGTCACGTGTGTCATGTGTCAGTGCTTTTCAATTTCTCGCACGTGGTCAAAATTTATGGACCAATGGAATTTATAATCGGCACGACTGGTCAAACTTGTTTGATTTTTTTTTTTAAAGGACAGATTTGCGGTAAGTCTAGATATTGTTTAAAAGCAACAGCTTTCTTTAATTATCATTGTCGGACAGTAGTAGTGGAGTCTAATAGTGTGATGATTTCTAGATATTATCAAATTTTATCAAAATCAAATCTGCTTTGTTTTTTTTTTTTTATATTTATTTTTGTTTTTGGTTTTTTTCTCCCGTTTTTTTATTTGCATGAGCGTCAGTTTGATTCCATGCGACGTGTAGACAAATGGGCAGCTTGGCCTCCATGCGTGATCCAATCAGTGAGCAGACCTTTTAAAGGGATGACGCACTTGTCAGACTCTGATTGGCTGACGAATGTGAGCTGCGGACCTACGAGTCATTAACTGGAGTTGTGAAAATGGACAAAACTCTGACTTGGGTGTTTTTGGTGGATAAGTGGTTACACTTGTCCGAGGTTGCTTGTCGCTCAGGCGAGTGTCTACATTACTTCTAGTGCACAACTTCAATATGTGCCCATATAAAAAATTAGATATTTTAAAGGCCGTGCCATCTCAACCATTGATTACAAAAGATAATAATATTATTATTTTAAAAGAAAACCTTTTGATTAAAAAAAAATTATTATACGTTTGTCTAGATAAGCGCCTCTTTCATCTGGGGCCACTAATCAAAATTATGGTCAAAACAGAAATTATATTGAATGCACATGGCTTCGCTAAGTTCTATGCGCTTCTTTTTAAGACTTCAATTAAAATACTCCACAAATTTAGACTTTTTTTAAAAAATATATATGAAAACCGTTAAAATCCATCCAAATCAACCATTAAAATAAGTTCAAATAACTATTCTCATAATCGAAAAATAACTACTCCTATAAAAAAAAACTCATATCCACACTTTATATTTTACCAAAATAAAGATTGAACTCAAACGTTCACCTCTTAATTAAGGTGAGCATCTCTAACACAACCTGACAAACTCAATCTAATCTAATAAACACTCATTTTTAGTTCTAAATCCAAAATTTTCTCATTCTTCTAGAATAACATTTACTAGAGATAAAGATAAAAAACAATCTTGTAGTTGATTAAATCTTTTATATTGAATAATTGAATATTTATTTATACTTATTTTAGCAACAAACATTTTATATCTTTATGATTGATTAAACATAACTCAATCAACCTAACCCAAACCAACATAATTATTATTGGATTGAGTTAAATTGGGTTAAAAAATTTATTGGGTTGACTTGAATTGAAGAATTTATTATATTGAGTTCAACTCAACCCAAAGATTTTTAACCCAACCCAATTTGAATCTGAAATCTCCCACCCCTACCTCTTAAGATCAATAAAAGTATCCACTCACTTTTACTAACCAAACAGTATGTGTAAAATTAGACCATTTCTAAAACTTTAAAATAATAATAATAATTATAGAGATAACATTTTTTTGATATTGAAGTTGAAAATATTTTTTTTAATCCTTTATTTTTATTAATTATATTTTTGTCCGAATACAGATTTTATTGAATAATGTTCTTCTAGAATAACATTTACTAGAGATAAAGATAAAAAACAATCTTATAGTTGATTAAATCTTTTATATTGAATAATTGAATATTTATTTATACTTATTTTAGCAACAAACATTTTATATCTTTATGATTGATTAAACATAACTCAATCAACCTAACCCAAACCAACATAATTATTATTGGATTGAGTTAAATTGGGTTAAAAAATTTATTGGGTTGACTTGAATTGAATAATTTATTATATTGAGTTCAACTCAACCCAAAGATTTTTAACCCAACCCAATTTGAATCTGAAATCTCCCACCCCTACCTCTTAAGATCAATAAAAGTATCCACTCACTTTTACTAACCAAACAGTATGTGTAAAATTAGACCATTTCTAAAACTTTAAAATAATAATAATAATTATAGAGATAACATTTTTTTGATATTGAAGTTGAAAATATTTTTTTTAATCCTTTATTTTTATTAATTATATTTTTGTCCGAATACAGATTTTATTGAATAATGTTCTTCTAGAATAACATTTACTAGAGATAAAGATAAAAAACAATCTTATAGTTGATTAAATCTTTTATATTGAATAATTGAATATTTATTTATACTTATTTTAGCAACAAACATTTTATATCTTTATGATTGATTAAACATAACTCAATCAACCTAACCCAAACCAACATAATTATTATTGGATTGAGTTAAATTGGGTTAAAAAATTTATTGGGTTGACTTGAATTGAAGAATTTATTATATTGAGTTCAACTCAACCCAAAGATTTTTAACCCAACCCAATTTGAATCTGAAATCTCCCACCCTTACCTCTTAAGATCAATAAAAGTATCCACTCACTTTTACTAACCAAACAGTATGTGTAAAATTAGACCATTTCTAAAACTTTAAAATAAAATAATAATTACAGAGATAACATTTTTTTGATATTGAAGTTGAAAATATTTTTTTTAATCCTTTATTTTTATTAATTATATTTTTAATACAGATTTTAAAGAAAAAAAAAAAGTTAGTGTTCAACGTAAACTTAAGAAGGGCCATTTATAAAAAAAACCCAAAAAAAAATCCATAAAAAGATTATTACAATGTTAAACAATCATAATAAAGGACAAAACAGCCAAATCCTCCCAAATCAAATCATAATATCGTTTAATATGAAAAACACCCATCATATTTCAAACATAAAAAAAAAAACCATCAAGATATTAGAATTTTATAAGCCAATCGAGATTGACTTCGAGACAACTTGACAATGAACAAAAAAAAACCTCGCAAAGAAAGCAATAGCAAGAATATTTAGAAGGCTATAAATTTGTTTTCAAGAGCAAATAAAACCAGCTCTCACCTCTTCAAATGAGTACTCAACTTCTTCCTCTATCTTTTGAAATGGTTTGGGACCAAAATAAGCGTAAGGGGTGGCTGGTGTCATGGCAGTCATCATTGGTACGGAGACTGTTCGAGGAGTAGTTGGCACCGGAATTGGCATTGTTTTTGGTGTTCTGTTTTCATCGTTTCGAACGAAAGTTGACTTGGAAGGTGTCTTGCTACCGGTAAGTGTTGCTTGTAGTGTCCCATTCTGTGTTCTTTTCTGATCTTCCAAGAAATCCATAATGTTGGCCTTGGAGGAAATTGCCAGAGAAACAGGAGACAGAGGTTTTCGAGCCATCGGTGACCGGACTCCACATGCCTTCACAGCACCAGAAGGGTTCTTCTTCGTTATATGACCACCAATCTCTGAGTTTCTCCTACCTTTGCACATAATTTTAATGAGTTCCACCCTTCAGGACGAAGCACAGCTTGATTTCTCAAGTGTTGTGCATACTTATCATCACTACGTAAAAACAACATAAAATCACATGTACACATACCAGAATGAGCTGCAAAACCACCAGAACGCTGGCGACTCAGGGGACTGTTCCGGTTCACACAGTCCGCATTCTTACTAAAGTGCACACAAGGAGTAGCTTTTTCAGGTTTTATGTTTTGAAGCATAGCTCCACCATGGGAAAGTTTCCTATTACTTGCAATTCCTGTTGAAGGTCTAGATGCCTTCTTTACACTCTTTATTGGACTAGTTTTTGACCCATAAAGTGCCTCCTGTGTTGCTATACGCTGTCCCTGAAGTTTCTTTTGATCCTAAAATACAAAACCAAGTCAAGCACAGCTCCGCATGAAGCAAAAAAATATTCATAAAGAAATATGCAAGTCCATACTCTCTGTCTTAGCTTTTCTTGCTCCTTCTCTTGCCTCAGGTTGATGTAATCTTCAAGCATGTTTGAAAGTCGTACCTAGATTAACAAAAACCATAAAAGCAAGTACATAATAAATGACTGAAGATGACATCCAGCTCGAAGCAGTATTGATAATATTAAAGCTAAACCACTACACCTTGGATTTGATCAAATGAAAATTTGACATTTAAGTAACCTTTTCCTATATTCAAAAAGTTGCTCAAATGGAAAGTTCTAACACCATCTTGGATTTATCAAATGAAATTTGAACAATTAAGTAACCTTTCCTATCTAAAAAATTGATCAAATGTAAAGTTCTTACACCATCATAAAAGAATTCGATTCCTCTTTCTTTCTCCCAAGCTGAGACTCTTGAAGTCAGTGCCTCCACCATTGCTGTTCCAACACCAACCGAAATTTATTTAAAAAAAAAAAAATTCCATACAATAAGGCCAATGGCAGGACGCAGGATCAAGAAATTATTTAGGCTAGTAGTTTAACTTAAACATGACTTATAGATTGATTTTTATTAGACTGGTAAATATTCTATGCCTATTGCACAGTAACCTTAGTTCACAACAGCAGTGGCAATGCCAACAGTACAAGCAGATCTATGTATTAACAAAACAAACCCATTTGGTGTCGCAAACAAAGCCATATCAGAAGCCTAGCTTGCCCGCCCAAAATAGAGTTAAATGCCAAAAGCAGTATAATAACCTGGAAGTTTGTTAGCCAATGTACGAGCTCTCTCTGCACGCTTCAAATTAAGATGTGTACCTCTTCCAGCACTATAACGATTATCATCCTATAATTCAACAAATAAATGAATAGTTTAAAACAAGGGTTAAGAAAAAAAAAATCATGTTTTTAACTGAAAACATCAATAAAATATTTTACTCTGTTGTATTCCTCCAGCCAGCACTCTTCTTCACGTGCAGTAAACCACTTCTCCACCTTGTCCAATATTTCTTTTCTGCTAAAAGCTTCTGCTTTAGCATTGGCAATTAGAAGTTCAGTTTGTTCTAACAGGTAAAATGGGTCCACACTGCCTGCAAGTGGTAATTGTAATTGTAGGAGCATTCCAGACAATAACTGAAGTCAAACAAGAAATCATAACAGTATATATCCCTGACACAACAGCAACAGAATTCAAGTGGATTGCAAATACCCTTCATAGACAAGACTGCTTGTATATAAAAACTGAAAGCACTTTGCTCTTATAATAAACATGATATCATCTGTATTATTCTTTAACATCAATAATCTGCTGCAAATTTTTACCAGACTCTATAGCTTCAATTGAATACTTTTGGTGTCCTTCCATGACCATATGAGTCTTCCTGCATATCTCCTCAAGTTCCAACTGCTTTTTCATAACAACTTCTTTCATTTTAATTGATTTGAACTGCTCAAGCCTTGCCACTTCACCCTCAACCTGCAGGATAACAAATCTCATAGATGGTGACATAAACACATCAGATTCCCATATGGACTAAACAGTATACAAGAAAGAACAGCTAGCTTTATGTAAAGAACTCAGTTTTGAGATGACATACTCACATATTTAATATTGCTCATAGAAAGCATGTTAGGCTCAGTAATTTCAGATTCAGAGGCAACAATATTACTGGTAACATTTTGAAACATTTGTTGCTCCTCAATGGGTGTATCCATTAAATCCCAAAGCTCCAACAATGAACTAGCAAGATGTTGAAGCTGTTTAAAAAACATCTTGGAGGGTCAGAAGGGCCTAACAGAAGAAAGATCTTGCAACAAAGTCTAAGATAAGAACCACATTATATAAGTACATACCTTCTGCATCCGCTGCATCTTCACCTCTTGCAAACCGTGTATTATCGTAGTCAACTTCTCAATTATCTTATTACTTACATCTTTTGTTGCCTTGGAACTATCCAAAGTAGGATGGATCTTACAAATTGTATCTTTGTAATCCACGCCAAGTACCGAGCACAATGAATTTAGTTTGCTGAGATAGTCCTCTACCTGCCTCATACGATTGCTCTGCAGAGTCACCCAGAAAAGAGTCAAAGACGGATTTCATTACAATAGAACCATTCAAATTTTCATGATGTGCATAACTTAATTCCCTCTCAGCGCACACTCTGCATCAACAAAATATCTTTAATTTTACAGTATCTTCCCCACTACAAGACACTTTTAAATAATCTCTAAATGTTCCTCAATCGTTTGATTTCAGTGCCAGCACTTGCTTCCTGACACATCTACACATAAGGCTCAACCTACCCATAGTACAAAACAATTTGGCTAATTTGCAGCATTAGTTTTTCAATCCATGCTACTTGCAGTGACCTTATTGCAGAACCAAAAATAATAATAATAACAATAACAATAATAATAATAAAAGAACTGCATCAAACCTTTTCATTCTGAAGATCAAGCAACTGCCTACGTAACTCTTCTAGTCGTTTCGCAGACAAGTCGGTTTCATCCACTGTGGTCTCATATCTACTATCTTCAGAAAACATCTCATTTGATATTTTCTGTAACTCAACTAACACTTCAACAAATTGACACATTCTCTCCAACTTCTTCTTGCGTAAACCCTCCAATTGTGGCATAATAGTTCCAAGTTCTTCCTTCATGTTTCCACCAGATTTCCAATCACCCTAAATCCATAAATTATTTCTTTAGACAAACTAAACAATAATTGTGTTGAAATGCATGGTCCCATTTCATCAAATTCTAAACACACTTACTTTAACTGGTTGCTCACCAATTGAAGAACATATATCTGCAATTTCAGCTTTAGAATGAGCAATAGTTCGCTGAAGTTGAGCTCTAGATATTTTGGCTTCATCCACTTTCCTCCTATACACTGCCAGGCACTCCTGTTCAATTTCCAGAATCATCTTATCCCTTTCGACATCAGGCTCTCCAACTTCATCCCATATTCTCTGATTTCATAAACAACATGAGAAACACTTCGCAAAACATGCTTTTTACAAACAATTGGCCAGTAAAATTATACGGTACTACATATGAATACAATGTATTTGTAATTAAACAGTTCGAAAGAATTTGAGACAGAACCTGCAGTTCGATTAATAAAGATCCACATGTTGTTTCAATGCTTTCAAACTGATTCATACAACCCGACATGGTGAAGCTAATTCTAGTAGAAGGGGCACCAGTTCCTGCAAGCGAGTCTCTCGAAATAATTAAATTTTGTTCTGAAAAACAAATATTAAAAAAGAGAAAACCACATAGATCATGATCAACCAAACCCTACATTACAATCATAAATTCCAATTTGTGATATCTAAAAAAGTATCAATTCATCTAGAAAATATACTCTTTTTCAATTTCTTCATTTCTCAAAAATTCCACATGAAACAAACAGATAAACAGTGCATCCTTATGATCGTATCAAACTGAATTCAAAACAAAAATCAAACTCAATTACAGATCGATTATATCATACAAACAACTCCAATTAAGCAGATAATCACTCGATTAACTTCAAAACTTTGTCACAGCACAAATGCTCACAGTTATGTAACCAACTAAAACTATCACTCGATACATAATCTATATAAGCATGTAATTATATAACCACACACGCGGAGAGACTATATGTGTCTACATTTTGTGTAGACATGGTTAGAACCAAACCTGGCTACAAGTGTGTTTCCGGCCGACGCGAAATGACGTAATTGCCGGCAATTGACGCAGCGATTTCAATTTTGAAAAGGAGTTTTTAGGGGATTAAATTTTGGCGTTTTGTGGAGCCATAAATACATAAACAAAAGTAACGCACTTGACGCTTGAATTTGACGCGGAGGGAAAATGAAAAGAGAAAGAGAGAGACAAAAAAAGAGCGCAAGGAGCCGTTATGTTGGGAGAAGCGCATGGTGGAGCCTGATCTCGACACGTCATCACATGATTGGTGGGCCCCACTGACGTCGCGACATCAGCGGCCTTTTGTTTTGGCCTTCCTGAGGAGTGGGGACCAGGGATGTGGATAGGCTGGTAATTTGGGTAAAACGATTTTGAATTTCAAATTGAGGTTTTAAATTCTAATTTGAAAAAATTAAATTAAAGTAACAAAAGTGAAGATTTCAATTGTTGTTATTTTGGATAATGAAGCCATAAGGGCATTAATATTGGATGAGACTGTTTAATTGGTTTCAATTTGGTGAACTTCTTTTTTTTTTTTTAATTTTATATTTTTATCTTGATTTGATTTCTGTGTCAAAAAAATAAAGGATTCAATATAAAATTTTTATTACCAAAGTCTACACTTCATCAAAATTTGGTAAATAGACATTATTTGTTATTTTATTTTTATTTTGAAATATTACAATTAAATCAATGTTCGAATTCTATCAAAATTGGGCTCCCCTCTGGATGCGGCCATAAGAGATGATCAAGGAAAAGTGGTTGTTGCACCATCCAGAACTCTCTTAGATAACTTCCATGCGGAGCTAGGTGAACTTCTGGCAGTCAAGGAAGGTCTCCTTCTAGCCAAAAATCTACAATTCCGGGTTTCTTGGATTGAGATTGATGCTGTAAATGTGGTTTCACAAATTGTAAATGAGGTTTGTTTACAGAGCCTTGTTTTTTCATTGTGGATTATATAAAGACTTTATGTAAAGCTGCTGAGGCTAAACACTACCTCCTGTTTCGTGAACCTCAAATGGAGTGGCACACACCCAGGGGTAGCAAAAAGGATTGACATGTCGGATTGAACTGAATTCGATTCGATTTGTTTATAAATTCGACCAAATGACACGAGTCCGTTTAATAAGCGGGTCAATATTTTTTGATGGGATACGAATTCATTTATAAATTGATAACACGACACGATACGATTACTTCATTTATTATATTGATCATAAATGTTTCAAACTCATTAATTCATAAACTCGTTAATTCGTTTACCTGTTTAACTCATTTAATCTAAATAATATTTTGAACACAAATAAATAATTCACACTATAAATGTTTGTGTATCTAACTATATATATATATATATATGAATAATTAGACTTAACCTTTAAAATATATTAATATTACAATTTTATTTTATTAATCGTGTCAACCCACAAATCGGTTAAGCAAATTCAATTTGATTCATTTAATAACGAGTTAAGTAAATTGACACAATTATGATACGAATTTGTTTAAGTCAAACTCATACTCATTTATTTTTTGCATATTCGTATTGATCCTTCATGTCGTGACCCAAATTCACATTCATTTATTTTTTGCTAATTCATATCAACCGTTCATCAGAAATTATCACTCCCGCTTCTCAACCCCCACACCCTCGACCCGTCACCACCACCCCCCCCCCCCCCCCCCCCCCCACCCTGCCCTCGCCACACACACACTTACGTCTCCCTTCAAGCTATAATATATTTATTCATTTCTTTGAATAAAAGCTTTACTTTGTTACCAATATATATATATATATATAGTGTTTGAATATGAAGATGTAATTTGAACACACAATCTTATGTTAGAAGTGTGAGAGGCATATAACTTTGTTAACTATATTATCTAATAATTCTAACTTTTGACTTATTGATAAAAATATTTAATGTTGTCATTACTACTATTAAGTATTGTCATTCACAATTCAAATGAACCGTCGTATTCCATTTTATATTGCACTCTTATTTTATTGAAAAAATCAATGCTTACATAAAGTCTTAATAAGTGTACACACTTGCAAGCTAATGAAGTAGTCTAGAATCATTATTAATGAATATGATTAAATTTCTCATTCATTTTCCAGTTTCACACAATTTGAGTAAATATGCAAGTTTCTTTCTTTTTTTTTTCTTCGATTGTTAATTAACGAAAAATGAAAAATAGCGACCATATAAATTCTAACTGATTGTTATATAAGTATTATATGAGGAACAAGTTCAAATTTCCTGCTTATTAGTTATTTGTTAGTAGAAGTAAATAATATAATATAATTAATTATTAAAACCCTTAAATGTACATATAACCCAAACCCATTGAGAATAGCCTTTACTTTTCAATAAGCTAGATTACAGTTAATATCCAATAAAGAATCGATTGGTGGTACAAATATGCCTGCGCTATTGCATTACATATACTACATTTTTGTTGGCCATTAATCAATATTATCTTCGCAATAATAATATATCGATTTATTAGTAATGATTATTTCATTACTACGTTATTTTTCAATTTATATATAGGCAGTGACAGTTTTTTAAGATCTTTGAGATACTCTCTTCACACAATTTTTCATTGAGTTTTTATTTCATTTCTTAAATTATTATTGTTATACAATTAGGTGTAGTGTGTGAAAGTTTATGATTAATCATTATATGTACAGTATAAAACTTTATTCATATAAATCATTATTAGAGATGTTAAGGGAAATACATTTATCAGTCGAACTATGAATGAATATATTAAGCTATGAATAAATGCCTTTATTTGTTCAAGTTTATTGATTTTACTAATGGGTTAGATTATATTAACCTAAAATTTCGACTTAACAAAAGTAGGTGTAATGTCCATCTGTCTATTTTTCCGAATCCAGTAGTAAAAAGGTAAATAAATTCAATGTTGAAGATACAATTTGCAAGTCGGTGAGCTAGGATTCTTCCTTCCTAATCTATTCTTTCCTCATTTTTTATTATCAAGTGATATATCAACATAAAAATTAATATATGATTGAGATCGTTACATTTTTCTCTCTTATAGATTTGAAAAAGATTGAAAAACAGTAGAAATTGTGGTTGTTTGATAGTGATTTGATGAGGTTTTACAGAGAAAACGCCATGGATAAAACTTGTAATCTTGCACATGTAACTCACATTTTATTGCTCCAATGACTTGTTAACAAATACAATACAATCTAATCTATTTATAGTCTAAGTGAAGCCACTCTAACTAATTACATGAAAAGAGCGGAAAACCAATTACTTCCTGCCACCACAACTAACTAATTAATAGAGATCAATTGATTGCTATGATCAAGTTACATCATGAATTGCAGCTCTATTGATGCTTGTTGGATACACAAGCATAGTAGCACACTTTCCAATATTTCTTGAAGCAGTTGTAGTGCCTGAATTACTAACATTAACATCCCCCCACAAGCTGACCAGGGCTAAATCAGACATGGTCAGTTTGGACCTCAAATAGATGAATTGGGAAGAGGGCAATGCTTTGGTTAAAATGTCAGCTTTTCACTCAGAGGTAAGCACATACTGAACTGATAGAAGATTGGCTGCAATTTTCTCCCTAATGAAGTGAATATCAACTTCAATATGCTTGGTTCTAGCGTGAAAGACTAGATTCTGAGCAACGGCAACATCACCGGTGTTGTCACACCACACAATTGGACACTGGCTGAGAGACAAACCAAGTTCACTAAAGAGTGATTGAAGTCACAAAATCTCAGTAGTAGCTTGAGCCAAAGCCTTATATTCAGTCTTGGCACTTGACCTAGAAACAACGGTTTGTTTCTTAGAACTCCAGCTTACTAGATTGCCTCATAAGAATACACAAATACTAGTGGTAGAGCGTCTGTCATCTATACAAGATGCCCAATCAACATCACTAAAAACTTCTACTATGAGATTTGTTGATGGAGTAAAATGTAGATTGTAACGCCCAAAATTTTCTCTATTTAAGAGAAATAAAAATATATTCGAGTGAATAGTATTTTTGAGTGAATAGTGATTTCTAAAAAACAGGTATTTTCTCAAGTTTCGTAAGATAAAAAATTTTCAGTGAATGTGTTTTCGGACGGAAAATGTTCGTATGAATAGTAATTTTTGGAAAACAGATTTCGTATATTCAAAGTTTTGAAAATTATATTAGAATTAACAAAAATTGAAATGGATAAAAAAACGAGTCAATTTGAGGTAAAATTGAGCAGTTTCCGAATCCAACCATAAATTTGGAAAGATTTTCGAAAAAATTTAAAAATTAGAGAAGTGTCAAAATGAGTGTTAAAATGCTCAAAAAGTATTTTAGAAACTCAAATGACACTTTTGAATGAGATTCAGATTGAAATGGAACCAATCCGAAAATTCTTAAAGGTAATTTAGTGAATTACGGAGAGTAAAAAAGGACATGAAATGACTTTTCAGAACTACCAAGATTATTAAGAGTATGTAGGAAGTCCAAATATAGAGCTCGATAAATTTTGAAAGGATTTTGAAAAAGCCCCGGAAAAGTCAAATCCTGACGTTCCGGAAAAGTCAAATCAAAAGAGATAAGAAATGATAGACATGTAGGGCAAACAATCATTGAAAATGTGACACGTGGCATAATGGATAAGGATGATGACACTTGACAAGATTTAATGGATGATATTTTTGTGATTTTGGAGATATTTTAAGGGCAAAATGATCATTTAGTGGATAATATATAAAGTTGAATGCATGAGATGATGAAAGAAGAAGTGTATGTCGACTAAAATGAGAGGAGAAAGTGAGAAAAAAAAAAGAGAGAGAGAAGAAGGAAATTGGCCGTGAAAGAGGAGGAAGAAGAAAGAAAAAGAAGAGGTGATCTTTCCATCCATAACCTCTCAAACCCATCAAGATTTCACAAGAAAAAGTGAAGGTAAGTTAAGTTAAATTTATGTTTAGTTGATGAGTTTTTTTTGCTTGGTGATTTAATGAGTTTTGATGAATTTTATGGTATGAATAGAGTTAGATCATCATCAAATTGAATTTGGAAGTGAAGGAAAACATCAAGAAGTTTTGGGTCAAGGAAATTAATAAGGTAAGGTTAGGGTTTGATGGTAAAATTTTATGGAAATTCGATTGATTATTAGTTTAAAGCTTTAGTTGATCAATTTGTGAGTAGTTGATGTCTATGGGTGTGATTATTAAGCTTGAAAGGAAGTGAATGACTTAGTTGTGTTTTTACTAGTAAGTGATCAAATTGGAAAAATGGATTAAGTTGAATTATTTTGATGCATGGATGAATTATTATAAGAGTTTATGTTGATTGAAATAAATTGTGGAAAGAAATTCAAGTAAATGCAATGAGTAGCATTATGTTAGTATATGGACCATTTGTATTTTGGCATGTGTTTAAGTTGATTTTAATGTTTGGATGGTTGATATGATATTTTGAAATGAATTTGAGTTTGTTGGAATCAAAATAATGAAAGAAAAATTTGAAATGAAAAGTTTTGAGGTAAAATTTGTTAAATTCAAGAATATGTGTAAATTTGGTATCTTATCATTTTTATGTGTTTTGGTGATGTTTAGGATGAATTTAAGTGCTTTGGTGCAAGAGAAAGTACAAGAATTGGATGATGAGAGATTATTGGCTGGAAAAATGGTAAAGTTGTGAAATATTTGGGTATATATATATATATATATATATATATATTGAATTATAACCAAGTGATTAGTTGATATTCTATGTGCTAGATTATGTTTGGGTTTAAGGATTTAGTGTGTTTTAGTGATGGATCTAGGTTAGAAATGATGGAAATTTAGCTACTTTTGCATTTATGTTAGTTGATTTGATTTTATGTTGATAAAATGCTCTCTTGAAAACCTTAGGTGTGGGTTTAAAGCAAGAAAAGTAAGGGAAAGAAAATGAGAAATTATAAGCTCAAATTGAAAGTGTAAAAAAGCCATGAGTAAGCCCAAAAAGGTTGGTGTACACTTATTTTTACTAGTAGAGGTTTTGTTTAATTTAATATATGATTTTATTAAATTTTAATTAAATAAATTTTATGAATATGTGCAAATTACGTTGTGAATGATTTTTATAGTATTTGATGATAAAAAAATTTGAAAAGTTTGTGAAAAAATGTGTATTGGCTGAATAGATGATATGAAGTTTTTATGATATTATTTTGATAAATTGTAATAAAAGTTTGTTTGAATACGATTTTAATAACTTTCGAATAGAAACGGAAATGAATCGAAACGAAAGGGATGAGTTAGTGCCTTGTCCGAACATACATCGGGTGAAGGACACGAAGGTTTGATTAAGTTTGATGAGTAAATTGAGTGAAAAAGTGATGTGTTGTGATATTAAAATCATATTTTGAATAAATGAGAACAACTGTAACTGAAATCGTGTTCGTCGCTTTTCGAACGAAACTTTTATTTATATCCGAAAATTTGTTAATATGTGAAATCTTTGTAAATGAATAAAATTTTAAGGGCCCTAGCAAACCTGAACATTGGTAGGTGGTGACTGGTAATTGGCATGCCAATAAGGTGATTATAACAATACTACATCAATTTGATTATACACAACAATACTTGATTCATGGACCTTGAGAGGCACCGAGTATCCAGTCCCGGGATTAATATATTATGTGATATATGATCCGCGAGTAGTCACCGACTGTCCGATGCCGGAAAAACCCGTTTTTCAGTCCATGGTATCATGTCAGTGTTTACAAGGGGTGCTGAAAAATATTAAGTAAAATCGTATAGATATGCTTGAAGAATAAGTTTTATGTATTTTATATGTGTATTTGTTAGTAACGTGTTTTCGTTGTGATTTATTATTAAAGAAAAAAAATTCGAAAAAATTATGTTGATATGCTTGAAAACGTCTTTTATTTGTTTTATATGTGTTTTTATTAATAAAGTGATTTCCTTACGAATTATTATTATATTTTAAGAAAGTGTGAAAAGGCTGCGTTACCTTATGATATTTTTGCAAAATGAGGAAGTTAAATTATTATTTTTTATATGTGCAATTATTAGTAAATTGACTTATTTGTAAAGTTTGATAAAAGTTTGAGCATTTTGGAAGTTTGGTTTTGTAATACGGTATTTTTGAAAAAAATTGATGAATGTAAAGTTTGTGTACACCTATTAAATAGAAATATTTAGCGCGTTGAATTTTCCACGCGTAGGTTGAGGTTTGGGCACTGTAGATAGAGACAGTTGAGAAGATCGCTGTCGCGCTTTCTGCGAGTCACAATCCCTCCACATTTGATAGTTACTCTTTTGATATTGTTTAGTGGGGTTAAAGTATATGAAAATACATATACATGTATATATCTTCATGAGGTTTGTAAATGATGATGTATATCAATTGTAAAAAAAAATTTTGGTTTGTAAAGTGATTTTGAAAAGAAATTCTTACTTATCTTTTAATTAGTGTTTAATTTCGATTAATATGATTGTTATCAAATGTTTGTGTGGCGCAGTGATTTTGGAATCGAACGGAAGGTCCAAAATGGAAGTTGAGAAAAGAAATTTATTTTAGAAGTGTTTCTTTTGAAATTTGTAGGTTTTTATAATTTTGGGTTTTTTAGAAAAACAAAGAAAATTTTGCCGGATTAACAAAAAAAAAAAGAATTTATGGTGTATATATGTAAAATAATAACGAATAAACCGATTAAGGTAGCATCCTTCGACTTGGGTTCCCATCCGAATGAGAATCGGGTGGAGGGTATTACATAAACGAAATGAAGCTGTCTCTTTTAGATATCTCAGTATCCTTTTACAAGCTTTCCAATGATCTTCAAGAGGATTAGAAAAAAATTGACTGAGTTTGTTAACTGAGAATGAGATGTCAGGTCTAGTATTGGTGAGATATTGTACAAAACCAATGGTGCTTTGATAAAGAGCAGGATCTCAAAAAGGTGGACTACCATGCTTTGAAAGTTTTGAGCTTATACGTAGAGGAGTAGGACAAGGTTTGCAGTGCAACATATTGGTTTTAGTAAGAAGATCCACCACATATTTTGATCGATAGAAAGACATACCTATAGTAGTCTTGGATGCCTCAAAGCCCAAAAAATAGTTAACATGTCCAAGAATCTTTAAAGCAAACTTAGATTCCAATGTTTTGATAGTGTGATGCACCATATGAGGACGACTACCTATGATAAGGATATCATCGACATATACCAGTAGATAAAGTGTATATGATTGATCATGTTTGATGAATAAAGAGACATCGGCTTTACAGTTAAAGAAACCAAGATCTAGTAAAACTGTTTCTAGCTTGAGGAACCAAGCTCTTGGAGCTTGCTTAAAACCATAAAGGGCTTTATTTAGTTTGCAAATGTGAGAAGGGAAGTTGGGGTGTTCAAAATCTAGTGGTTGCTCCATATACACTACTTCCTTTAGGTCACTATTAAGAAAGGCATTATTGATATCCACTTATTAGATATCCCAGCCTTTTGTGACTACAATTGTGAAAATGATCCTTATTGTTGGAGCCTTAACCACTAGGCTGAATGTATCATAATAATTAAGGTTAGCTATTTGGTGAAATCCTTTTGCCACTAACCTTGTTTTATACTTAAGAACTGTCTCATCAGGTCTATACTTAGTTCTAAAAACCCACTTGCATCGTACAATGTTTAAGGTTGAATTGTTTGGAACTGTCTCATCAGGTCTATACTTAGTTCTAAAAACCCACTTGCATCGTACAATGTTTAAGGTTGAATTGTTTGGAACCAAAGTCTAAGTGTTATTCTTAAGTAAGGCTTGAAACTCTTCTTGCATTACACCAAACTAGTGAGGAATACTTAAAGCTTCTTTTACAGTTTTTGGTTCTTGACTACCAACTGCACCAGGCTTAACAAAGCTTGCTGCAAAAGTATACATTTTTTGTTTAAAAATGCCTACCTTAGACTTGGTAATCATTGGGTGACAAGGAACAATATTTGGTTGAGGATGCTGCTTATTCAGGGTTGAATCAGGAGAGAAAATTATATTGGGAGAAATGAGACTAGAAGGAGTGTTTGATTGACTTTGTAAAGGTGACTTATGAGTGATAACTTAATTATTGGAAACTGAAGCAAAAGTTGGATTATTTTGAACTAATTTGAGAGTGGAAATAGGTAGACTAGACTGATCATGTGTTTTAGAGATTAGACTATCATTAGATGATGAAAACAAAATGGTAAAAGGATAATCTAATTCATTGAACACCACATCTCTTAAAATGTAGATCCTACCAGAGGGATGCAAACACCTATATCCCTTTTGACTTAAGCTGTAACTAATGAAAAAACACTTGGTTGAATGAAAGCTGAATTTGTGTTTAGCATAAGGTCTCGAGTTTGAAAAGCATAACCAACCAAAGACCTTAAAGAAATTGTAATTCAGAACTCTCTTAAACAAAACTTCATAGGGAGATTTCATTTTTAGCACATTTGTTGGTAGGCTATTAACTAAAATAGCTGCTGTTTGGAATGCATCTACCCAAAATTTTAAAGGCATATCTATATAGGCTAGTAAGATTAGATCGATCTCAACAACATGTCTATGCTTTCTCTCAACAACTCCATTTTGTTGATGAGAGTAAGCACAAGAGGTTCTAAAATGAATACCAAAATCATAAAGATAAGACAGAAGTGGTTTGAACTCAATCCCTAAATAAGCTTGAAGACACTTGATTTTGCATTATAATTGAAGTTTAACTTGCTTTTTAAACAAGAGAAATATCTTAGTCACATCTTATTTCAGTTTCAGAGGGAAAAACCAAGTGTATCTAGAGTAAGAATCAACAAAAACCAAATAGTATTTATACCCTTCTATAGACATGATAAGGGCAGGTCCCTACACATCTGTGTACACTAATTCTAGGAGTTTTGATGCTTGAAAAGTAGATGAATGATAAGGCAGCTGATGCATTTTTTCTATCTTACAAGAATCACAAAATACAAGGTCTTTGGAAGCACATTTAAGCCGCAATTTTTACAAAACATTTTTGAGAATCAAAGGGGCTGGGTGACCCAACTTAATATGCCATATATTAGCATTCACATAAGAGTTTGATAAGAGGTCCTCTTGGTTACAATTTTGGTCACTAGTAACGGAATTCACAAAAAAAAAAAAAAAAGTTTCTAATAAAAGCCTTATTCTGAGTATCTACATGACTTTTTGACAAACTATTTACATTATTTGGAGTTGAAACTGAACAAGTATTTAGAGAGCTTTTGACACAAACGAGATCAAGCTTGTAAAGGCCATTCTTAAGAAGTCTCGTAAGCAGCACCCTCTTGGTATTCTTGTCCTTTAACACACAACAATTATAAGTGAATTCAGCATATGCATTATTTTCAAGTGTAAACTTTGAAATGCTAAGTAGATTTTTCGCAATTGTGGGCACTACTAACACATTATGTAGAGTTAATGGAGCAATATTATCATTCTTAGAGATGATAGAAACTTTACCAATGTGTGAGACGTCGAGCTGCTATCCATTTCCAACTGTTAATATTTCATTTCCCCTGTAATCAGAATGCAATGACAAGTTTCCAAGATTTGAAGTCACATGATCGGTAGCACCACTATCTGCATACCAAGCTGGGTCACAAACAATTTTTGGGGTTGCAAACTAAGCTATGGATTGATTGATGTTAGCTTGATGTTGTGCTAATGTGCTTGCTACTTGATTCTGAACCAGATTGCTTGAAGAACTAGTAGCCTTGGTTATTGCCTTGAATTGTTCTGTCAAACCTGTTATAGCAATAAAAGGCTGAGTGTCCATTCTTTCCACAAATTGTTTTTGCCTCTGCCCCTTCCTCTGTAATTCTAGTTTCCAGTTCCTTTATTGCTTGCATTGAAACCTCCTTTAAATGCTTGCCTGTTGTTTTGATTCCCAATTGCCAGATTCGCACTTACTCCAACTATGTCAATTTGTGAGGCCGCACTTAGATGAGCGATTCTTTGCTCATGGATCATGAGTTGATACTGTGCTTCTTAAAGATTCATAGATTGCTTTTGAGAAGATATTAGTACAACCACAGGATCGTATTCATGTCCAAGACCATTTAGTACATTCAATAGTAATTCACTCTCTTTCACTTCTTCACCAACAACTTTTGAAGCATCACATAGACTCTTTACTTTGAGCACAAAATCACTCACAGAACTTGATCCCTCTCTTACTGATTGCAATTATTGCCTTAGTTGAAGCACCTTTGCCATTGATTGATGTGAATAGAGATCGGCCAAGGTTTTCCAGATTTGATAAGAAGTTGGGCATCCGGTTACTTCTCCTATTATATTTTGGTTTATTGTTGATAATAACTAGCACATAAGTAACTTATTAGCCCTCTTCCATTTATCGAATTCTTTATTTGCTACAATTATCTTCTCATTACTCTCATTTGACTGGATCTCAATAAATTTTGGAGGTATTGTACTTGTACCAGAAATGAACTTCTCTAATTCAAAAGCTTCAAGGGCATGTAATACTTCGGCTTTCCAGTGGATATAGTTCTCTCAATCCAACTTCATAGGAAGGTTGAAATTCATGGATTTTGCAAGCGCTACAAACTCAATCGTTGACGAATCTTGATCTCCATCTCCGGCTGTTAAAGAAGATGCAGAGGCATTGAGAGATGGTGATAAACCTGAGATCTCTACCATCTTGGACAATTAGTCACAAGAGTGGCTCTGATACCATGAAAAAGATTGAAAAGCAGTAGAAATTGTGGTTGTTTGATAGTGATTTGATGAGATTTTACAGAGAAAATGATGTGGATAAAACTTGTAATCTTGCACATGTAACTCACATTTTATTGCTCCAATGACTTGTTAACAAATACAATACAATCTAATCTATTTATAGTCTAAGTGAAGCCACTCTAACTAATTACATGAAAAGAGCGGAAACTAATTACTTCCTGCCACCACAACTAACTAATTGATAGAGATCAATTGATTGCTGATGATCAAGTTACATCATGAATTGCAGCTCTATTGATGCTTGTTGGATACACAAGCATAGTAGCACACTCTCCAATATTTCTTGAAGCAGTTGTAGTGCTTGAATTACTAACACTAACAAGATTACTCAAATCAAAACTACTGTATTAGTAAAGGAAGATATAAAAAATAAAGTTAGAAAGAGATTCAAACTCTTTAGTCCCACTGTGGCAACCATTATCAACAAGAGTCATGGGGTTGTAAAACTTTTTTTTTTTTTTGCCAAATTGCACAAATATCCCGATATTAGGCAATATTTGCATCATATGATTTTATCGCGTGTGTGAGAAACTTCGCGGGTGTGCTTACGGGCGTCATTGTGGGCTGTGGGTCACGTAGCGATTATAGGTAGAGTGGTGTGAGTTGCATCATGGGCCGTATTTGTCGCGAAATTGCTAGCTCCGGTTAACCCGTTAATTCTATATCGACATTGCAAAATAATTTCCACGAATAAACAAAGACATAATTTGCAAATACATTACACAGAAACAGAATCAAATCCAACTATCCAAGTATCGAGGAACACAGGCCATGGATTATTACGCAGTTCTGAACTCTGCTGGCATGCAGGGAGGGAACATAAAGACAAGTCAGATGATAAATCCATATTTTGACTGCACATATATCTATAACTTAAACATTAATTTAATGAGAATATACTTATAATTTACCGTTACAACGTACAATAAAATACTTTGATAAAATATTGATGTATGTTATCATATTAGCATATGTCTTGGTAAATTAAATATATCTAGATAATTTTTTTTTGTCATTTTCAAATTTAAAACGTATGTAAATATTATTTATTCCTTTCAAATAATTAACAGATTTTCATTTCATATTTATAATACAGATTCAACATCCATAATTTATACTAATGTAAAAAGTGTTTTCCTCATATTATAAAAGTAGATATTTATTAAACTTTCGGTGTTATAGGATTAAATTTATAAGACTCATATACGGTATTTAATTTAGTACATTTCATAAGTTTTTTTTTTATCACTTATATTAAGCTATTAATAGATTTTTGTTTATGTTGAAATTATCATCTATGAAAAATATAGATGTATACATTTTTTAATTGTATTTTTAAGATGATTGGTACATACATTTTTTCTTTTTTGGGAAACATATATTAGAATATCTCTTATAAACGTGAGCTCAACATGTCTTAAATTTGATGAGTGGAAACTTTTCACTTTTTTTTTTTCTAAATTTAAAGTGATTTTTATTATTTAAAAATTAAATCATTTTTTCAACCAATATAATTGGGAGATTCACTATTAATGGTATAAACATAATTCGATTTTAAAATCTTAATGATGGAAGAATTATATAACTAATCAATTTCATATCGTCAAAATGAAATCATTTTTTCACATTAATGGATGTTAGATGGAATTCTATGGGGTAGGTCAGCTATAATTATAATTTTACAACCAACAAAAAACTATTTTTGCCTATACACCATTTTTAATGCAAGTAATTATACACCTTTACATTTTCGGGAAGGTTAAGACATGTTATTAATTGTATGGATAATTTTCTTCCTATCATAGGAATAGTTTATCAATACGGATAAATATTGGAGTCATGCATATCGTATTTGATTTTAATAGCCTTTTATAAATTTTTGATCAATTTCATATCATTTAAAAAATATATATGTACAAATTGTCACCTAAAAATAAAATTGTCTTATCTAACTCTCCTCAATATAATGAAGGGGCCAAAATTAATAACAACTCATCTAGTATAGGAATTCGAAATTAAATTCTCCTTAATATGAGATGCCTATCATTAATCTCTCTCTCTCTCTCTCTCTCTCTCTCTGGGTAGTGACCTATCATTAATCAACTTAAAACAAGAGAATGTATGAAATTTAAATTCAAAATCGAGCAAATTCAAGAATCCCATCACTAAGCAACCTGTATCATCAAAATTAAACCTTCCATTCACATTAGTGTGTATTAGACCAAATTTATGAAAACCAAAGGCTGTTCTAATTATTTTTATAATTTTATTTTCAATCGTAAAAAATATATTATCTAATTCTCCTGTATAGAATCCAGTAACGCAAGTATATAATTACCGAAATAAGAATCACAACAAATCATACAAAAAAATCACAAGAACTTAGATAAATTATCATAAAAAATCTATACACTTAGCTCATATCAACAAATTTAATCAACACAAAAGAATTGAGATAGAGCAATGCCGATTGTCTCAATGGAGGTAGGCCCATTTGACATCCTTGAGTGTCAAGTTCAAATACTTACTAGGTCACTTTTTAGTGACAGTTTTTCCCATTATATTTGGATTGTTTTTCATTATTTGTGGATTAGTCTCTCTCGTTTTTAGGAATTAATTATCAGATTGTGTCAAGCCGCATCATAATATTTATCATTAATGGTGTTAATTATATTTTGAGTTGATCTCAGTCATGAAATAAGAGAAAACCGAGGTAGGTATAATGTGATGTGAATCATATCAACGCAGTATTTAAGCTCTTGATTTTAACCAATTATATATAATCAAATTTATATTAAAATGCATTTTTTTTCTTGCTTTGATGATTGTATTTTTTTTTCTAAAAAGTATAAAACAACACAGCAACTTGAATGGCTGTTGGTACTATTGACACCTAGCCCATAAAGATTTTAATCCATTTAAATTAATATGTTTATAGTTTGATCTACATCCGAAATTTTTGAGTTAAGGGTAATTTTTTCACGTGATGTTAGTTTTTTTTCTCGTTTTTGAAAGTTTCAGTTTTATTTTAAATATTTTGATTAAGAGCGTTTAATAAATTATATAGTATATAATATATTTATGAAATGGGTAATTTAAAAAAAAATCCAGCGATAAAAAAACAGGAAACAGGACGGAAAAATAAAAACAAGAATAAATAAATAAACAAAAGAAGAGAGAGAAAGAAAGCATCAGCATGTAAAAAAAGGCAGATTAGACTTTTTAAAGGTTGAGAGAGAGAGAGAGAGAGAGAGAGGGACAGTAGAACTAGAACGAAAAGAAAACCCTCGAAAAATTAAAAAAAAAAAAAAAAATGTCAGAGAAAACTGAACACAGTTTAAAAGGAAGTTACTGAGAAGCATCTCCTTTCTCTCTCTCTCTCTCTCTCTCTCTCTCTCTCTCATATTGTTCTTCGTCCTGTACTAGTTCTACTAGTTCGACTTGTTTTTTATTTTGTTGTTGTTGTTGACTTCTTTTTGATGAATCCACACAAAACCGAAGACGATCTCTTCCATCACCACCACCACCACCACCATCATCATCACCATCATCATCATCATCATGATCTGGGCCCACCACCTCCACCCCCACCGCCGCCCTTGATTATGAACCACCAAGCCCAATCTCAGCCGTCCATTCTCCACAACCCCTCCAATCACGATGACGATGACCCTCCCTTCCCTTCCTTCCCCGAAATCGTCCTCTTCCGATCCTCCTCCGACGACTCCCAGAGCCACTCCTCCGCCGACGACAACGACACGACAACGACGACGCCGCTACTACCAACAACGAAACCACCAACGGAGGCTTCAACGGCGAGCCCGCGGCGGCCGAGGCGGAGGATGATGTCAACCTCAACCGCCACCACCACCACCAGGTCTCGGCGTACATTAGCCCGGAGCCACACATATCCACGCAATTCTACACCTTCAACGCCGAGTCTCACGCGCTGATGATCCGCTGCATACTCGAGCAGCGGCTGGCGACTCCGGCCGAGATCCGCGCCGCCACGCCGCGAGCCGTGCTCAAGTCGTGGCGCGCCGTCTGGAAGGACCGGAACGAGGACACGGCGTACCTGACGGCCTGGAAGCGCATCCAGGACAAGCTGACTGCCCACGTGGACCCCTCCACCGGTAACGAATTCCTCTGTTTCAAGAACAATTCACAGCAATTCGTTTCTCATTTTAATCAGTGGCAGGAAATCGTCATGAGTTTCCACGGCGATGCCGATTTAAAACACCTAGGGCTTAAAGAGACCATAGAGAGAATCAAACAAGTTTGGACCGTAGGTGCTAAGTTTTATGGTATACCTGAGAGTTACATTAGGGTTTGTGTGGCCGCCTGCCCCGTCTGCTCTGCCTCGTCTGGGTCCGCTTCACGGAGCAAGAGGCGTAGGTTTGAGTACACTGAATCGTTTGATGTCCCTGCTAAGGAGGTTCCTCATAAGTTACAGCAATTAGCTGCCAAACATAAGGTTGTGCTCTGCATTAGGCAGAAGTATATTAGGTATAAGCCTTTTATGGCGGAAGTTAAGGATTATGCTTGTCATAGGGCGGGGGAGCCTGCTGCGAAGAAGTCTAGGATGTTGAAGAGGGAGCCTTATGCCTCGAAGAGGTGTGGTTGTGGGTTTAGGATTAGGGCGATAGTGCCTATTGCAAATTACAATGAGAAGGATAAGTCGTTTGTGTATCAGGAGGAGGGGATGGCGATGTTTAAGTTGTATGCGGTGCATTCGGGGCATGAGCCTGGGCCGTTGGATGGGAATGCGAGGATTATACATCGGGTTGTTGGGAGTAAAGCTGGGTATTCGATGGATCAAGAGACAATGTATGGGGTGAGAGAGGAGAGTGATGGGTATGGGTTGATGCATAAGGATAAGACTGATTTGCAGCTTTCGGTTTTGCAGCAAGTGCAGGAGTTGAGAGCTGAAGTTGGGTTGTTGGAGGGGAGAATCGGGAAGATCCAGCCTGAGTTATTGGCTTCGGTGTCTCGAGAATTGTTTGATGTGTTGAATAAGGTTAGGAGTATAGGGGAAGAGGGTTCGAAGTCGATTGGTTTGATTTCAGAAAAGCCTCATTCTGATGATGTGCTGGTGGTGGAAAGTGATTTGGAGCATTGGAGAACACTTGGGGATGGCAAGGAGACGGAGTTGATTGAAGATGATGAAGACAGTTTCGGGCGAACACTTGGAGATGTTGTTCCTTGGGACCAGATGAGAACAGAGTGTAGAAGTGAAAAGGATCTGATGAGTGAGCCTTGTAAGCCTGATAAATGGTTGAAGTGCAGTGATTTTGATGATAAGAGCATTCTTGACTGTGAAGATACTAAACTAACCAAGCCATTGAGACATGATGAGTCGATAGTGGGAGATGTAAGTCTCGTTGGTATACCAGTTGACAGTTTCTACCAAGAAAATCCTAAGTGGTATGATTCTCCTTGTGGATTGGACTCTGGTGCAGATTGTGGAGACAGTGGATTTAGACATGGGGAGATTGTTTAGAGTCCCAGAGACCCAGAGCCTGAGCCCGGTTAACCCTGTTTAACTTAGTCATGACGTTAATTGTGCCCATTCTCTCTTTGCATAGCTGGAACTGGGTTGTACATGTATGTATACTGAAGATTTGGATCTTCTCACATGCTTTTAGGTTTGCTGTGTGTAATTCTGTAAAGTATAGCCAATTGGGCTTCTGTACACATACCTTATTATATCTATTTGTTAACCATTTTCTGGACCTTCATGATTTTAGCAGGGTTCTTCTATAATGAACATTAGACTCTCTATTTGTTCTTGGAAATTCTTGTATCTATAACTTATTCTGTTTGCAGTTCTGTTGTTTTGCCCCTACTGTTTGCTTGATAATATATGCATTTATCTCAATGATGCCTACATTTATTTTGCCTTTCTCTTCTTCATACATATCCTTATGAAAGCTCAGCAGTCAATCGCTGACATCTTGAAATTACTTTGTACTACTTTTTTATCGTTTAAGCACTTTATTGTTTGGATTGATGTTTGAGCCGTTATCAGTGTATACAACCATGATGCCTTGGACTATTTTGTGTGGAAGATATATAACTGGGATTTTATGTTTTTCAGTAGATAGCTTTTTTTTCCTCTTGTTTTTTGAGCAGAAATAGGAACTTGTTTTTTTCTTCTTGTTTTCTGAGCAGAAATAGGAACTTGTATAGAAACAAAGAATTGTGAACAACCTGTCCACGGCAAAGAAAAAAACACTAGAATCTGTTTTTGACTCTTGTGCAGTTCTGTGGTTTAGATGTAAAGTTTCATGCATTCTGCTGCATTGTTCATGATACTTTTTTTCTAAATGGTTGTTGATACATTTCAGAATCTGGTTTGTACTCGTTTTAAGTGCTGGCAAATATTTTTGGACATTATTCTTAATTATGCATATATGTTCCGTGGATGCAAGTTGGTCTATGATTGATGGCTTTAGGTTTTCCTTTTTTTTTTTTTTTTTGTCCTAGTGAAAACATGAGATCAGGTTCTACCAGAAATCTTGAGAAACCTTGTACAATTACTTACGCAAAAACCTTTGTAATAGTATTCATGCTGTGCTCTTTCAACAAAATGATTTCATGTTGTGTGTAGGTGTATTATTGAATATGTTTGATTTTCTTGAATAATTTTACTCTGGTTGTTCAAACGCCATGTTAGTTCCAATTGTCGCTGTCTGGTTTATACAACTTATGAACAACCTGTGCATGCTTCCTCTGTCTCCAAAGCTCCTACCTACTGCAATATGGAAATTCTACGAAGATGGTTGAACAGTGATGATCTGAAAGCTATTAAAGGTATGCTTTAGAGGAGTAGGTTGACTGTTGTTCTCTTTCTAACTGTATTTTCAGTGAGTATGCTTAAGTCTCGCCATGTATACCTATAAAGTCAAACAGTGGTCAAAATCTCTGCAACTGTTGCTCTATTGCTTCTTGCATTCTCTCTTCGCCATTTTATTTTTAAGTTTTATGCTTAGTATTTCTCTTGGCAAATTCCTGAAGACATGTTTTTAGCTTTGCATTTTCTCTATGGTGGACCTTGTAAAAAAAAAATATCCCTTTTGCAATGAATTTTACTATATTCTTCAAACTAGCAGATTGTGCAAATTGTATTTTGCTGCTTGAACAATTTCCTTCATTTTTTATGTCAGCAGGTAAGATGGAAATCTTATATCTCAAGCCAGTCATTGTTGAGGCCTGTGGGATTTTGCTATTGTGTTGAATCTGTTATGGAAAAAGATATTTGGCAGCTTAAACAACTTGACACCAATGTTCAGGTCTATGGTAAGATGGCTCTTGTATTTCTGAATTTATTGTACGTGCCTTTGAAATGTAAAGGATTTAGGTACATTCCATAAAAATATGGTTTGCATCTCGGATCGTGTTGAAGAATATATAGATATTGATTCTCATTATGATGCAAATTAGTGAAAATTTTTTAACATTATGGACTCTAGTCTATATGTTAAATCCAGGAAAAGGGAGCAAGTCATAGCCCTAATAGCTTCTGGACAATGACAGACGATAGTGGTGAAATTTAGCAGCGATGTGTGTTCAATATTTTATAAAATTGCCTTGATTGACACCCTCTATGTCTGCCTTGAACTTGAAGATACTGTTTGTAAATAGAAATGTGGATTTATTATGAATTGGAATGAAGCCCAGCAGAGCACATTTGTGATGGTGTTGCAGATGATGTACTTGTATAGTAGGACAGTGAAATGTGGAGCTCAAAACTGTCATCTTTCGTCCTCTTTTTTCCCCAGTTTCACGTTCCAATGACAAACTGTTGGAATTTATGATTGAGATAAATGCTTGTTTCATCAAATCTCTTCTATAGTGAACATGAAACGATGGTTTCTTTATCAGATAGGACACTTGATATTAAGTAATAATAAGGATTTATTGTCAGTCACACCACGCCTCTAGAATTTGAGCATTATATGCTTGTCTAACTCTTGCGCCGAAGTCCCATGTTGTTCAAGAAATTAGGTTATACTATAATCTAATGCAGTCTGTATATGCTCGTAGTTACATAGTGTGATTCGTGACTTTGCTTCAGAAGAATCGGTGAATCCTAGGCATCTCTTCTAGTCTGTGGTCTGTTTCGATGGCCAGAAATTGGCAAGAGCCTAAAGTTAGTGAATACTTGGTGGTGGTTGTCTCTAGACTCTCTACGCTAAACTGGACAGTTTTGAACTTTCGATAGTTCAATGTTTGTCCAAATGAAATTGTATATATATTGACATCTTGACATCACCTTTTAGCGTCTAATGCAAGTTGTCCGAGGAAGGCTATGAATCGTAATATAGTTAATTGTGTAGTAAGTTTGATTTTATCTATTTTAGGTTGCTAGTCCGTTTCTAGTTGACACGGAAACTGTCATCGTTAATTTAATATATTATGGTGCTTTCTTTTTTATTGGATGCGTTTGTCTTTAGTACAGGAGAACAGACATTGACAAACAGCCCAACATTAAAAAAGCCTAGTGCTTCCAGTCATCTGCCTTTAAATTATAGCCTTTGTCTAAAAGGTTTATCTGCTTATTTGTTTATTAGTTCACTAAAGTGACGATTTCCCATAGATACTAATAAAACTTACTGCCACATCAACATGTAACAATTTAATACTGCGTTATGATCAACTTAAACATTCTGTTTCAACAAATTAAAAAAAAAAAAGGAAGAAATTGGTCAGATTATACAAGTGATTGAACATTGATATCTTGTACCTATGTTGTAATTATAATTTCAATGATCTAACCTCTCCCATAATGACATCTGTACTATCTGGTATCATGACAATTTCATTCTTTTAACTGAGGAAGAATATAAATATGGCATGCGAATTTTCGATGGACAAGAAAACCTACGTTGATCTATTGCCAAAAAAATATGCCAATAATGATAACTAGCTAGTATCGACGTAATATCAGACGGTTTTGTATTTTCAACCAATTGATAAAATCCGGTGGGTGAATTTTCAAAGGCGAAGGATCTTCTTAAACAAGAGAAGAAATACAAGGGGGCTCTGAATCGAGCCACAGTCTTTCCTCCTTGGAGGCTGAGGATCTTCTATCATGAAAAATTCCCAATTCTCCTTTCGGCCTTAATTTCTCTCATAAAACACTTTGGTTCGTCAATCAAAAGCATTGGAAAGTTTTTTACTATTATTGGGTTTTGGTCCTTGGCAAATAAAAGAGTTGTAGGCCCAAGTCAAACTAGCAGCTTGTTACAAGTATCATGTCAGCCCATCTTTGCGTTTTTCTTCTCCGATTGTAGAATCTTGGTTTTTCATATTCAATAAGCCCATAGATCAAAATTCCAGCTTTTATGGTTTCTAGCCTTTTAATTATTAAATTGGTAATCTCAGTTATTCATTATATTTGAATTAAATAATATATATATATTTTTAAAAGAGATTGTAATGAATAATTAAGATTAGTGATTGTAACAATTTAAAAATCATGAAGCACTAACCATATAAATTTTATTATATATATATATATAGAAATTAAGATTGCGTGTTTTCACGTTACACTTTTTCTCTTCCAACACCCGAATCTATAATATTTCAAAAAAAAAAAAAAAATGTTTATTATGGTTCATGATATAAGATTCTGCAGTGATTACTTAATCGATGTCAATTTTTTAATTATTATTAATACTAGTTTAGCTTGGGTGTGTTGATCATATTATATATACATCTGATTTGACAATTGAAGACAGAAATTAGAAGCAAGATTTTATTAGACTTGTTGAATTAACAAGAGATACACTAACAGAAGCAGGGAAAACATACAAGATCATGCAACCGCCAGTTTTCAACAAGCAAAATATAACGATTTTTAATCGGAATTTGAAGGGCGGAATCTCACTCCTGGTAAGTACCTAGACACAAATTCTCTAGCTAAAGCTTGGAGATCAGCGTCCTCCATCTGACCTTGATCAGACAGATTAGAAAGACTTGTCAGTTCTGAGGATGTCGGCTGCGGTTGTAGAGGATCATAACTCATTGATAAAGTAGTGTGAGAGTTAGATATTGACACCAAGCGGTCCGTTATGGTTGATGCTATTTCTGACGATAAATGGAGACTTGATGATGAAGTGGTGCTTCGAGTCTGAGCTTGATGATGATCATCGTCCGGTGGAGGCTGTGGCAGTAGAGGAAGGCGCTGCAGTAATGAGAGACGCGCCTGAACATACGCTAACTCAGCTTGCAAATTCACTACCTGTAAACAATCGGATGTTTAACTTTGATATTAGGTTTTCTGGGAATAATGCTTGGTTTAATATTATGATAAGATATTGACTTATTGGGTGAGGGAGAACAAATTTTATATTGTGTAATATTATTGTTATTTTATAAACATTAGAAAATGAAGAAATTTTAAGGATATGTTTAATTCACGATTCAAATATATTTAACAGTATTATATAATTAAGATCATGATTGTAATAGGTAAGAAATGATAGAGGTATAGTCTCATACAAATAATTTTTTTAAATTTTTTAAATTTTAACTACTTTTTTATATTATATTATAACATTTGTTTTGAATATAATTTCAGTCAATATTTTTTAAAACCATGCCCTGTTCATAAAAATCAAGAGTAGTATTAGCTTGTGAACTAAACAAATCCTGGTTGTTTTTCCAAGTTGTGATGAAACTGAAGAGACATATCTACAAAAGTAAACCAATAATAGAAATTACTCACCAAATAATTCGAGTATAAAATAAGAAAACAAGAACCAGCTGTATATTTTGATCGTGTTAACAAATAGATGTAAGAAGCAAGGATCATAGTGGAAAGCTTTAATAACAACATTATAACCATCTTACATATTTAATTATATCACGCGGAATTGCATGTATAGAATATTATATGCTTAACGGGCATTACCAAAGAGTAAACATATAATCAAATACCATATCCACTTTAATCATATCATGCAACTATAAACTATGCTTAAATTGTTGCTTTAGAACTCATAATATAATCTTATCATCCTAAAATAACTAACTTGCTAACCCTCTCTAAAGTAGGCATTATATATAAATATATACCAAGATAGTAATGCTACTCTACCTAATTAAGCAGAAAAGTAGATAGCTATTGCTTTAATTAACCTACTAATTCTTGAGAAAACTTATTGCAGAAATACCAAGATTCCTTTAAAAAGTTAAGTCTAAATCGATGAAACTTACAAATCTATCCTGATGTGTCATTCATTTGCTCAATGGGAAATCTAATAGTTGAAAATAAAAACGAAATTATAAAAATTAACAAAAAATGACCAGATTTGAAATTAATTTACTCAATTTTTCTATTGCAAATTTTCAACTAAACATAATTGCATGATTAACACCACTTTTGGAGAACAAACCAATGGAATCACGTGGTAGGACCCAATTACTACGAGTGAAGTAACAAAAAAATAAGTACTTTTCAATAGAATGGAGAGGACAAGAAAGTCAAAACCAAAAACACTTCAATATTTCTCGAGCTCATAAGTTTGCTTGGTAGTTGCGGCAAGCAACTAAGAAACTACACAGCAATCCACCACTGTATGGAGAAAATCTGCTTTGATACTGAGTTTACATTGTATGTTGAAGTTAGTATAATTTTCTAATAATAATATGATGTATGATATAATTTTTTAAATAAAAATTAATATTAAGGTGATATTTCAATAATAGCATATATTACATAATTTTTTTAAAAAATTTTCTTATCAAGAATGAAATAAATCAATATTAATTTTTATTTAAAATTATAACTCTTATCATATTTATGGGAAGGTCACACAACATAGTATACCTCGTCAACTCAGCTACATGACGCTTAACAGCCGCCAGCTTGCCACCCACGACCATTTTTCACTCTTTATATATATATATATATATATATATATATCTTGCTCTCCGTCCAAGGTGCAAGTTTAGCGTGGTTTTTCAATCATATTTAATGGATGCATCAAACCTAGTCACACTCACGTACTAAAAATCCTAATAGTCATCTATCTATATTATTTTTAAAAGCTAACACGCATTTCACGCAATTTTAATTGAAAAACCTTTATTTCGTTTTACTTTTACCCAGCAGACGAAACCCTAGAAACCAAACGATGGAAGAAGTAAAAATTTAAACAAAGAAATTTGTCTAACTCGGGCTACTTCCACAATTATGTGTGCTGGCTTGCTTGCTTGGAGTATATAGCTACAAATCTAGAAATCTTAACACCGGATGCTGCAGGTTGGCTTGGTTTATCATAAATAAGTGCAAAACTGATCATCGATACTGACAAACTCTCTTACAAATGTGAAACCTCGACTGATGACGGATTTTACGTCTAATTTATTAAGTACACAACTTGTCAAAAAATTACGAGACCAAGAACGCAGTTGCTTCTAATTATGCAATTGATTAGCTTTTATTTTCTTTTCGGGGAAACCTAGCAAATCTAGTAATCAGATTCTACTAAAGCTAGAAGTTATATTACCTCATGTTGGATTACTTCTACGCTTCTTCTCAAACAAACTAGAAACCAGCTAGTGCAAACTAGCATACGTCCCTTGTTTAATTATTTTCAAGTACAGATTACAGCTATATATATTTGTTGAGGAAATTGAAACTTGCAGACTAATTACATACATTTAATGTATCAGCCCACAAACTTTGACAAACTCGGGTTACACTAGCTAATTAATTATCTAAAATTCTGATTAACGTGTAAACACATCCCAATATGCATGTTAGTATTACAAAAGGGGCTGCATATTCAAAAGTAACAGTAAGTACTGATCTAAGTACATGTACTTGCATGATATAGCTAATCTCTGTACTTGGACTGCTTTCAAGGACACAAACAAACCCTAATTTGTAAAAGGCATAAACAAAATCAACCAAAACAAAGAAGGTTTTTGTGCGTAGAACTATAATCTATAATCTTTTTCCTTTAACAAGCAAAAATATAACATAAGAAAATGAAAACAGGCTCACCTGCTGCTGGAGAGTAAAAATGTGACCAACACAGCCGTAAACAGGGTCTCTGACCCGAGCCAAAGCCTCGTAACAAAGCGTGACAACCGCGTCAAGACGCTTGTGTGCAGGTATCCGGCTGAGGAGCTTGGAGGTGTTGCTGGCACCGAACACTTTGTGCACTGCAGCGAAGTGAGCGGTGCCTTGGTCCGAGTCGAAATATGGTGCAAATATGCATCCTTTTACGCACTTCCGTCGAAGGAACTTGCAGGCACCGCAAGGCCCACCTCCATTACTTGCACTCATCTGATCCACCTCCTCTCTCTCTCTCTCTCCTCTATACAGATTTTGAATATGTTATCTTCTTTCTCAGTGTTTATGACTTCCTGTGGGGTCTAGAATGGGAGAAAAAAGAGAGAGAAAGAAGAGAATGAGAGATGGGTATTTAGAGAGCGAAAATGGTAATTTTATTGTTACTTAGTTTTTTATAATAAAGTGTGGAAGTTTTTGGTGGTGGGTCATTTGAAAGGACCGGTTGTTTGCATTTTTTAAATTAATAACACAATCACACCCACTTGCTTAAATTACATATAAATACATAATTGAACAAATTAATATAAATACAACTAGTGTTGATTTTAGAAGATGAGAGATTGTGTCGGGGGTGTACTTGGTTCAAACTTTAAAGCCACGGCAAGTTATAAAGAAGCAGTGGAGCATATTGCGTGAAGCAAACATACATGCGGTGAGTGACAGTATCAACTTCCAACCGCCGCAGTTGCGGCCACGTGCGAATCCCACGTGGGACAAACATACATCCCATCTAATGATCACAGCTTTTTCTCTTGTCACTTCCGTCTCTGTCATATCTCTCAGCTATATAGCTAATCTTATAATTCTGGACATGTATATATTATCGAGGCCATTCTGCTAGGTCGACATAGATTTATAGATAGACATGGTTGAGAGAGCGTACTGTTCTTTACTTATTTTCCTCGCCTAGCTAGCTCTCTATTCCTCATTGATTGCTCGATTGCTTCCTTCATCTATTGGTGAAACTGATATTGACAAAAGTGTTTTTCTAAGTAAATGATTAAAAGCAAAATTTTAATGGGTTTATTTGGTCACCGCACATGATCTTTTAGTCAGCTGATAATGACTATGAGAGATATCGTGTGTCTGTTTCCAACTAATCGTTTAATTATTGTCACTTTTTGTTCATCATGTGTCAGGTGTGTAATAGAAGCAATTAAGCAAATCGTGGTGCTGTGTCGGATATCTAGTGATCGAGTTGCAAGCTTGGTGTTTCGTGTTGAGTTAATCAAGACAAATTATTGTAGTTATAATGTTCTATGCATTATTATTAGACTCCTCATAAAACAATAGACAAAGAAATTTAAATGGCTTCATAAATGTAGTACAAGTAGACATGCGATATAGCAAACTATCAAGAAAGTTCTTTTATGTGGAACAAATGATTTCCAATTTAAGTATAAATTATTATAGTAAACACTTTAGATCATATTGAGCATCTCAATGTTGTTCAACGGACCATTCAAATCGATGTATTAATTAAGTGTACGTATATCAATTTTTCATATATTAATCAGTTAGCTTATTCTCGATCAATAATAATAAAAATATCGATCCTAAAATTATACATTCACACAAATGCAACGTTGGTTAGACTCTAAAATTTCTTTAATTTGAAAATTTATATTTGTAATGGTTGACAATTAAAAGGAAAATGTTATCAAAAGTCCATCAATGGCATTGTTGGTGAGTCACAAAATTTTGTATCTTCAAAGACACGTCGAATTCTCAATAAAGATAGTTTCTTTCTCATCATATAAAAATATATGAGTTATTCTTCCACCTTGTATGAACCCAGATTTTTATCTATGTGTGTGTTATTTTCTTTGGTATAAAAGTTATTTTTCGGATAGCATCTCAAAGTCTAACTTCGCATGATTTCGACTAATCTTTGGGTTTATCCCAATCGCGGAGGAGAGAAAAAAAAAAAATGAAGAAGGAAGTTATCAAGTAAAAATCGAAGCTATATGATACGGGGCAACTGCAGGCCCGCGTGGAAATGGAGGTGGAGTTGTAAATAAAGAGAGAAATTGAAGGGGGTGGATCTCAAGTGGTGATAGAAACAACAGCCCAGTGAGTCTCAAGTGGTGATAGAAGTCGTGGATAGAAACAAAAGCCTAGTGAGTCGAGCCCACGCCGAGTAGAACGAAAAACCATGGTGTTGATGCAATTAAATGCTCCAAATTAAACCATGACAAGTGGCAATCTGCAACATTTGTCTCACGTATCGTCTCTCTCAAGCAATAGCATCGCACATTAAACAGTCTCCCCCTCACCCTCTATACTGTTGATTGATTCAGAAAAGCTTCCTTATCTTTCTTGTCGGTTTTGAATTGATGGATAATTGGATATATTTTCTTTCAAATCTACAATGTTGTCAAACATCCATGTATTCAATGTAGTTTTTCTTTACATTTTTATATGAAATCATTTTTTTTAATTTTCAGTTATTAGTAAATATGTATAGATTTTGCTTTTAATATATAAATAGAATTCTTAATCATATATTTAATATTTAATTTTGATAAGTCATATTGAGTTTGAACCATAAATTCATATCAAAATATCTTATAATTATATTTAAAAAATCGAAAAATGCTATCTAAATATTTATAAATTCAACTATATTTTAGCATTAGTACCTTTAGAATATTAAAAATATTATCAAAAAATTTTAAAACATTTCAATATTTACTTTCTATTTAACTTACATTCCCCACAACATTTTTCTAATGTATACTATAATTTATAAATTCTTATGTTAAATTTATAATACAACATTTTCTAATGTATACTATAATTTATAAATTCTTATGTTAAATTTGTAATATACATTACAAATTATATAGTTGATTATTTAATATGATATACATTCTTAGGATCAAATTTATATAGTTGATTATTTAACATGATATACATTCTTAGGATCAAAACATCTTTTTTTATTTTTCTATATAAAGTAGTATACACTATAATTTATAAATTCTTATGTTAAATTTATTATATACATTACAAATTATATAGCTGATTATTTAATATGATATACATTCGTAGGATCAAAACATCTTTTTTTATTTTTCTATATAAAGTAGTTATTTATTTAGATGTAATTCAATAATAACATATATATCTTCCCTTTTAAGTGTTGAATCATTACGTTAAATTATACATACAACTTATGTATATTTTATTCTTAAAAATCTTAAAATAAAAAAATAAAAGAAAAAAATTGCGAGGCAAATCAATTTTGAATTTTCTAACATCTATCAATTTTGCAGTTACCTTTTTCCTTTGACAAAGCAATTAAATAACAGGCAATGCTTTGCACGATTAGACAACAAAGACTCTGAGCGGAGCTGTACTTGGTTACTGGCCTAATACTAATGTACTCGGGTCAAAACCAGAGTCAGTGACCTCCATGAAACTTGCTTTCTTCCATTTTGCCTTCATATTTCTGATTGGAATTTCTACCAATAATGGTATACTAGCATATACAGTTTTACTCATATAAGTTATTCACTCTATTGCAAGGCAACGGAGACTAGTTTGAATTCCGACAAAACTATCACAACCAGAAAAGAAGAAAAATTTTAGCTAGGTTGTCAAACCAAGAAAAAAAGGTTTAACTAATTTATTGATTGGATAACCTTGCTCATCAATTACATCCATTGGATTGATTGTAAGAATAAATATTGAAGCTAATTCAATGGATATAATTGATGGATAATGCTTACTCAACCAGTAAAGGGTAATATCCATCAAGAAATTGCAGTTATACTACAAAGAAAACACAAGTTAAATCTACCGATATACTTACAACAGAGCTAGCTTGTTCTTCATGACAGATAAGAATAGGCTTGGCGATAAATTAGGAGGAAATGGGAATTTTGTGATAGGATTCTCTCATAGCATACTCTCTCAAGACACTCTCTACCTCTTCCACCACTCCTAGTCTTTTGAACCACCCGGCCAATACAGCTGAAGCTTCTTTCCCAACTATATTTCCATTTCTCTCCAAATCTACGAGAAAGTTCAAGGCCTTGTTAAGCTTGTTCTCCTTTTCAAATGCAGCCAACACTAAAGCTACACATTTGTCGCTAGGTTCAAGACCGGCCCTTCTCATGTTCTCGAATGCAATATATGCCTTTTCGCTTTCACCAGCTATTTGATATGCGTTTATGAGGAGTGCACAGAGTCTAGCGTTGGGAGTAATGCCAGCGAACTGAATTGCATCGAACACCCTTTGAGCACCTTTGGAATCACCATTCATGGAATACGCTCTTAACAGCGCCTTGTAAACTTCACTTCCCGCGTAAATTTCTTGGGCATCCATTTCTCTAATCAGAGCCTCTCCTCGTTCAGGCATTCCAGCTCTGATGTAGGCCATGATCATTGAACCATATGATCTTTTGTCCAGTGGTTGGCCAAGCAGCTTGATCTCTTCGAAAGTTTCCTCTGCCCGCTTAAGATTGCCAGCCTTGCTGTAAATGTCAACCATTACAGTTAGCGTCACTTGATCACAGATGAAGTCGCTTCTTTTCAAGGTTATGAGAGTGTTTTCAGCACCTTTGATCTGGTTCAGTTTCCCGTAGGCATGGATTATTTTGGTATAGTCGCGGATGTTGGCTTCAAAACATTCATGTTGTAGAGCAAGTTCTGCCACCTGAAAAGACTGAGCAGTCATAAAACACTCTTGAGAGATTATAAAAAGATCAGCCCACTTACAAATTTTCACTTACTTGCCTAAAAACAGATTAATGTTTGACTGAAAATGCACGATTAACATAGTTTGCATTTAGGGTAGATATTAAACTGAATCGATCGAAAAATCCTATTTTCATTCAGGAACCGTTAGACCATTAAGCAATTTAGAACAAACAAAAATAATGTCTTCCTCTTTTGAATATCTACAACATTTTTCTTATAGCAATTACGCAGAGCCAATGCAAATTCAAGTAAAGAACAACCTTCTCACGCACCCAACAGATACACAAAAACACACAATATTTTCAATCCAAGTAATAAACATGATTGCTTTAATCTAACGTTAACAATGATTGAATCCAAAGTGAAACATACCACACCAAAGCAGAAAAACAAGTAAACATATCCTACCCAAACACTGAGTATCTACAATAATGTGAGGAACACAAATTCTCACTATACACCCATTTTTTTAAACACTAACTAATCCTAGTTTTCTATAGAAATAACATCATTGTAGAGCTATCAATATCAACAAATTTGATAACAAAAAGTTAAAATTAAAGAAGAAAAATTTTACCTGAATATACAGAGGATGTTGCTTTATCTTCAATTCTTTAAGAACTGCAAGCCAATCAGCCCTTGTAGGCTTCATAATCCTCACCCAAGCAGCCAACAAATCCGACAAATTTTCCTTTTGAGGACACAAGCAGATAATCTGTTTCAAAATTGCTTTGCATCTTTTGGTCATTTTTGGTGGGAGTTGAGAGATTGCATGTTTTTGTTCTTCAGTGATATTGGGGCCAATCTCAATCCACCTAAACCTCGGTTTCTCTTCCTTGGCTTTTGTTTTTCCTGTCTCTTCTATGTTGGTTACTGCAAGTACTTGCCCAAATTGATATCTCCGACAACTCCATCTCACGCGTCCTTGCGACAACAAGTAGTCTTCCCAAAATGGACAAAAACTAGGTTTTGTGACTTTAATGTGGTTGATTTGTGGGGAAGTGGAGTAGGAACAGAGAGCCATCGCTGAAGTATCTGTCAAATTGATCTTTCAGAATCCATCGACTGTTTTCGGTTACAAAGGGGTTTTGTGAAAAGTACGAGGTGAAATGGTTTCGGTTGACAGCTGCAGAAGTGACTCGCGGTCCTGGTTGGAGCAACAGCAAGCCGGCTACGATTCGACGGGCAGCGAAACTGAGACGGCGTTTGTGTACGTGGGTGGTGGGGGTTGGTGGAGACGGCGAGCTTGGCTTGGAGAGAGGAAAATGGATAGGTTTCTTTAATATTTTATTGATTTTGTAGGTTATATTTCCATTCACTTATTATTAAAAAAGAAAAAAGAAAAAAAAAAAAAGAGAGCCTCCATTAGCTACAATTGCTGAATCTATGATGCATAAAATAGGTGTAGGATCAGCTGCCCTAATAAATTACACAAATTCTAACACAAATTGTAAACCCTTACATCAAGGAATTAACACAAATTGTAAACCCTTAGATCAAGGGATTTTGAATGGTAGGGATTAGTGGTGTGCGCTAGAAATTAAATTCAATGAAAACTACCCAATATTTTATAGGGGTGGATGTTTTCGAGTTCAGGTTAGATTGAGTTAGAAATCTTCCACCCCCTAATAAATTCTTTGACTTAAACTAATCAAACCCAATAGTGGGATTAGATTTAGTCCACCACAAAGACATAAAATATCTAGTTGTTAACTCTAATGGTTTTAACAATTTAATAATAAATAAGATAAGTATAAATAAAAACTCAATGATTATAAATAATACGTTTAATTTACCTATTATTGTAAATATCACCCAAATCGTTTGATTTTTTTTCAAATAATCGATGACCGGCACCCTGTTGGTCCAATAATCCCCAGATCGGAGGTCCTACTCATGAAGGTGAGTAATTGATGGAGTTAATTGAGTAATTAGTCCAACTCGGCCAATTCGACACAAAATTGATCGTAAAACCCACCTGAAAACACCGCAATCACCATCAAAAAGTCGATTAGAGAGAAAGAGGGTTCACACCTAGGAGAGAGAGGAGATGTTGTTCGGGAGGGAATCCAACAACTTTAACCTAACTCCTTTCCAATTGTAGTACGCCATGACCAGTCGAAGGGGAGACCAAAGAGCGACTGGGCGAGAGAAAGCATGGTAGCCCAGTCATCGGTGATGACGGCAACGATGAGGAGGATGAGGAACAGGAACGTGACAGTGATAGAGGAGAGAGAGCATATCATAAGGAAAAGAGAAGGATTGAGAGAGAGAGAGACAGAGAGAGAGAGGGATAAAGAGTGGCGGTGATTGGTGAGTGAGGGTTTGTGTGTTAGTTTTGTATATATATTTGGGCAAATTACACTTCTTCCTTAAAGTTTGATAAAATTACATTAATATCTAAATTCTAACCATAATGACATTAACCTCTCTTTTAAATTTATTATTATTTTTAAATAAATAAATATATATATAGATTTGACCCACTTTGACCACGATGAACAGCACTTGCTGATTAATAATTGAATAATCGATAAATCGCTAATTACTATCTCGCCGATCGATTAGTGAGTAGCGATTTTTACAACATTATTTATTTACCACAATTGTTGCCCTTCATCTCCATCCTTAGCAAGTGTTATTCTAAAGAGATAATAAAATATTGGATTTAAAACTAGAAACATGCATTTGTCGGGTTAAGTTGGGTTGAAATTTTTTTATCCCAACCCAATCCATCCTAGTTTTTTTAAATTTTAACCCAACCCAACCAGATAAATAATAGTCGGGTTGGATTGGGTCTATCAACTTAGGTTAGAAATGTCCACCCTTAATATTTTATAACAAATGTGAGACCTGAATATTTAACCTGCTTAACCACTCCTGATAAGTGATGATATGCTTAATGATAATGAATATAATTTTGTTCAAAATCTTTAAATCAAGATGCTATGAACGACTGGTAGGATTTATTTAAATTCTAAAAGACACTAATTATCATGTCATTAACACAAAAATAAATATTTTCCAATTCTCTCAATTGTTTTCTCCCTGTTATTTCCTTTCTCCTCTCATAAATTATATCTCAAGTTATTTCTTCAATATAAATAAATTGAATTAAAATAGGACAAAAATTATAGAAAATGGTAGCTATAAAGCAATAAAATTGTTTTTTTTTTCACAAAAATTATAGTTTATCAATAAAAATTTTGAAAACAAAAATAGAATTCTATACTCACTGGTCCAGCCCATATATAAATGTAATTATCTACCTTATGCAAGAGCATAAAAAATAAATAAAAGACAAAAACCAAAAATATATATATGAAACTATGCATACATATATACATATATATATTCTTTATTGTATTTATTGTACAGTTGACAGTTATCGAGACTTTCACATGGCATGTATTCATAATCAAAACAATCTTTTTGTTTATAAACGAAGTTATGATAGTTATTTTAAAATTTTACAAATACTTTGCATGCAACTCAAAAGGAACAAATCTTCCTTTAAATTTTGAATCATATAGTAAGATTATTCATAAATTTTACGCATATTTAATTCTTAAAAACCTGTATTTTTTGTAAACAAAAAAAAGGAGAGAAAATTTGTGAAACAAAAAAATTATGCATACGGAATTTCCAACATCGACAATCAACTTTTAGTAATTATTATTATTATTTTTCACAAAACAATTAAACAAGAACCAACAGTTTGCACGATTACAGAATAAAGAGTGTGAGAGAAGGTGTCGAAAACTTAAAGAATTGAATTGCGCCGATTGCGTTTTGTTTGGTCCGTGCAGGAGACGCTAAAGTAATCTAACCAAAATATAGAAAATAAAAAACACATTGCCTCTTCAATTGCTGTGAGTACAATTGTCTTTGTTGGATTTTCTCGATAAGTTCTTAACATTTAACTACTTACATTTAGTTGGCGTTGACATCCAATATGTGACAAGGCATACACAAATTTGACTTTAGCACCATTGTGTTTAACATTATTATATTATATGGTATGGATCTCTAGGCAGAAATAATTATAGCATACAATGTGATCTTATTGGGTGTGATGTATACCCAGGGCTTTGGTGTTTCGGCCCCAGATTTCTTCTTCTTGAGCTCACCTCAGTACAACTGTTTCAATTTGAACAATTGGGCTTGGTCACGATATTTCAGTCTGGCTTTGGCTGGTTTGTCAAGTCAAAGAAACTGGGCTTGCCCAAGCAAGACATTTTGCTTATCACTGCAATTAATTTTTTTTATTATTTATTTACTAAAAAATAATAGAAAATCAAAACATAACTTAAAGCATAATCAAATTAGTTTTACCAGCAAAATATTTCTTTATTTTGAACTAGAGATTTAAGATTAATTTTGTTAAGATATTAGCTACATTTATTACTGATTGTTTCTAGTTTTTATTTGATTAATTCTTTGAAACATAAAAGGTCCGACACCATATGTGAATATGCTCTTGAGTACCGAAATGGATAACTACCATACAACAATATATCATTGCTACTTTTCAAAATGCATTTTAAAATTTCCAAATGTTTTGACTAAAACGACCATTTTAAAGTCTATAAATTGATTGTTAGATTTCATGATTAAATTGGTCCAATCTCTTTCTTTGACTCCTTTGAATTTTCAGTTTTTCATTTAATAATCAAACAAGTCTTCATCTTCATCTTTTTTTTTTTTTCTTATCAAAAGTCACTCAAAACGAATAATATATGTCACTTAACAGCTACTTTGTTGTGTATTAAGGTGACATACTGTACTCTATGACACTCTTTCTATCAACAGATTATTCGCAAATCAATGATAATTTAATTTAATTTAATTAATTGTAATCCTGTAAAGCTACAGGTGTTTGACCGCACGAGTGAACAATTCGTGGGGTCCTAATAAATCCTAATTGCATTTACATTATTGAACAAGAATCATTCATATATATGTTCCTGTTATCAAAAGTTTAAGCAAACTTTAATCACAACTTGCCATTTCCCATATCTCGTAGGGACAATATTGTTGCTTCTACTTCCTACATCCCCATAGCTTTGAAATATTTTATCCATTTTGGTTGTTCTACTTCGTAATTGTTGTAAATTTTATTTCTTGTTTTTGTTTCTGTCAAGTACCTGTCACTCCACATTTCCCTCACCTAATGGCCTTATAAGGAAGTTCTTGTCCAGACATCCATGTATTTTAAACTTCAGATCAATTGCTTTCAATGTTAAGTGCAATGTAACTTTATATTATTATATTTTTCAATGATGATTTTATTTAGTCATCCTGTACATTCTAAAAAACGTACCATTAATTTGTGTTTAAAATTATATAATTTTGTATCATTAAGCATTCATATATCCACGTTTGAAGAAGTTTATAATTCATTTGATGTATCATACATATTTTCAATTCAATTCATATCACTCCACAATCCATTATTTGTTTTCACTTATGCATACGTAGTTGTCACTCTGCATTTTCCTCACCTAATGGTATTACAAGGAAAAATTTGTCCTAGTTCAGATGTTTGTGCATTTCAAACTAAGGATTAACGGCTTTAATGTAACGTAAAATCAATTTAAAGTAATTTTATATTTTTATGTTTCGACAAACAACTTAGATTCAATTTATCTCATATTTTTTGAAAAAACGTCTTCACAGTTTGTATTTTAATTACACTTTTTGATATTTTTGATATTTCAAAGTGTGCCGATATATTCATTCAAATAAATTTTTAATAAACTCAATTAATTGTACATTTTTTTCTCCAATTTATTTCTCGTGATATATAAATTGTAAATGAGATGAACCTAGCAGAGCCCTTTGCAGGCTGGGGGTACCTTGGTTCTCTAAAAATTACATATATATATCACATTTTTGCAAAATAAATTAAACACGCATTTCAATCTAAATTTCAAGAATACTAATGTAGCTCCAATTTCATGGACAGTGCATCTTATGTATTTCAAACTTTCTTTCTGCTCTTGATAATTTTACTACTAGGGCAATCCCTTTATGTACAAAAAAATGGCGTTTTATTTTCTTCATTTATATATAAAATTTTACGATACAAATGGCGATTCAAATTTCTATCGCGTATGCATGGCTCTGTTGCAACGTAAGCAGTGTAAAATTTTATGTACAAAAAAATGACGCTTTATTTTTTTCATTATATATAAAAGTTTAGGATGCAAGTGGTCATTTAACTTTTAAAAAAAAAAATGGTAATTCAAATATCAATCACGTATACATGGCTCTGTTGCAACGTAAGCAGTGTAAAATTTGTACACTGGAATTTGTTCTCAGGACACGTGTCCAGTCAAATGGTGGGTCTTGGAGCTTCTGTCAATGCTTCCTCTGCACAACACATGGATTGGACAAGAGCCGGACGGCGCGGTGACGCGCCGTTACGGACTCTTAACAGATTTTACTACTTTTTTTTTTTCATGCATTAAGTCAAAATATAAAGGAATTTATTTATATTTTTATTACATCAAAAAACTTGTATTTATTTTTTCTTCTTTTATAATATTAAAAAAAAAAGGAAACACAGAGGAGGCAGGGACGTTACTTTCTTTTCAAATGAACGGCGCGTGGGTCCCGTTCTAGGATGATGTCATCTTTCACTGGCCGATACGTTCCTACTCACCGACTATTACGTGGTGGAATGTCCATGGCAAGTCTCTAGCCGGTGCTTTGAACGCCGGGATTTTGCTTTGACCGTTTGATTGGCTCGCTAATCTATTTGTTAATAATGGAATAAACGCTGTGGTGTGTAATGGTCCTACTGCAATTACATATTTACCCTTTTCTTTCAATAAATATTTAAATTTTTATATTTTAATTTTGCGTCTTTAATTTTGACATGGATACAGGGGGTTTCAATTCAATTTCCATATTTAAAAAAAAAAAAAAATTGAAATTACCTCTAATTGAGTACCATATCATAAAAAAGTTAAAAACTTGTACGTGAAAAATATCTTTTTTTTTTGGTTAGAAAGTATGATAATAATAAAAAAAATCTACGCGCTAGCTTTGTATGAGTATAGTAAAAGAACACAAACAATCATTGTCATGATCATAGTTGGCATGATAATCAAATTTATCATTGCAGTCATCTTATTTAACTTTAATGAATATTTGAAATGAAATATTGCCAATTTTACTGTTGCCAACTTAATAAACTATTTTCATCAAAAATATCATATTAGATGTAAAAAATGTGTATACATATTTTTGATAGCTTGAACTTCGACCTTAAATATCTCTAAATATGTACATATTTGATTTAAATAACATTCTTAATCAACATAAAGCCATTAATTTTACAACTGATTTGGCGTAAAAATCATATAGGATATAGTCAATTCTCTCTCTTCATTTAATTCTCTAAATTCTATGAATTGAGGCATTAAGTACTTACCTTTTGCGGGTTCACTTGTTAAGTTAAAAATCCATTATTTATTAGACATACTAAAAGTAGTTAATAGCACAAATCAAATAGTTGGAAACAATATCAAAAACCTGTGGCTATTCCAGTCTTTTTGAACCGAAATAATAAAAACCAGAGGCTGTGTTTTGGCTTGTATATAATATACAGTAATGAGTAAGGAAATGGTGAGTCACTTTCAACGTGAGGGAGAAAGAGAAAGGAGAGATTGAGTTGGCGTCTTTTGTTCTCTACGCTGCATAATCCACGCAGACGCAAAAAACAAACAGGATGACTCGACACGTTTCGAATTCTAAAATTCAGCCTCGTGGTTGCAAGATAGGCAGTTTCAGATATAGCAAAAGCAAAGTTGTAAAAGATAAAAAAATATATATATATATATATAATAGAATACAAATACTATAGAGAGAATAATGAAACCAAAAAAAAGAAAAATAGAGAGAGAAAGCTTAAGAGATGCAGAGAGAGAATGAGAGAAGAGAACATGAATTTTGCTAGCGAAAATTCACGAGATGAAGGAGAGATAAATGAAAAATAAAAGGGCAGTTGAGAATAGCTAGACTTATCGCATGTTTGCTTCACGCAAGCAGCTAAATTGGGAGGGGTTTTGCTCTCTCGCGTGGCTTTAAAGACTGCATCTAGTGTTTTAAATCCACATTAAAAAACCATCTCAAATACACACACAACCCTCTACATACCAAAATAACACCATACCCACCAACCCATCTCTCAAAATCAAAATTCGAAAAAAAAAAAAAAAAACCCTTCTATATTCTTCTCTCTTCTCTTCCTTTGAAGTAGTATCATCCCTCAGACCCTAATATGTGAAGTAGTAAAAGTTAAAAGGGATCGGGGACATCAATTTTTTTTTTTTTTTAATAAATAATTTTAACCCTAGTCATAATCATGAGTGCCAACCCTAGTAGCAGCAGCAGCGGTGGTGGTGGTAGCGGCGGCGGCGGTTGTGGAAGTAGTAGTGGTGGAGGTGGTGGAAGTGGACCATGTGGCGCGTGCAAGTTCTTGAGGAGGAAATGCGTGCCAGGGTGCATATTTGCACCGTATTTCGACTCCGAACAAGGTGCGGCTCATTTTGCGGCTGTGCACAAGGTTTTTGGGGCAAGTAACGTGTCGAAGCTGCTTCTACATATTCCAGTCCACAAGAGGCTCGATGCGGTGGTCACTATATGTTTTGAGGCTCAGGCTCGTCTTAGAGATCCTGTTTATGGTTGTGTTGCTCACATCTTTGCTCTTCAACAACAGGTAATTTCTAATATTCATTCGTATCTTATATTTTAGTTTTTTTGAGTGTGGTTGTCATCATGATCTTGGGTATCTTATGCTAGAAAGACTACAATTTTTCCTTTTTGTTTGTAGTTTTCATTGTCCCTTCTATGTCACTTATCTTTGAAATTGATTTGTCCCCAGAATTTCACTTCGCTTATCCTTTTTCAGTTTTAAAACATTTCAAACTGTTTTACATGTGAAAACTCTAGAATTTTGATTGAGTCATTGACTCTTATTATTATTTTTTTTTCTGAGATACATTGACTCTTATTTTGATCTAGCTATGCTGATGAGATTTTAATTACTTGATATCAAATGAATTACCAAGTTTTAATTTGGGGTCTCATCAGTCGAATGAAAAAAAATGGTTGCATAGAAGGAAGATAAGAGAATTTTCGATGAAAATTAATACGGTCATGATCATGGTTCGTATGTTTCTTTGTGTGGTCAGTTTTATTGGTTTTACTGAAATCTAGATAATTTTATGTGATGATGAAATGATATGGTCGGCGGTTACTACAATGGTCTGCTATCTTTCAGTGTAAGTCGGGGATTATGCTGGTTTTAGGGAGATGGTCGGTTTTTGCTTGTTCTAGGAATTGTAAAATCTTCTATTATCAGGATCCTTGAGCTATATTTTTTGTCCCCCACTATAGAGTATATAATTTGTTGGGTTCCTATCAATGCACAGAATGTGTGGGTATTTCTGTCAATATATCATCATAACATCTCAATCGAAAAAACTTGCTCTCAGGCTCTGTTCCTTGTTTCGATTAACTTAATAAAACTAATATAAATCGACCCCACTCAAGAGTTTTTATTGTTGAAAAGAAAGCAATCCGTAAACATTTATGTATGTCAGTAAAAATTCTAAATTTGCTCATATTGCATGACAATTAATTAAATTTGTTGCCTTGATTAAATGTATGTGTTTACTCAAAAATGATAAAACTAGATCCAAATTCAACTACCAGCCTCGGGCCGGTGGCTAGCTTGTCCTTCCCCAATGACAATAATACTTGCAATCTTCTTTAACTATAAATGATATATCTTTGACAAAGGGAATCTTAATTTGGCCGCAACACCATGTTCAATTTGCACATCGTCCAAGCACCTTCCATTTAAATTAACAATTAGAAGACTTAAATTTGCCTCAATGTTTACTATAATTTAATCATTAACGTTTCTTCCCGTTCAATAACTTATTATTGATAAACAGTGGTCTCTTAATTAGTATTTAGTACTCTAAATTCCTTTTTTATTGTCTTTTTTTTTTTGGATATTATTTAGAATTGATGGACTAATTTATTTTTCTATTTTGTTGGGCATTACATATATAGGTGGTGAGCTTACAAGCTGAGCTCTCATACTTACAAGCTCATCTAGCAACACTGGAAGTTCCGTCACCACCACCACCACCACCACCTCCTCCGCCAATGATGACACCACCATCTCTCTCAATATCAGACCTCCCAGCAGCCACGTCCATGCCTGCCTCATATGATTTGTCTACACTCTTTGATCCACTGGTGCAACCTTCATGGGCTATGCAGCAGCGTCAAATGGATCCACGTCAATACGGGGGTTCTTGCTCATCAGCCACTGGGGGCGATGGCAGCGGCAGCGGCGATCTTCAAGCCTTGGCTCGAGAACTTCTCCATCGACAAGCATCTTCGCCGTCTGGTTCAGTGCCATGCACTGATGTGTCATCATCTCCATCTCTCTCCAGATGAGTCGTCTGACCTATATTAACAACTGTTATGTGGAATGTGGATCAAAAACTAGCAAGGGAGATAAATTAAATTTCATGTTTTTCAATGCGAAAGTAATAACTGATCTTTATGTGTTTTTATTTTTTGGTAGTTTATTTCCTTCTCGAAAAAATACTAGGTGAAAAAAATTCAAATTTGATCATCACCTGTAGGCTTGCATCGATTTAAATCTTGAAAATTATGGATGAATCATTTTCATTCTCTTACCATCGTTGGAAGTTAATTCCAACTTAGTGCGCATAAAAAATTTTACGGCGTGACTTGGGCACTGGTGAAGTTTAGAGCTTGCTAAAATCGATCAATGGACAATGGTCATTTAATAGCACAGTTGATGGCGCCTGCCCACCTTGAATCAATATTCAATACTACCATCGTACCATGAACAGTTTACAATGAGGATGTCAATGAGTATTTTTGGAATGAGATTGGTTTGTTTTGAGTTGGCGTGGCATTGGTATAATCTTCCAATCGCTTCACGTTTCCTCCCATTTCCCTACTCCCCATCCCTATGTGACGTAAATCTTTTAATAAATTCATATAATTAAAAAAGAAAATTCTTAATTAATATTATAATAAAATTAAAAAAACAAATATAAATAAATAAAAACATAATTCAGAAAATATACTTCCATCAACAATCCAACAAATAAATCCATAAAAAATATAATAAAAAAAAATTCCCCTCTTTACTACATAACTTAAAATCTATAAAATATATATTTTATATTTAAATTAAAATTAAATGACATAAATGAGGATGAAAAAATCTCCAAAATCTCCTCCCAAATGCCGGTAAGGATTTGTTATCCAAGCTCCAATTGACACCCTAATCTACATAAATTGACAGGTCAAGGACTGCAGTGATTTGGGCTTTTTCCAATATTTTGTGTGTAATACCCACTTAACTTTGGCAATTTTGAAAAATAATATGGAATTGAGTGGCGATATTTACACCCCTCAAAAACTGTATCTGCATCCTTCACAAAAACTAATATTTAAATTTTCCATATTACCGTCAAGTCAATATATCAAAATAGTTAATAATCAGTCATGTGGGGTTTTAGTACAATGCTTTCGTCTAAACTTGTTTCGCAAAAGGATCTGGAATTTTGTGGTGATGCTATCTTCATCAACAATGAGAATCATTATAACTCTCATTCATCTACCATTATAGAGTCACATTCCCTGCAGAATGCCAAAGACAGGGTGGTTCCCCCATTAAAAATCGCAATACACAATGGCAAGGGGGAAAAGAATTGTCAAAGTGATAAATGAGGCTGTAGATCCCCTGATCACGGAAACAAGCTACCTGCTAAACAGCTCTCAGAATGTTGTTGATGATGTTTCCTTGGAATCTAATGGTGCCAAATTAGGTGTTTGTGTTTAAAATGCTTCTGTAATGTATGACAAAGACTCTGATGTGGATTCATCATGTTGGAAAGAAATTGGGGTTTCTCCCTTTGATCCAACAAAAAAGTTTCACGGTGGCTTTTGTTTCGTGGAGGATGGAGAGTTTCATGGTGGCTTTTCATGGCCATTATTAATTCTATTTAAAATTATTAACTATTTTTAGTATATTAAATTGAGGGTAATATTAGAAATTTAAATATTAATTTTTGTGGGGCGCACAAATACAGATTTTGAAGGGTGAAAATATCGCAACTGTATGGAATTTGTTTAGCTGGCCTAGGTTCATTGTGTGTAAGTGATTTGTGGCTCGGCCCATCAAATGAGCTTCGATAGTGCTGTTGTTGTATCCAACCCAAAGTCAGCGACCTCGATGAACCTGGCTAACCCATTTAAGTTTTATCCCCAAATAAGGTATTTTCTTTCATTTTGTTGTTGTATTTCTCATTGGAACTTCTACCAGCAATGGCATACAAGCATTCAATTTTACTTGTACAAGTTATTCACTTCATTTAATACATTAGGAACTCGGTTGAATTTTGACAAATAAGATTCCAACCCGAGAAGAAAATGCAAGATTAACCACGCCAAAGACACCCATTTCAAGCTAGGCTGTTTCCATGAAGCTTCTTCCCCAACTATATTTCCATTTCTCTCTAAATCTATGAGAAAGTATAAGGCCTTGTCAAGCTTTTTCTCCTTTTCAAATGCAGCCAAAACTAAAGCTACACATTTGTCCCGAGGTTCAAGACCAGCCCTTCTCATGTTCTCAAATTCAATATTAATAGACTCCTTTCGATTTTCACCTGCCATTTGATATGCGTTTATGAGGAGTGCACAAAGTCTAGCATCATGAGAAATACCTGATAACTTAATTGCATCGAACGCTCTTTGAGCTTCGTCGGAAATACCATTCATGGAATGCACTCATGGACTACACCCTTTGGCATTCTAAAGGTTGTAGGAAGCAGAAAATTAATTTTAAGTTTTTCATATTAGTATAAAAGATAAGTAGGTATGATAAGAATATTTTGGGATGACACTACAGCCATTCTTTATACATATAATTATAATCTAATATGATATCAATGATTAAATATTTGCTAGAAATTACTATTGTTAATCATCATATATTCTGTTTGAGTAAAGAAGATATAGTACTCATTTGAGTTATAAATTAATATAGTTGCTAATGCCTACCACCTTTTAACAGGAGTAATAAACACTTCTCTTGATTTTAAGAAATCAAAATTTAACTTTCATTATTATCTTAAACTACAAAGTATAGATAATTTTATCAGAATTTAATCTTCCCTCCAACTAAAAAGAAAAGAAAATGTTGTTATAGGCTATTTGATGCCACTGATCTGGTTGCATGAAACGTGAGCATGGGCCCTTTGGGCGGTAAATGACGGTTGAATGGTGAGAGAGGGGCCTGGTAAACGACAGTTGGATGATGGGCTAGCTTTTTGTCTCTTTTTGGGAGCTAATTACAACTTGCATGAAAACGATCTCACTATAGACAAAAAAAAAACGGGAGAAAAAAGGGAAAACGATCTTGCTGATTTTACCATGGATAAATTGGTTGACTGACCAACTTAATATTACGGAGTTTGGCAATCAAAGGGCACAATATTCACGCCTACGAATCATGATGGCTAATCATGCAGGTGATGATTTATATGGGCCTTTGAAACCCATTTCTAGATTATATGGGCGGATGGGCCTATGATGAATAACGACGAATCATACACCATGATGATTTCATTTATGGATTTAACGACCTTAAAATATTGGATAAGATTGTTAATAAGAAAATTGTTTAATAAAATTTTTCAATAAAAACTGTTTAATTGGTTGTAAGAGTTTTCGATAATAACCTTTCAAACTATTTTAAGAGTTGTTATTGAAACCGGTTTCATTTATATTTCTCCATTTAAATAATAATGACTAATGAGCATTAATGATGAATAATAAGCAATAAAAATAACAAAAAATGACATCAACAAATTTAAAAATTTTATGGGATCAGTTAGCGCATAACAGTCACTTCAGCAAAATGTCAGTTGCGTTTTGTGTAACCCAAAATCTTTTGAATATATGTTGGCCTGTAATAGCAAAAAATTGATCGAAATTTTCGTTAATTTAACCAGTACCCCACCAGCTAATAGATTAACCTGGCATTTTCCGAATCTTATCTCCAGATCACCAGCTAATAAACACTAATATAAAAACAACATAGTCCCACATCCCCAATTTGCCCCCACCACTTGCCACCAAATTACAGTGCCGCCATCAAGAAAAGTCCCGGACTCCAAACCATAGCAGGGCATTTCCGTCAAAGAAATTCAAACTTGGACATTTTTTTTTTTTTTTAAAAGCGAAACTAAAGTAAAATAATAATAATAATAACAACAACAAAACCAAAAACGCGATCTGAATCTCAACCCCTCTCTGTGCGTGAATCGAGAGCTCACTCTTCTTCTTCTTCTTCTTTATTTTTTTTCTCTTCTCCATCCTTCTCTTCCCGCTACGATTGTTTTATGCGATCAAATCCGGACCAACCCTCCTCGCTGACTCACCGAGTGAAGTCGTCGCGACAACTGAACAGGATAAAATTCAAAGTTGTTACGGTTTCATTCGGATTCGTTCCATTTATAGTTCCAGATCTGGGTCACTGAGTCGCAGCTAGTCTGAACTCGGGAATGGCTTCTTCGGAAGCCGATTCCCGCCTGAACCAAGTGATAACACCAGCTCTCGACAAGATCATCAAAAACGCGTCGTGGCGCAAACACTCGAAGCTCGCTCATGAGTGCAAGTCCGTCATCGAGAGGCTCACTTCGCCGCCGTCGCCGCAGCAGAAATCGACGCCTTCCTCGCCGGATTCGGAGTCCGCGGAGAGCTCCGTCCCCGGCCCTCTCCACGACGGCGGCCGCACCGAGTACTCCCTCGCCGAATCCGAGTCCATCCTCAGCCCTCTGATCAACGCCTGCGGCACCGGCTTCCTCAAGATCGTCGATCCGGCCGTCGATTGTGTACAGAAGCTGATCGCACACGGCTATCTCCGCGGCGAGGCCGACCCGACCGGAGGCATCGAAGCCAAGCTCCTGTCTAGACTAATCGAATCTGTTTGTAAATGCCACGACATCGGCGACGACGCAGTCGAGCTTTTGGTTCTGAAGACGCTTTTGTCGGCTGTGACGTCGATGTCTTTGAGGATTCACGGCGATTGTTTGTTGCAGATTGTGAGGACATGTTATGATATCTATCTAGGAAGTAAAAATGTGGTCAATCAGACGACGGCCAAGGCATCTTTGATCCAAATGCTGGTGATTGTTTTTAGAAGAATGGAGGCTGATTCGTCAACGGTCCCGATTCAACCGATTGTCGTAGCTGAATTGATGGAACCGGTGGAGAAATCAGATGCGGACGGGTCCATGACAATGTTTGTTCAAGGGTTTATAACCAAGATCATGCAGGATATCGATGGAGTGTTGAATCCAGTCACTCCTAGTAAGGTCTCAGTTGGGGCACATGATGGTGCATTTGAGACGACCACGGTGGAGACTACGAATCCCACCGATTTGCTGGATTCGACAGATAAGGATATGCTGGACGCCAAGTATTGGGAGATTAGTATGTACAAATCGGCCTTGGAGGGGAGGAAAGGGGAGTTGGCGGATGGGGAAGTGGATAGAGAAGATGATATGGAGGTTCAGATTGGGAATAAGTTGAGGCGGGACGCCTTTTTGGTGTTTAGAGCGCTTTGTAAGTTGTCTATGAAGACGCCTCCGAAGGAGGCTTTGGCCGATCCACAATTAATGAGAGGCAAGATTGTGGCACTTGAGTTGTTGAAGATCTTGTTGGAGAATGCTGGGGCTGTTTTTAGGACCAGTGACAGGTGCTCATGTTTCGTTGCTTCTTGATTTTTAAGCATTGTTAGTTACTAGTTTGGATTTATATTTCAGTCTAGCTAGTTAAAATTATAGTTATGAAGTAGATTGTTCTGAATTTAATTCTGCTACAGAGATAAAGCATAATATTTTGTAGGTTGAAGTTGAAACTTGCTTAGTGTTTTTGAAAGAGTGATTTTAAGTGAAGATCTACTTTTGGAAGTGTTCATTGATGTAAATTGTGGAATAAGTTGTAGCTATTGGTTCCAGTGCCTTAGTTAATTGGTTATGAAGAAACTTCAGTAGTAAACTGTTTAGTAAGATGTTGTTCTTTCCGTTAAGTTGAATGATTAATAGGATTTGTATATGGCACTGTGTCCATTTCTGTTATTGTATCCAGCATTGCATTTTTGAGTATTACCAGCTTGTGCAATTTTTCTTATAATGAAATGTGAATTGTATCTTTCTTTTATGCATTCTGATTTATTTTAATGAAATCCTCATAACTAAAACGTGTGCTCTGTTGGATATGGTATTTGGTGTGAAACAGGTTTTTGGGTGCTATTAAACAGTACTTGTGTCTGTCATTGTTGAAGAACAGTGCTTCGACTCTTATGATCATTTTCCAGCTTTCTTGCTCCATTTTCATTAGTCTTGTGTCAAGATTTAGAGCTGGACTGAAAGCAGAGATTGGGGTATTTTTCCCTATGATTGTTGTTAGGGTTTTGGAAAATGTTGCTCAACCTAATTTTCAACAGAAGATGATAGTGCTTCGGTTTTTAGAGAAGCTCTGTGTTGATTCACAGATCTTGGTAGATATCTTTATTAACTATGATTGTGATGTCAATTCATCAAACATATTTGAGAGGTATGTTATGCTCTGTACTTTAGAACTCACAATTTATTGTACTTTTGAGATAATACTCATTTAAAATTGACATCATATCTCATTATCAGTTTCTGTTTCCTTTCTCTGTATCATTTGTGTGTGATTAAGTTTGATATACGTCTCTCTATTTTTTTGTAGAATGGTCAATGGACTTCTTAAAACTGCTCAAGGTGTCCCTCCTGGTACAGCCACCACCCTGTTTCCGCCTCAAGAGGCGACAATGAAACTTGAGGCTATGAAGTGCTTAGTAGCTATTTTGAGATCAATGGGAGATTGGATGAACAAACAGTTGCGCATTCCAGATCCTCACTCTACTAAGAAAGTTGAGGCAGCGGAGAATAGTCCCGAAGGCGGACCTGTTCCCATGGCTAATGGGAATGGGGAGGAGCTTGCTGAGGCATCAGATTCTCATTCTGAAAGTTCCAGTGAAGTTTCTGATGTTTCGACCATTGAGCAACGCCGGGCCTACAAGCTTGAACTTCAAGTAAGCAAATATACCATGTTTGGTATACAAGCAGATCAGTTTTCTGACTGTTCCTTTTAGTTTGCTGTTGCCAATAAAATCTGATGTAAAATATGTGGCAGGAAGGTATATCTCTTTTCAATCGGAAACCCAAGAAAGGAATTGAATTTCTTATAAATGCAAATAAGGTGGGAAATTCCCCAGAGGAGATAGCAGCTTTTCTTAAAAATGCCTCTGATTTGAACAAGTCTTTGATTGGTGATTACCTTGGAGAAAGAGAGGAGTTATCTCTCAAAGTAATGCATGCCTACGTGGATTCTTTTGAATTTCAAGGCATGGAATTCGATGAGGCAATCAGGGCCTTTCTACAAGGTTTTAGGTTACCTGGTGAGGCACAAAAGATTGATCGAATAATGGAAAAGTTTGCTGAACGTTACTGCAAATGTAATCCAAAGGCTTTTACAAGTGCTGATACTGCTTATGTTCTTGCGTATTCTGTAATTATGCTCAACACTGATGCTCATAATCCTATGGTGAAGAACAAGGTGCGTTTGCATTTTTTATTTACCAATAAAATGTTTGAGACAGAATTTTGACAAAGGTTTCTTTTTCCCACTCTTATTGAAACATATAGATGTCAGCTGATGATTTTATAAGAAACAATCGCGGCATAGATGATGGTAAAGATTTACCCGAGGAATATATGAGGTCATTGTTTGAACGGATATCAAGAAATGAGATCAAAATGAAAGATGATTTAGCCCTTCAACAGAAGCAGTCTACAAACTCAAACAGAATATTAGGCTTGGACAGCATCTTGAATATTGTGATCCGCAAGCGGGATGAGGAAAAGCATATGGAGACCAGTGATGATCTTATCAGGCATATGCAAGAGCAATTTAAGGAAAAGGCTCGCAAAACTGAGTAAGTTTGACTGGATTTTCCTATGCTATGGAGCTGATGCCTGACCATTTGAACTTACTTTTCTGTAAAAAAAAACCGAACCTAGCACCTATAACTAGCTTAATATGAACTCCAACACTTATGTTTAATTTCCATAATATACTGTAGTCATAGAATTGAAATTTGGACTATATGTATGAAGTGTTATAGTGTGTTATATGAAGAAATTCTTATTTTGAATTGTTTTTTTTAATTATGTACTATTGTGGAAATTTGCAGATCAGTATACTATGCGGCAACAGATGTGGTGATTCTGAGATTCATGATTGAGGTATGCTGGGCTCCTATGCTGGCTGCCTTTAGTGTGCCACTTGACCAAAGTGATGATGAAGTAGTACTAGCTCTCTGTCTTGAAGGCTTCCGTTATGCTGTCCATGTTACTGCTGTAATGTCCATGAAGACGCATAGAGATGCTTTTGTCACTTCATTAGCAAAGTTTACGTCTCTTCACTCTCCTGCTGATATTAAGCAGAAAAACATAGATGCCATTAAGGTTGGTATCTGCTATACTCTCTTTGTAGTTATTGTACAGGATGAGAATGAGTTAGATTTGTTTTGGTTTTAATTCTTGTTCAGTAAGTTTTGTGATTATGTGATGATTTTTTTTGTTGCTAATACAAGGAAAGCTTTTGTATATCACTGGAAAATGTTACGTTTTACTAATTTCTTTGCTACTAGAATTAAATTGATCTTGTCTATGAACTAGCTTCTGTTGTTATCTTTAATCTTTTCCTTAAGATGTGCAAAATCTAATTTGAATTTCCTTTTTATCTTTTTTGTATATGTGAAATGCATCTGCTTTTCCTTTGATATGTTGATCTGTTGTTTGGTGTATTCTGTGCCACATCTAAAAAATTTTTAGGACAAAAGGTAGAGGCAAGTAGTGTCTAACAATATAGGGGAAGGGAATTGGTGTCTAAAAATACAGAAGAGCAATGTCATGTGCTCTTGTTTCTCTAAATACTTGGTAGAAATTACAAGAGTTAAGGGAATTGTTAGCAATTCAGTGGAATGGATGGAAACATTGATAGCACTAACAGCAGCTGGAGCAGTACTTTGTTAAACCAATTCATGTTTCTGTGGTTACACCAGCAAATTTGAGATCCCTGTTTATCCATTTTGAATGATGTTCTACCATGTAATGTCTTTGTATGATATAAGTACCGATAAGTTTGATTGAGCTGTGGCTATATATGCTAATGAATGCATCTCAAAGTTTAGGTTCATTGAACTATGGTCTGACATCATTTTTGGTGTTTACATTGTTTATAGGCATTAGTCACAATTGCAGATGAAGATGGCAACTATTTACAGGAAGCATGGGAGCATATATTAACCTGTGTTTCCAGGTTTGAACATCTTCATCTTTTGGGGGAAGGTGCTCCACCAGATGCCACTTTTTTTGCTTTTCCTCAGGGTGAATCAGACAAATCCAAACAAGCCAAGCCAAGCGTCCTTCCAGTTCTAAAGAAGAAAGGACCTGGGCGGATGCAATATGCTGCTGCTACTGTCATGAGGGGTGCATATGACAGTGCTGGCATCGGTGGCAATGTTTCTGGGGCAGTCACATCTGAACAGATGAACACATTGGTCTCCAATTTAAACATGTTAGAACAAGTGGGAAGCTCTGAAATGAATCGTATATTCACACGAAGTCAAAAGTTGAACAGTGAGGCAATTATAGATTTTGTTAAAGCTCTTTGCAAGGTCTCTATGGAGGAACTCCGATCTGCATCTGATCCAAGGGTTTTCAGCCTCACAAAAATTGTTGAGATTGCGTATGTATCACCCTACTTACTCTTGTCCCTTTTGGCATGTATTCTATTCAACTTGATTTAGTGGTTTTTTATATGCTGCTAGGACAAAATTTCATGGTTAATACTTCATATTTTTTTGTGACAGGCACTATAATATGAACCGCATCAGGCTTGTGTGGTCAAGCATCTGGCATGTCCTCTCTGATTTCTTTGTAACTATTGGCTGTTCTGAGAATCTCTCAATTGCAATATTTGCGATGGATTCTTTACGCCAGTTGTCAATGAAATTTTTAGAGCGAGAAGAGTTGGCCAATTATAATTTTCAAAATGAGTTTATGAAGCCTTTTGTTATTGTGATGCGTAAGAGTAGTGCTGTCGAAATTAGAGAACTAATCATCAGATGTGTCTCACAAATGGTTTTATCTCGTGTCAATAATGTCAAATCAGGATGGAAAAGCATGTTCATGGTACTGAAATCTGTCTGTTTTAATCTTGTATTTGTAAAATTTTTCGCTTGACATGTGACTAATTTTGTTTCCATGTGGCCTTTTTCTTCAGGTTTTCACAACAGCAGCTTATGATGACCATAAAAATATTGTACTCTTGGCCTTTGAAATAATTGAGAAAATTATCCGAGATTACTTTCCATATATTACTGAAACTGAAACCACGACCTTTACAGATTGTGTTAATTGCTTAATTGCCTTCACAAACAGTAGATTCAACAAAGAAATAAGCTTGAATGCTATTGGATTTCTTCGGTTCTGTGCCACTAAACTTGCCGAAGGAGAACTTGGTGCTTCATCAAAGAATAAAGACAAAGAAGCGTCTGGAAAGATCTCTCCATCCTCCCCTCAACCAGGAAAAGAAGGAAAACTAGAAAATGTAGAGATAACTGACAAAGATGACCATCTTTACTTCTGGTTCCCCTTGTTGGCTGGTAAGGAAACTGGTTCTGGTGGATTTCTTGTTCTAAAGCATTAGGAGTTGCTGAAGTTTTTAACATTGCTTGTATGCTTCCTCTATGCCTATTTTGTTCTGAATTTAAATTATAACTGTACATAAAGTCCAATTCTGTCTTCTATAATGCAGGTTTATCAGAACTGAGCTTTGACCCTAGACCAGAAATCAGGAAGAGTGCCTTACAAGTGCTGTTTGAAACTTTGCGAAATCACGGTCACCTTTTCTCACTGCCACTGTGGGAAAGAGTGTTTGAGTCGGTCCTATTTCCAATATTTGACTATGTGCGGCATGCTATTGATCCTTCAGGTGAGGACTCACCTGGGCAAGAGATTGATAATGACTTGGGTGACCTTGATCAAGATTCATGGCTCTATGAGACATGCACCTTGGCCCTCCAACTAGTTGTGGATCTTTTTGTCAAGTTTTATGACACTGTCAATCCTCTTCTGATAAAGGTGTTGATGCTTCTAGTAAGTTTTATCAAACGCCCTCACCAGAGCCTAGCTGGTATTGGTATTGCTGCTTTTGTCCGTTTGATGAGCAATGCTGGCAATCTATTTTCTGATGAGAAGTGGCTAGAAGTGGTTTCATCATTGAAAGAAGCAGCTAATGCAACACTTCCGGATTTTTCTTCCATCGTTAGTGAAGATAGGATGGTTACTAGACACGAAAAGGCATTGGATGAACAAACTAATGGGGAGTCATCCGGTTCTGGCATGCTGGACGATTCTGAGCACTCGAGTACACAACATCTATATGCTTCTATAACTGATGCAAAGTGCCGTGCTGCTGTTCAACTCTTGTTGATTCAGGTATTTTCTCTTTGTCAATGCTTATTCTGATGACTGCTGTGTTACAGTAACCAACTCAGTTAAACTCCAAATTCTTGTTTTAATGCATTTGCTGTATATAAGGTTTTTTTTTTTTTATTTTAAATTAATTATTATTTTTTTTATTTCTCATGATTATATGGGAAATTTCTAGTTATTAAATGTTTGAAGTTACTCGAAAATCTCCAATGAAGTTTTGGATTGACAGATCTTTTATTAGATTCTTATGTATACATTAAAATCATGAAAATGCTTGATTGTTTGTTATGTTGGTTTTTGATATTAGTTTAATACCTTTATCTATTTCTGAAGTTGGCATTTTGTCATTCAATTTGTTAGGCGGTGATGGAGATTTACAACATGTATCGGTCTCGCCTTTCTGCAAAAAACACCATAGTTCTCTTTGAGGCCTTGCATGATGTGGCATCCCATGCTCACAAGATCAACAGCAGTAGTACAATACGTTCCAAGCTACAAGAATTTGGCTCAATGACCCAGATGCAAGATCCTCCTCTATTACGGCTAGAAAATGAGTCTTACCAGATATGCATGATGTTTTTACAGAATCTTATATTGGACAGGCCTCCCACATATGAAGAGGCTGAAGTGGAATCCTATCTTGTTGACCTTTGTCGGGAGGTTTTACAGTTTTATGTTGATACGTCTCTCCATGGACAGATGTCTGAATCATCTGCTAATGTGCAAGTGCAGTGGTTAATACCTTTAGGGTCTGGGAAACGAAAGGAATTGGCTGCTCGAGCACCTCTTATTGTGGTAACTCTCCAGGCTATCTGTGGTTTAGGAGAGACTTCGTTTGAGAACAACATAGCTCAATTCTTCCCCCTTCTCTCAAGCTTAATAAGTTGTGAACATGGGTCAAATGAGGTCCCGATAGCTCTCAGTGATATGCTTAGCTCATCAGTGGGCCCTATTTTGCTTCGGTCATGTTGATCTCGGTGAGGTAGGACTCCACATTTTGGGATGTATGATATTCTTTTCTTCGATTGAAGTCTTGTAGTTTTCCATTTTCTTCTCTGCCTTTATATTTGTAATTGTTAACGGAAATATAGTATCATAGTGTATGAAGAGCTAGTGTTGGGTTTTTGATTGGCTAGTACATCTCAAGCTTTAATCAGTTCATTCAGGAGCCTAGCTCCTGTGTTCAAAATTCAGTCTCTTCAGGAGTTTTGATGTATGCTAGTTCTATAATTTTTTTTGTCTCTCAGATTACGAATTTCACAACAATAATTGATCGCAGAGAAACAGTTTGTCAAGTTGCATGTAGATTGTAGCGTCCTTTTCTGTTCTCTCTTGTCACACTGTTCCTAAGTCATAAATTTTGGGCCTTGTCCCGCTTCCGCGGCAGAACTTGTAACTTGTTATGTAGAAACATAACAGTGCTCAAAATTTGCTTATAAAACAAAGTATTCAAATTTCCCATCGTCGTCATCGTTTCAGTTAACATGCGTGTTTCTATTTACTGCAATTCATCTATGATTATACAATTTTGAAATCTTTACGAAGAAGTAGTCTGAGTTCGATGGCCGAACTGGACCGTAGAGCCCTACAATTTTTTAGTAAGGAAAAACACAACTGAGCCAATCAATCCTATAGATGCGAAGACTGCAAAGTTCGGTGAAAATGATATTTAAGCCGGCTCCTTTTTCCTTCAATTATCAATTCAGCTGGCATCCACCAAACAAGACTTTATCAAACTAACACTAATGCGGAATCGGTAAAGCGTCTCTCTCTCTGCCTCTTTTGACACATAAGATGATAGAGTTTCATACTCCACCCAAGTGATTGAGTACTTCCCGTCTTTTGATCCTAAGATGTTAACGGATTAAATCTCATTCTTGTTTATTAAAATATAAGGTGTAGATGTGATTTTGCTTTTGATAGGAATTGTTATTTCCTGATTAAGGAAGTAGTTATCTGAATCGTATAATTAATGATTGATCTCGGTAGATCCCGATAGTCCTCTAATTAATAAATTGTTATATTAAAAAAAAAAAAAAACGTTTTCTAATGTATTGTACTCGAACGAAAAAACAATCCGAACTTTGTTCCCACAAAATTATTGCAAGGTGACAAAACGTTGCCCACAAAAGCCCACATCAAATGCCAGTATCACATGCCCATACTACCACTACCAATTCTGTACTACTCCTCTCTCTCTCTGTGTCTCTGTTTCCATGATGGCTAGTTCTTTCAAAGGCTGCTGGATCTCTCTACACCGGAAGATTAAACTTTTTTTTCTTCAACAACTGAGAACTTCAGGTAAGAGAAGAAGTAGAAGAAAGCACAACAGTTTTGATTTGTTAATAAACACATCTTTTGCAGCCATGGAATTGTCAAACCAGTTTAAACAAGTATTCAAAGTCATTGACTCAAATGGGGATGGTAAGATATCTCCATTAGAGCTCAGTGAAGTGCTTCTTTGTCTAGGGTATGACAAGTCAAAAGCCACCAAGGACGCTCAAGGCATGGTGACCCAAATGGATTACAATGGAGATGGTTTCATCGACTTGGATGAGTTCTTGGATGCAGTTCATGTTGATAGTACTACTGATAGCAAAGAAGATTATGATCATTTGATGGATGCTTTTCTTATTTTTGATAGTGACAAGAATGGTCTCATCTCTGCCAAGGAGTTGCAAAGAGTTCTCATCAGTCTTGGATGTAGCAATTGCAGTCTTCAAGAGTGCAAGCGTATGATCAGAGGAGTCGACAAAGATGAAGATGGGTTTGTTGATTTTCAAGAGTTTCGATCAATGATGATGACGCAAAATTCCATTTATCAACGTAATGTTGATTGTAGTTGATTACGGTTAATTAGGTTCAGGTATGACAGACTGTTTTCTTCCATGTACTCTTGTTTAGTGTCTTGAAAAAGATAAGAATAATGTAATATACATGTAGAATTTAAAAAAAAATGAAGCTCTACATTATTATCTTTTTTTTTAAAAAAAAGCTTTACAATTTCATATGGTTATAGTAGATTTATTTGATCATAAAATAATGTCTTTCTTTTATCTCAATAATAATAATAATAATAATAATATCTTTCCAAGTGCAAAATAATCTCTATAGACAAAAAATTACACGATTAAAAATCATTCGATAATGCCACTAGGCACGTCCACTTTTGCTATTCTGTACAAATTTCTTTTAAAACTTTTTAAATAGTTAAATACGGTTTAATATTAATAACTATCTATTTAATTATAAAGTTTTTTCACTCATCTATTTATTTTTTTTTTTTCAAGAGGTGTTTCTCAATTTTAATAGGTCGATAAGAAGTGCAATGACAATTGACAACCGGATTTCCCAGCCCTTTTGTTCTTCTATCTTTTTCTTTCATATGTATGATATTTGCACATAAAATAATAACTTTTCAGTTCAAAAATAGGGGGAAAAAAATAGGGCCTCTACAGTACTTCTCTCATTTTATGATTTCTTTTTTTTAAAAAAAAATGTTAAACACTGTCTAATATTATAAGAATTATCTATTTAGAATAAAATTATATCTAATATTGGTTAAAAATCAAATTATGTTTTCCATTTTTGATACATAAAATGCCATCCAGGACCGCTACAGATACAATCGGCAACTGGATAAATCATTCGTCGTGTTCTTGTTCTATCCTTTTCTTCGTTATTATCTTTCACAGGCTGCATACAGCAAATGGGGTCGTGCATGTTTTTGTCTATTACTCTGTATTGCGGTGATGCCAATCGAATTATGGGCTTATTTATCAACAAGGAAGGACAATATTTGTTAATATTTGCCAAAAACCGATGTAACATCGTAAGCTCGTAAACAGCCCTGAATATTCTTAGTAAGACACTTCGAAACAAATACACAAGCAAACAAAACTCCACTCTCATATAGTCATATAACATGTTTTTGTTTCCACAGTTTTTCTCTAACTTGTAAGCCTCAACTTCACCATTTCGACAAATTTTTATCTTTAATTTGTTTTTTTCTTCATTTTCTTGTAAACAAATGACATCTTATATGTGTTAATCAGAAAATGCAAAGACAGATCTAAAGAGTGGATAAGGACTGCCAGAACATGAACATACGGTCCTACCGCAAAAGGTTCACAAACATATACAAAATAAAATAATTTCAATATATATATTTTTTTGCTTTTGTTTTTTTGTCTTTTATGTGGAGAGAAGTTGGTAAACTTCTTACAATCGTATTTATAAAATTTTGGGTTCGTATGTATTGTCCCCCAAATTCTCGAATTTTAACAGTTTTTTTTTCTTTGTTAATCCATGTATGGATGCATTTTTTTTTTTAATTGAAATTTGACAACTGATTCTAGAAGAAATAATGAATAATAAGTTCCAGAATTTTACAAGCAGAGGAAATTAAAATATATAAATTAGTTATTTGAATGTTGCATTTCAAAAAAAAAAAAAGGGCCAAATGCCAGCGCTTTAAAAGGCCCATGGACTTTGGCCAGGCCTGTGAAGTCTAATATCAAACCAGACTACCGGGGCTTCAGGGTCTGCCAATTTTCCGTAAATAAAGAATGCATGAAGGGAATTTCCCAAAAAGAAAAAGAAAAAGGGGAATGCATAAAGGGAACTGTGAAAAGGAATAGAGATAAAAAAAAAAAAAAAAAAAATTCTATCCGATGATGTTAATATTTTTACAGACATATTCGTCATTATATTAGTTATATCTTGAGACAAACTCTCCTAGGCCTAGATTTGATGTCTTTCCGTACAGGACATGTATCTCACCCAACATGTATGTAGACAATTCAAGTAGGTTATGATGCATGTAGATGTAGATAAAAATTTAAAATAAATTAGTGGCGAAATTTTCAGTATTCTAGGTTATTTTAAAATCATTCTATATTAATATTATTATTAGGATGTTTACATGCTAGTACAAAGCATTGTCGTAGTTTTAATTTATATCCTAAGTTGCTTGTTCTATATTTAAATTACTAATTATCTAAATAAGATACCATAAGATGTCACACTTTTTCCAATATTTAAGCCATGGACACGACGAATGTGTAATCATTTTGTTTGCTTTGTTCACATTAAACTATTACAATTCCATCGTTTATCATGCCTTTTCAATTTCAATTTAGGAATACAATATTAGGAGAAAAATAATATATATCCTCTTTTTGATAACTTTAAGAATGTAAAAGAAACTGTAAATATATTAATCAGGTTGTGTTTCAACGTTATCATCATCATATATTTAGGGCATTGTCTTTGGAGACAAATTCTCATTATGAGTATCACAACAGTGCATGTTAGCTATATTTTCTTACATTAAATTGTAATTAACAATTATACTTTTTCTCTCAAGTCCCAACTAGTTGATTTTCAATTACTACCGAAACTATAAATTTTTTGCAGAAGATTCCTACCAATAATTACAAGCCTTCCCAAATATGCAGGAACTGAGTTCTAAAATCAATTATCATCCTCTTTATGTAAAAATATTACCGAATCAGTTGTACTTGGATTAATAATATATGTTAGTTTATTTCTAGAAAAAAGATATCTTTTTATTACCACTTTCAACATTTTTTTTAGTAATAATAATGATATAAAAATAAATTTCAAAGAACTAGATGCAGTTATATATCTTGTAACGCTAAAGTTCCTTTACTAAATAAATAATTGTTCAATGAAAAACCATTTAAAAGAAAGGTTTCAATCTTAGTAATCCTTGATAATGGTTACTTAACAAATTACAACTCAAAAAATTGTAAAAGATTCTAAATATGCCGAGAAGGGTAATTAAGGGAAATAAGTCAGGTTTACATGAATAAGTTTATACATTTGTTCTACAAATTTTACATCGTTGGATGATGCACTTTCAATGATTGAGATTGCCTTGTATATACAAAGATTAAAAAGCTCAATCATTCACATTTCAAAAAAAAAAAAAAAACTGTTGACATTAAGCATCCAAATTGGTAGCGTTTGATTTGAAAGAAGGTCATACAAGCAGGTGAAGAGATGATCACTGAAACATATAATTAATTAAAAAATGATTCCAAACAGATCACTATCAATCACATGGTGACCTCGGTTTTGGTCGGCTGTTTGGCTCTAAAATATTCTCAGTGCTCGATGTGGGTTTGATTAATTAACTAAAAAATACGAGCTTTAGATTGGTCTGATCCATTGGAACGAAGAAATGGGTGCAACAATCTGAACCCACTTTGAGTAAAAAGCGGCAACTAAGAAAGTGAGAACATGCGAAATTATGCTAGATTCGAAGCAATTACAATTTAGGTGCTCTTCACATGCAATAGTGGTGTTTGTTCCCTTCATCAAAGTGGTCCATACTACTCTTTGTGGATTAGCTTTAGACTTTGTAATATAATATTTGTTAATTTGGACAAAGATGTATTAGTTTTGATTTGTTTAATGAGGGAGTTGATTAAGATAAGTTCAATTAATTATTATATTATTGTTAAATTAGCCCAAAGTTGCGACGGATTTCCAAGCCTTTAGTTGATCATGTTTTCAACTTCCTATAGGGAAGACTATGTCTTCCTTTAAAGATCAACTAATGTTCACAAAATTCAACAAATAATGGTAAATTTTTAATTGGTTTGTATCGATAAAACTCGTGAATTTTACGTTAATGTTTGAACATAGTTAATCAACTAAACTTTCTGAATCCACGCGGAAATTGCTTGGAAATAAACCAATTTTCAATTAGAATTCAAAGTGACCAATTCTTAATTCTCCATGCTTTAGCAGCATATGTCAAATGAGGAAAAAAAATGAACAAGAAGGATCAATGTCAAATCACACATGTAAATGCTGCTTTTAAGAGGTGGAGAAAAGTACTACATAATCTTCACCTGAGTTGCATGAAGCATCATTAATTTAATTCGATCAAAATATAAACACACACACACACACACACACAAATCTTTCCTTCCGATTTAATTAAGCGGATAGGTCTATTTTACATGTCTTAAGTCTTAGCCAAATGATAGTACTACAAAGTACAACCATCGGTCAATTTATTACAAAATATAAATTGATTTAATGCTTGATTACCACAAACTTATTATTGCAAGCACTCGGGAATTGTGCAAAAAATTAAGTTTTGTTCATTGTATAATCAGATTTGAAAGACAAGTACTTTCCTTTTCCTTACTTGAATCGGGCGGGATAGATTATGAAAATGAACTACGTAGGAAATAGCTGGTGAATATTTAATTTATGACAAATATGTATACTAGTGGACAAGAAAATAAGTAAATAACACATTTGGTTTCTTATAAGAAGCGTAACTAGTGGTTACTGGCGATAAAATAGGACTTGGATTTCAGTACCTAGGGGGAAGAAGGGGTGTTGGGAGAACCGTTGACTGCCTGAGAAAACGATCGTTTTGTTGTATAACAACCATGCATTGATTTTTTCTTGTGTATAAAGATAGTCTTCTAATTATTATTTACTCATTTTGTTTGGTAGCTTCTTTTCAAAGAGAAATATTGGGGGTTTGTTGCATGATATATTACTACCCATTTTTAATGTCAAGGTGGTTGAATTTCTTTGTTTTCTTGTTCGTATGAGAGACAAAGGTTGGCCAAATCAAACGTCAAACGAAAAGAAAACGGACTGCTTCTCTTCCGGAGAGGATCCTATCATCCAATCATCAAGATCTTTAATTATTAATTATTTGCTTTAGTTTATCAAAAGTTGAATTGATTTGCTTAACAGTTTCTGTTAAATAGTTTTCATACGAGTTCTTAATAAGGGTAGTGGAGCACTTTATTTAATTATAACAGATCAAATGTTTAAATTTTACCCTTTTTCTAAAACATAACGTGTGAATAATTTTTTATGAATAATCTCTCTCTCATCAAAAAAAAAAAAAAATCATTTAAATAGAGTATATTACTACATATTTGGTATAATAACCAAATGAAGGAGCCATGATATGGTGCAATTTTGATACGTGAATGTATATGCATAATTGGAGCATATATTACTAAATTTGTGATTTTGTTTTCTTTTCTTCTAAGATGTGGATAAGTTATCAACATATTAATAATCTTTATATAATATATAGATTAGGGAATTTGTTCTGTTTCATAACCAAAAGTAAGGATTTATTCCACAAAATTCCTATTATAACAAACAAAGTTTAGCTTTCAAGTTCTTAGATTTAGGGTTAAGTAACTACATTTATAATTTATGGGTTTTTTTTTTTTTATATATATATTTGTTTTTGTCAAAACGGTCTTGAAATAAGTGAAAATTAAATTCTCACCGACTAAAATTGACTCGCTATTAAAAAAGTTTATGATTATTCTTAGAACATCTCCAATGTAAATATAAATTGTTTTTCACAATCCATTGTCATGTTATCAATATGAAAAGAATTGCTATCTATATGACATTAAATTGAAATTGATAGACAACCAAATTAAAATATGCTCTCCAATGCTTCTGTTTGAAATACTCAACTTGATGAGGTGTTAAAATTTTTATTTTCTTTTAACCACAAAACTTAACAGAGAAAACACCTTGTCTTCACAAAAAAATACACAAACCACACAAGAACGAAGACATTATATCAGACTCGCGTTGTAATTCAACACCTCTTATCAACAGTAGCAGTTCACCTCCACCACCATCCCCCTCAACACCACCAATTTCATCTTCACCATAGCCACTTGCAACTCCACCTAATAATTCAACTCTTCCACCACCATTAACAGAGCCACCCAAAAGTTCACTACTACCGTACCGGGACCTGTACCATCCCAAAGTCCACCTTTAACATCACCTCCTCCTCCACCTGTAGTAGTACCTCCTAGTGATGGATCCCCACCACCTAAGTAATCTCCTAGTCCACCTGCTCCTGCATAAATTGAACTTGCTCCACCACCTTCAAATTCACTTTCAAAACCATCGCCACCACCCAGAACACGAATGTCTTTACCGCATTCATCTCAATTACCAACCCCACCCCTACCAACTGACAATAACGGTTCTTCCCGACCTCCGTTGTTTGATGATGTGGCTGTATGATGTTGTGTGGCGACCAATGCAGAGGAGGAGTGCTACACTCCTATGTTTCTTTGGTGCCTTGGTTGTGCGACAAGATGGCTTCGCTCTCCGTTGAATCTGAATCCTTTCAACCGGTGCTGGCTTGGCATGCCAGTTTGGGAGGCAAACCGATCGAAGCTATTTGTGCAAGCGACGATGTCGAGAAGTCGACGACTGTAAGGGACTGCTAGTTCTTCCGATGATTGTGAGCCACTAGCTTGGATGTTTCCTTTGATTTGCTGAGTTAACAATAAAGAGGCTATCCAACAGAACCTTTGAAACTAGACAATTATGTTGACAGTCTTAATTCTTTTTTTTGACACCTCAGCTTGACAGACAACATTGATAATTACATTGGAGAACTATATTTGAACTCAATATCTATTTATCCGACATGATATTTTAATTTTTCATAATCTATGGAAGCATTGGAGATGCTCTTAGTCTTGAGTGAAGAATCTCCCAATAATTTATTCATGTAAAATTTCATATAATTTGTATTTGACTATATAGACCTAATAAGAGTATCGATGCGCCTTGATGGAATCTATAAGATGGGTGTTACTTTTTTATACATAATTTAATGGTAAGATTTGCAAATAGGAAAAAGAAGAGAGGAGGAAATTGAAAATATGTAGAGTGTCCGACATAGAGCATCAAATGGGTTTCATAGAATTCAAGGCGTGGAAGGAGGCGACAGTGATGACAGTAGAAAGATGCATGGTGAAGCACTATGCTCTCTAACAAGTGGAGATCAAAATAAGACGCCGCCCATCTCATTTATTCCCTTTATCACTAAGCAGAAAGCTTCTATTGTTTGATTCAATTTCCCATTCATTTCATTCAATCGAGCTAGCTTAGCTTAGCTTAGTTAGCTCCCTCTGTTGGGGGCACATAGAATGGCCGGCCGCTCGTGCTACAGTGTCTGCTGCTGTTAAATTACCCTAAAAAATTGTCAGTGTCGGCACCACACACGCCTTCTCTCTATTCATTCACGCCCACACGCCTTGGTTTAGTTTTCAGCATACAGCCCCATTAAACGATGCAGTCAACCCTTGTCCCTTCTGATTTCTGATGTTTGCACTTCCTCAAATTAACACACACCTAGGTAATTCTATGATTTTACATATTTGTTATAATTTTGTCAATCACATAATCTCAAATTTCATATTAAAATTAAAAAGATTTATGTTTAACTTTAACGATCAATGTAAATATTAAATTTCACTAATTTATATATCCATATAAATTGTATATCATCTATTAATAGAGATGGTTAAACACTTCTCATTCATTAAATTATTGAAGATTCAATTGTTATCAGACGCATTTCAAAGTTAGTATGAATTATTTGTTTTCATTATTTTGTTAGTAGTTATCATTTATTTATAGAAATACTAAAATAATTTTTATAAATATAAAATGAAGAACCATGATTTACTTTCAACTGTTGCATTTTCCATATTCTTTCACAATTTTTCATTTAGTTGATATATCAATTAGCTATATGTCAAATTTTCTATTGGACTGTTTTGTCTCTTGTCCAAGACGAAGAAGAAAAGCTATTATTGTCATTGACAATAATAAATAACTATAAAGCACCAAAATAATTCACGTCTGAAAAATAATATATATATATATATATATATATATATAAACAAGGGATGGGACATGACTTATGAAATAAGGGAGTTGCATAGCAATCCGGGAGAAAAACCGTACTTGAATCGAAAGCAAGCAAACAAAACGACAAAAATATGATGTCATTACCGGCAATCGAATATTCCGTTCTATTTTGCGTTTCGCTCGCACGTGCGCATGAGTTGGCAGCTTACGTTAAATCATGGCAGCATGCGAACAACATCCAACGGTGTCTGACGTCCCCTGTAACTCTGTCATTAATTTTGCGGACCCTCTAACTTTGACTCTCTCACTTTTTCAATTTTTTTTTTTTTTTAAATATAGAATATATTCAGTATGTTGCAATTTTTTATCATTTATGTTGCGTACAAAGAATATGATTAATTAATTACATCATGAAAAGTTATTTGTATGAAAAATTACTTACAAAGGTTTGATTACCTTATTGTTGTAGGTTGGGGAACATTATTCACAGATTGTAATTATTGAATCGATTATAATGATAGTTATTGAAATCAATCGTATATTTAGAATTAATGAATAAGGTTATCTAACCAATAAACTATCCAAATAATAATTACAATTAAATGGTAAAACTTTCACTGGGCATAATTGATTGCAAATACTTTGTAATTATAATAAATGTTGAGCATTATATGACTCTTAATAATTAGTTTAACCTCAAGTCACTTACTATGTATTAATTATTTAGGACACAATGCAATGGAGAGTAAAAGCTTACCCCAACTTATTTAATTATATTATCACATTCTGACATTCACGGGACATAATTAAATTATCACTGACTTTGTAATTAAAGCCTAGCTAGATGGACATTCTGAATGGTGCTGTAGTACTAATGTGCATGTATATACTTACGTTCTGAAGTCAAGTAAAATTAAATCTCATTTGATAAAATGAGATTGATTTGATAGTATATATGTCCTCACACTTATGGTATAGAAATCGTGAGTTTGAATTATGTTATTTTCTTTTAAATTTTAAATTAATTATAAGTAGATTTAATGAACATTAATATAACATTTTATCTTAAAGATGTAAATTCTCTTCAACATAAAATTTGTAAATTGCTCCACTTTATTGAGTTACAGTAGTTCGTGGTATAGATTTTATGCTTAATATTTAAATTTAAAGTTTAATATGATATATAGGGCATATATTTCCATATTTGTGGGTAAAATCAAGTTCCCTCAATTTTCACGGTTTTATTGGAAGTACCTATGAATTCTCGTTCCATTTTTTTTTTTTTTTTTCTTGAAGAAATTCTCATTCCACTTAGATTTATCAAATTTAGCAGATGTGACCTAATAAAAAGGAGAAGTTGTGCATATTAATGAGCACCACTTCTTTTCAATCCCATTTATTTGGGAAAATATATTTTTATAATAAATTGGAAGGACTTTAGCTTAAAGAAGCATTTGATGAAAAAATATAATGTTGACCAGATCACCACCCAAATTAATATCGGTTGCTCTGTAATATGGTTCAATTGAATGGAGAACCAGCAGCGACCATCAACTGTGTTGGCGACTGCAGCCAGCAGGGTTGCGAAGCCTTGCCCTACCTTATTTATATATATAAATAATTATCTTTTCAATAAAAAGGATTTTATTACTTCCACAAGACAAGATTATACTTAATTTTTGTATACATTGTGATATAGCTATATATGAAAATCTATAATTTATTTCTCTAATTAGAACAATAAATCAACACCAACAACTGTCGTGCGTATAGAAATATATATATATTTTTCTATGAATCAGTGGATTTTCAATATGAGAGAGTCAAGTGAAGTTTTAACTATTACATCACTTTCATGTTGCCACATGGAAAACATATGATCTCTTTTATGGTGAAAAAAAAAAAGGAAAAAACATACGAAAATTGATAGGAGAGAACAAGGGAAAGTACGCAAGGGATGATTGCACTAAATTAAGTGATAAGATAGAAAGCAAAGAAGCCAGGAACTGGGGGATTGACACGTCGTTTTGATAAATAAAACATCATCATCAAATGTATTTAGCGATAGAGACTTGAGAGAGAGATAGATCGTGAGATATATATATATATATATAGAGAGAGAGAGAGAGAGAGAGAGAGAGAGGGTTTTATGAATGTTGTATTGTATTCGTTTTTCCTAGAATCGAGAGTCACCCTTAAGACACGCCCTGACTCTCCTGTCCTGACCCAATTTGTTCGGGTGGGTCCACTCCAATTTCCCATGACACCCCACATGCACCCACCTCTCTTTCAATCAAGCCCTCACTTGTTTCTTCAAATTACACAAATGCCATCATCTTCTGGGATTTCATGCTATAAGTCTTCCGTGTCTGTAAATTTATATATACATAGCTGTTAACTCAAGTTGTCCAACTAGTTTTGTAACTGCTGTAATGTAACGCACTCCAGTTGAGTCAGAATCCAACTCAGTTTCTTCAGTTTTTTATGTTAACTTGTGTCATTTTCTAACAAAATTAATTAATTAATTATCTCTTTTAATATATAATCGTTTAGCTTTTCATAGAATGAAATCTAATAAAACTCTTGCCATTGTGTAAGCCGATGCAAGACGAGGTTTATTTTCACTGCTTTTCAGTATATTAACATAAACAAAAATATGCATGCAACACCTTCTATTTTGTGTTATAAGCTGAAACATTGGAAAAAAGACAGTCCCATGAAGGCTTTGAGATATATTTGTTTTATCTCTTATGTGTATGAATATTTGTTTTGAAAGATCTTGTGATGGTACAATTACAAAAGAGTAGGCTTTGTTGTGAATGTTGTTTCCAATAAAGGGCAGTTTCTAGGAACCAGGAAGAGAGAGCAAATGGAGGAGAGTAGGAGCATATATATATATATGTATAAGAACGTGAATCACTTAAATTCATCATTTATATTTTTTTTATAAAATAATTTTTTTTTATTTAATTTAAATTAAATGATTAAATTTGATTGTTTAATCTGTAATTTTTAAAATGAGGGATTCCTGTTTATGAAAATATTATATATATAACATATATTTATATAAAAATGGAAAGAAACTGAGGCTTTGAATGAAGAGAGAGTTAAATGAAGGACAACATGATCTTATAGTGAGCGCTTTTAATCCTATAGGCAGAGACATTTAAGAGAGAGAAAGTGATCATGGGGTGTTGGAGGACCCAATGGTGTGAGAGACAAAAAGAGAGAGAGAAATAAAAGGGCCCCACAGCACCGCCCATGCGCACGCTGTCTTACCAAAACTAAACCCATCTACCATCGATCCGATACCTTGACCTAACCCCAACCCAATAACGCTGAACGCTCCGCCCAATAAGTTAAAAAAAGCCTTAAAATACACAAATAAAGCCACCCAAACACCACCCTATCTCTCCCTCTCTCTTGTTAAACCTTTTCTTCTTCATTTTTCACCCAAACCTTTACCCAACAAACTTATCTTCTCTAGAAGAGAGAGAGAGCGAGACTCCAAAAAAATACCTAAGCTAAACGAACTCTCACTCGGATGAGGAGTAGAGAGAAGAAAGATAGCTTCGATTCAGCTATTTCAGCTGAAAATTTGGTACCTGATGCTTAAAGCTCTTTCCTAGTTTATTTGTTTCTCTTTTATACTAAAAGATATACTAGTAGCATTTGATCTATCAAAGTTCCCTCAAAGCAACACACAAAACCACCAAAGAAGCAAACCAAAGACTCAAACCCCTTCTCTCTCTCTCTCTCTCTCTCTCTCTCAATTCTCTTCCTTGTTTGTGTGTTCATGAGCTAATTTAGGTTTTGAAAGAAACCAAAGAAGGAAAAATATGAACCCAATTACAGCTCACGGAGGCCGTCCTCTTCCTCCTCCTTTTCACGCAAGAGACATCCATCTACAACCACTCCATCATCAATTTCAACAACACCACCACCAGCAAAATTCAGACGAAGAACAAAGCGGTAACGGTAACGGCAGCTTTAACCGAGGCCAGAAACGAGATCGAGACGAAAACAACAACAACATAACAGACGCCACCACCAACTCAAATATTGAAGGCAAAGAACTGGCCATGGTCCCTGGAGGAGAAGGAGAAATGACAAGAAGACCACGTGGCAGGCCTGCTGGGTCGAAGAACAAGCCGAAGCCACCCATCATCATCACCCGGGACAGCGCCAACGCCCTCCGATCCCACGTGATGGAAATCGCCAACGGCTGTGATATAATGGAGAGCATCTCCTCCTTCGCTAGGAGGAGACAAAGAGGGATTTGCATATTGAGTGGCAGTGGCACTGTAACGAATGTAACTCTAAGGCAACCGGCTGCACCCGGTGCGGTTGTCACTTTACATGGAAGATTCGAGATTTTATCGCTTTCAGGCTCCTTTTTACCGCCTCCTGCGCCACCGGCTGCTTCAGGTTTGACTATATACTTGGCCGGTGGACAGGGTCAGGTGGTGGGTGGGAGCGTGGTGGGTCCGCTTCTTGCTTCTGGCCCAGTTGTCATTATGGCTGCTTCTTTCGGTAATGCTGCGTACGAGAGGCTTCCATTGGAGGAGGAGGAGGCAACACCACCGTCGGTTACCGGAAGCAGGCCATTCGAGTCACCGGAAATTGTTGGACAACCACCACAACAACAACAACAGCAGCAGCAGCAGTTATTGCAAGATCCTAATGCGTCGTTTGTTCATGGGTTGCCACCAAATCTTTTAAATTCAGTGCAGTTACCAAGTGAAGGCTATTGGGGCACACCTCGACCTCCTTATTGACAACAAACAAAACAAACTGTTGCTGCTTTTGTACTTTCTTTTCTTTCTTTCTTTTCGCTTTCTCTTTGTTTGACCTTCTTATAAATCAACCTTTTCCATTCTTCTTCTTCTTCCATAAGTTAGTTTACGTTTTAAGATGTTGGTCTTGGAATTGATCATCTACCTTTTGATTTGAAGAAGGATGTACAAATTTAAATGAATTTTTGGGGGTTTTAATTATTAGTTGCTGATCATCACTTCATCAGAATCAATAGCTTCCTGTTCAAAACCCAGTTAACTTTGAGGATGCTTTAGCAGTTCTGATGACTTGCCTGATAATTGTTCATTCATGTTTGCTGAATAAAGAGGGAAAACAAGAACACCCACTTTTTTTTTTCCTTTCTTTCTGTCTAAGATTGTAGGTTTCAGATTCTCTTGCATGATCCAAAACCATCAGTATTTTTTTTTTTTTTTTTGGGTTTGTTGATTTAAAGTTTGTTTAGGATTCTCAACTTTCACTAGTTTTTATTTTATTTTTCTGTAGTTAAATATGAATTTTTCAAGTTTCTTATGTAATTAACCTTAAACCAATAATTTAGCATCATTTCACTTCCTAGTTTATCCTCACTAGTAATATTAACAGAATTAAATTTTTAATTATTCATGTTATTATCATCCTTTTCACGAATTATGGTTAGTTATAGATGCGTTACTAGAGTTGTTTTCTCAAAGTTGGTGGGTACATTTGATGTGGAATTGGATGGCGAATCAAGACTTGAAGAAAGTTAGAGTGATGAGGCAAGGTATGTGCTTAGGGTTTCTTGTCTGTTTGTTTGGTTTCTGACTGGTTTTAGGGTTTTATTATTGAAGCTAGTAGTGCAGTGATGAGCTTTGAATACTGGGTTACACATGCGCTGATCTGTAAAAGGCTCCTTTCCGAGGCAGCTACACTTCCATATAATGGCAACTAACAACCAGAACAAACAGACTTTTGCAAGCGTTAAAGTTTCTCTCTCTCTCTCTCTCTCTCTCTCTCTCTCTCTCTCCCCCTCTCTTCTCTCTAAAACTGTCATTTTGGCACTAGAGACATATAAAGGGAACAGCGGTTGTGAATCAAGCAGTGAGGTTAGTATTAAAATAAATACTTTGTTATAAATGTCAAATGGTTTGATTCTCATTGAAACCCTAGCTTGCTTCGCTCTTATATATGCACTGAAAACTCCACCAGTCATCAAATGTCCTTCCTGTTCTTGCATCAGTTTCTTCAAACCATTTTACATATACTATCTCGTAGCTTGACCATGTCTTCTCTTGATCAGAGTTTCCAGTCATCTCTCTCAGTTCTATATTAATTACTTGAAGTATCTTCTGCTCACATAATACTTTTACTAGGTTTTTGAGTAGTACTATGATATATATGCTTCTCCTTTGGTTAACTCTTTTTAACTTCAACCCACTTTTGTTTCCCGTGATTTATTGAATTAGTGTTCCATTTCTTCTTCTTCATTCTTGTTGTTTTTGTTGTTCATTCTAATTGTCTTTGAATACATTATTTTCTTATCCAAACTTTATATCCATTATATGGGAGTAATAGCTGTTCTATATATAAGTTGTATTTACAATTACATATTTTTATTCAAGCCCATTTTTTTTTTTTTTTTTTATCATGCTTATGTTTTCAATTTTATTAGCCAGAAATGTGAGCTTTGATATATCTTATTTCAATCAATTTCCTATATGCCTCCATATATTTCTTTGTATATCATTATATACCATTGTTTTAAAAAATTGTGATAGCGTCTAATTATTTATTAAAATTGAGCAAGAACCATTTATTTGGATGTTTGTCTTGCGACGTAGTATCCTTTACTAAGTGTTTTTCAAGGTCTTTTATATCAATAATATATAAGTTACTTCGTGAGTACAAGGTTTTGTTTGATCTAAATAAATATTAGGGTTATTATCAATTTACCTCTTGGAATTGAAAATAATATCAAACCACCCCTCATTTTGAAAATATTAGCCAAAAAGGTCCAATCATCAATAGGAATAGTAAATCGGTCAATAAAGTAACGGTTCTGTGAAATCTAAGGGTAAAAAGGCTATTGAAAGTTGAACCCTTTTAGTTGGATCACTCAGAATGTGCCACGCATGACATCAAAAAATTAAAAATTTAATAAAAATAAAAAATCTTCATCCCCACCTACTCTCTCTTTCAACTTTTTCAAAGTCTCTCAAGTCTCATCCCCACTCTCTTTCTCATCACCAAGTCACCACCGTCGCTCCAAGCAACCCACAACATCACCACTACTCTTTTTCTCATTCCTACTTTCTTTTTCAGTCTCCATCTCCAACCAAACCCGTTGCCCCATCTCCGACCAGACCCTTGATGGCTTCATCTTGGACCAAATTCATAACATCACCGCCAAGTCACTAACAAATATCCATGGTTGAACAGCTTCGAAACCGGAACCAACGCATGTAGAGGTCGTCCCTAACGATTGTGAAAGGTGATAGGTCTGCCGGCGTTGGTGGTAGGTCGTTGATGCAGAGGTAGTCTCTGTCACAGGGGCTATTTATTGGTTGGCCTGCGACGTTGGTGGTTGGACGGGTTCACCATCATCACTGATTAAACCCAAATGTTGAAAATCTCCGTCGTAGGGGCCCTTCAACTTCATTTTCTTATCCCTGACTCCACGGAGTCTCCATCATTGCTATCTCTATGGATTGGACATCGAGGAGCTTGGGTTCGTTCTTCAACAAACCTAAGTTTTTGGGTTTGATTCAATCTTGGTTTCTTCAATCTTGTAGATATTATTTGCAAATCGAACCTCGTTTCTTCAAGAAGTTGAGGTAGATTGAACCCAGTTTGTGGATATTGTTTGCTCTGTCTCTGGATTTTGAATCACTTTTTTGTTTTGTCGCTGAATTTGATTTGATTAATTTGGTTGGCTGATGAAAAACAAAATAGTTATGTAAAGTAGAGGAGTTTGAAAACTGAAAGGTTCTAAGGTGTTTTATCACTCACAATCACACTCTATATGCACATTCAACACACCAAGAAGATGAGTGAACCCACAACTAGGTTTTTGTTGTTGATTTTTGATTAATGAGAAAACCAATTACAAATAAGTTTTTCTAGGTTTTTGATTTTTAATTGTTTTTTATGTTGGTGGTTTTTATGGTGGATATTTGTTGTTTGATTAATGATTTTTGTTGTTTTTGGTTTGCGATTGTGAGATGAGGATCTTGTAGATTCACCAAATCAACAATTGATCGTGATGGTTTTTTAAAAAAGGAAATCAATAAACAAATAAATTTAGTAAATTAAAAAAATAAAAATTTTAAAAAAGGAAATAAAAAAACAAATAAATTTATTAAATTAAAAAAATTTAAAATTTCAAAAAGGAAATCAACCAAACAAATAAATATAGTAAATTAAAAAAATTCCAAAAAAGGAAACTAACCCAAATCTGGGTTGACTTCCCTTTCAATTTTTTTATTTACATTTTTATTTGTTAGGATTTTTTTAATAGTTTTAAATCTAATTAATTATTATTTATTTTTTGTGGTAAACTAAAAAAAATATTTTAAAATTTTTGTCATTTTTTTCCATTTTTAATTATTTTTATATTTATGTTTGTTTTTTATTTTTAATATTAGTGGGTAAATAGTTCAAGAAAGGTATTATGGTCTTTTACTTATTTGATCACAATAGCACCAAAAAATTGGATGGAAACCACTTTTGGCTAATAGTGAGGGGTTTTTTAGCTAATATTTTGAAAAATTGGGGTAAACTGAGGTTATTTATCTTTTCAGGGGCTTTTTAGATTTTACCCTAAATATTAATATGTGGTCTAGACATTGTCGCAAAAATCATCGATAATCGATGATTTTTCAATGATTACTCACTAACCAACACTTTACTGGTCTTATTAAGACCAGATCGAGGTTGAAATTGAACAGGTCGATTAATCGATTGAGTTGATTGATTAATTGGCTGAATACATCCAACTCGATTGAATCAGGTAGTTAGTAAAAAACTAAAATAAAATAAAAATAAAAATAAAAAGCAATAGAGCAGTGGCGATGAAAGAGGAGAGGAAGGTGATGGTGGAGCAGTGGTGAAGGATTTTTGAGTAGGAAGAAAGGCTTACAGACAAGGAAATAGAAATAGACATAGAGAGCCCTTTAAAAATAGATTGGCTTGACAGATTTAGAAAAAAATTTGAAAGAAAAATAGTGTAAAAAAATGGATTTTGGTAGATGGGGTTTTGGTTTTGAAGTGTTCTGGATCAAGAATCAGAAGAAAGATGTAGGATTGAAAACAAGAAGGAAGAAGAAGAAAAAAAAATCATGTAATAGTGATATATACTTTTCAAAAAGGGAGTTGAATTTAAAAGAGAGAGATTGATGTGCAAGAGAAAAATAGAGATAGAAAGAGAGAAAATGGTGGACATAGAGAAAGAGAATGATGCTAGTAGAAAGGGGTCTTAGAAATCTTGAAAAACTACTATAATTAAATAAATATAATTTAATTGATTAATAAATAAAAGTGTTTTATGTGTGTGAATGAGACGCGTGGGGTTTTTTTTTTTTTTTTTTTTTTTCGGCATCACTTATTAATAAAATAAAAATTAATTATTTAGATGAGCTAGGTATTTTGAATATTTATCAAAAGTATCAATTATCTTTGTTTTATTATAGAGTAGACTCATTTATTTATCCATAATTTAAATTTTGGATTCTATCATTAGACATAAAGTTGATTACCTATTGTAAATGTTATCATTTAAGGCATGTTAACTTCTAGTTGGGTTGGTTATGTATCATTTTAACTATTCGTTATGATTCAAGTTTTACTTTAATTGATAACATTAGAATGATCCGTCAGATGAATTTTTTCAATGATTAAATTGGGCCAAACTTTTGAATGGGTAAGTGCAATCTTATTTTTAATGTTTTAAATTTTAATTGTTTATTGATTTTGTTATGTCCGTTTTCTCGACTTGAATAAATGAGCTGGTAAAAGCTCAATAAATATAAACATGAATGAATGTCCAGAAGGCCCAAAACCTCAGATCGCTGCAGCGAGCTCGCTGAGCTCGTAAGCTCGCGTAACGATAAGACAATCCGAGCACACTTCCATTCCAGCTCAGCATCTATTCAGCTCGCGTAGCTCGACTGAGCAGCAAGTCACCAAATCTACCTAATTCTCCTGATTTCCAGCCGATGTCACTTACACAATTATTAAGGAGCATTTAATGCGATGGTTGTACATTTAATGAAGATGAGACTTCTTCTGATGCATTTAATACGGCGTGTGCATGAAGAGAATAATCATAGTCTTTACAATAAATGCAGCATGATTTGTGTCAGATTAGTTGAAAATAACTATCATTTGTAATGTGTATAACACTCCTTTGTATCTCTCTCTCTCTATAAATAGGGGAGATTTTTACTGTAACAACAAGCTTAACAACACTAGTATACCGTCACTTTGTCTGAATCAATTCAGAGTGACCCGTAGACGTAGACGCAGTCGCCGAACCACGTAAAAATCCTTGTGTTTGCGTTCATTATTCCCTCTCCTTTTTTTATTAATTGCTCCATTACTGCTACTCATTTACCATAACCAACATTCCCATGTTTTTAATACGACATACCAACCTTAAACTTCATTTACTATATATTTATTACAGTTATCACCATCTAATTACCTCGATCGCAGTCTGGACCATAGAATCTCTGGTTGACCGTTTTCGAATGTTGACAAATTTATTTCATTTTAATTTTTAAATTTTATATAAATACATACGAAGAAAAAAAAATTGGCTAGATACAACTCAATTAAATAATCTAGTCTATATCATGTTCAATTCAAATTCATTTTTATAGGTTTGACTTAGTTTGATCGTTATCAATAGTACTCGCCGATTAATCACTGAATAACCGATAAATCGTTTACCACTACCTTGTCGATTGATTAGTAAGTAATGAATTTTACAACCATAGGTCTAGGTCTCGTTGTACAACTTGGAAGGTATAACTGGGTGGACCATGTCTAATGTGCTTTGAGAAGAGATAACATACTATCTGGTTCTCCATGATTATGTAACATCTCTATCTAGATTCTTTGAACTACACTTCAATAATTATAAGTACATGTAAAAGCATTATAATACTATATATATCTACATATATTTTCCTATAATTTTAGCCTTTTTTGGCTTTCCTTTTTATTGATAGCAATCCTGTAAAAGATCTATTAGAATATGCACACTTTATATCTTATAACATGCATCTCCACTCTGCAGTTGTGATTCATAATTATTTGATTGAGCTATTAGAATCCTGTCCTACTATGTCTGGAAACTAATCCGTTCACTTGTGCTTTATCGTTGACCCTAACTAGGCTTTTTTCACCTCGTAATGTATTCATTTGTACTGATTGTTGTCTAAGCATGCGATACTTCTTATTTTTATAGTTATTTTTATTTTTCCCCTAAAAAATTGGTGTGCAAGCCCTTGCATCTTTCATCTTCTTTTCCTCCTCTACCTATATCAATTTGTTGTTTTCTTAGCTACATATTTTACATCTCTTCATAGGACCTTAGTAGTTAATAATATATAACTTAGAATTACATATCAAATATTTGAAAATGATCATTGTTGGCATTATCGTTGGTTGTCACTAGACATTAATTTTAATTTGGTTTAAGAGGCACAACTTTATATATTAAAAACTTAGTCCAAACTTCTAGCTCAAAAAATCATTCCAAATGATGTTCCCGTAATATATAGTTAATATTTTGATAGTTGTAAATCACGTGTTACATTACTATGGATGAGTTTTTGGACCGAATAATATTAGATTTGGAAATAAGATATCATTTTATGTGTTTTAGATCCTTCTAGATTCTATAGTTGTATATTTATGATAATTAAAGTAAAATTTATTAGACATGGATAAATTAAGATCGTGTCACAATATTGGCCATGCGTGAAGTTTTGCATGCCTTATTATATGAATAGTTGAAGAATGATTAAGCTATGGATATTGTTGTGTAAAATTTATTACATAAGAGCTTTACTTGATTTTGGGAACAACATAAATTAATTGTGTTCATGCTGGATGCTAAAGTTGTGTACATGATCTTATATGGGTTGTTACATTGTTAAGGTGTAAACTGTAAAAGTAAAACTAGTGCCATTGAATTGAAGGAAATTCAATATCCATATATAAGGCTAACAAAATTCCTGTAACAGTTCTGTTTCAAGATTGTTTGTAACGTCCCTAATCCGAATCGATCTAAAAGAGTATAACATATATATATATATATATATATATATATATACTTCTTATTGAAGTTTAGGTGGGGTTCAACTAGAAATCACAAGGGGTGCAATTAGAAATTTAAATAAAAAGGGCCAAAGAAAAATTTAATCAAGTGAGCCCAACAAAAATTAATAGGGCCCAAATTTCTTTCTAAACACGCCCAACTTGTTTTCTAAATACACCCACCTAAGGTTAAGTATGTAAAAAAAGAATGAAATTCTCTAGAAAAGTTATTGATGGAATTATAAAATTGTTGGAGGGCAATTTATGTAAGAAAAAAAAAGAGAACTTTAGAAAGGATAAGATGGAAATTATGGAATTTGTGAAGGACAATTGATGAAAATAAAAGAATTCTCTAGAAGGGCAAGGATGTAAATAAAGTGTTATGACAAGGGCAAAATTGGAAATACAAAAGAAAAGAATTCTCTAACGATATAAATGGAAATGAAATGTTATGAAGAAGAAAAAATTAGAATTTCAAAAGGATAGTTGGTTAGATTTTTATAGAAGAATAAGTGGTGAAAAAGTTGGTTAGGTGTACTAATTAGAGGCCATATATGAGAATATATAAATATGTGATGTTATGTGAAAATTTAAAAAGCCTCGCCATCATTTTTAAAGCATGGCCGAACACCCCACCCCTATTTCCCCAACAATGGTTGACCATACACCCCATCCAAAAGAGAGAAAAATCAAGGTAAGGAGAAGAGAAAGAAGGAAGGAGAACCAAGAAGAAGAGAAGGAAATCATGGAAAGTTTGGAGATTTAAGTATGGTGAGAAATTAGTTTCAAGTAAGGATCAATTTTTAGTTTAAGTTCTTATAGATTTTAAATAAGTTTTGATGTTGGTTTAGGTGAAAAAAGGTTCCAAGGATAAGGAAAGACAAGAGGATTTTCATAGACTTGGAAAGAAACCTAGTGAGTGGATATTTTTTCAAACTTGATTTATGAAAGTATTTTTTGTTATATTTTCACTTTATTAGTTTTGATGATTTAATTATGGTTTGTGATTCATGAATTTTGATGAATGGTTCTAAGGTTTTGAAGTTATATTTTATGATTTTGAAATATGTTTCATGATTAGAAATAAATTATGTTTAGCATATATATTTTATGAGATATGAAAATTAAAACATGTTTTGAGACTAGAATCCATGAATCCTAGAAGATGTTTTGAGATTTTAAAGTATACCTATTGTTTTTATCAACTTGAGATTATGTTTATATAAGCTCTAGATTGTGTTTTCTTAAATATATAGACTCTAGATTTTTAGTTCATAAAATTCATGGTATGAATTATGAATTAAAGATTTAGTTTTGAAATATTAAGGCATAATTAGAATCTATGAATCTTAGCATATGTTTTTATAAACCTTGGATTCAATTCTAAGATGAGAATTTTGATTTATGCAACATGGGTTTGTTTTGGAATCTTAAAAATATACTTTGACATTTATGAAATTTAGATTTGGTTTTATGATTTTAGAGTATATCTTGTTATTTATAAAATTAGAAGCCATGAATTTTGGGTGATTTTAAATTATGTTTGATGATTGGTACTATTTATGATTTGTAGTGAGTTTTAAGGAAGTATTTCACACACCAATAATGTAAATTTTGTTTTATGGTCTTGAATTTATGAAGTTGGTTTTGAAATCTTGAAGTATACTTTGAGAACTATGAATTCAAAGTTTTGCCTTGTGATTTTAAGTATGTCTATGATTTATAAAAATTAGGAAATATGCACTTTAGTGATTCCAAAATATGTTTGAAGAGTTGGGAATCTTATATTTTGTATTGAAGTTGCTAAAGTTAGTTTATGATTTACCAAGTGAATTATGTTTTATGATTCATAAATTAAAACATTAAACTTTAAAATCTTAAAGTATATTTTGTAAATTATGAGTTGAGAATATATTTTGTAAACTTATGCTTTATAAAATTAGAAGCTATGGTTTTGACATTTCTAGAAGTATAATTTATGATTTGTGAACCTTGTAATTTGTATATGAGTTTTAAAATGTGTTTTACAACTAAGAAAGCAATTTATATTTTAAGGTTTTTGAAATAAAGTATTTGATTTTGAATTTTATGATTTGTGAAAAATTGGAAACCATTCCTTTTGGGATTTTAAAAAAAAAAATTGATGATTAGTAAGCCTTATAATATGTGTTGAGTTTTAAAGTAAATTTTATGGTTTAATTAAAGTAAATTTATATTTCGATTTTTTAAGTATATTTTATATTTTAACCAAGTAAGTTTTAATGTTATGTTTTTCAAGGTACATTTTATAACTTATCAAAGCGAGTTTGGATTATACGATTTCCAAAGTGTATTTTACAATTCAATAAAGTAAGCTTTAAGATAAAGAAAATTTATGTTTTGATTTCTCAACTATATTTTATAATCTAACAAAGTGAACCTTAATCATACAATTTCCAAAGAATGTTTTACCACTTGACAAAATAGGTTTTGAATTTATGGTTCCCAAGGATAGCTTCATGATTTAGCAAAGAGAATATTGTTTTATGGTTTATGAAATAAGAGATTTATGTTTTGTAAACTTATATTTTATAAAACTAGCAAGTATGCTTTTGGTGAGTCTAAAATATGTGTTATGATTTGTAAACCTTGTATTTTGTATTAAGCTTTCAAAAGTGTGCTTTACAAACCAATAAACTAAACTTTATTTTATGGTTGATGAATAAACTAATTGATTTATAGAAAATCTAGAGTTTATTTTACAAAGTGCATGAAAAACTATGGTTTTAATAAAGATTTTGTTGCAAAGTGCTTTTAGAAAAGATATGAGAAAGAAAGAGAAAAGAAAATGTAATTATAAAAATTTTGAGAAAGAAAGAGAAAGAAAGATGTTGTTAGAACACCAAGGCATACCCTCCCCTCTAACGGTCATAAGGCGTCATGTGAGTAAGACCCAGATGTCGCCACCACATGCTAGTATAGAGGTCAGAGAGGTAAGTCATTGGGGATTGAGAGAGAGAGAGAGTCATTGAGTCGCCTAGCATGTGGATGTGCAGAGATCCCCCACCCTCTACGTGTGTATTGGGTATCTCTCCACGTATGACAGAGTTTCCTCTCCCAGAGATTATCCACCGCCTTCTGTGTATGTTATGAGAAAATTCTACTACGTATGGCAAAGTATCCTCTGCTCTCTGCATGGGCATCGAGTATCCCTAGACGTATGGAAGAGTTCCCCAAGTACTAATTGGTGTAGAGAACAAATTAAAAATCATTTTATAAGAAAAGGGTTTTTACATATTACAATTTTCCAAATTTTACATGTAAAGAAAAAAAATTTACAAAATACTAGATTTATCGAAAGAGATTTTTCAAAAAAAAAGTTTTATAGAAAAATTTTATATAGAGGTTACGGTTTTACAATGACATGATAATTAATTTCAGATATAATTATGAATCATTAAAAATTGTTTCTTTTTATTAATGATGAGTTTTGCGTTTATTGAAAAATATTTTAGAAAACTTTATCGAGGTTCACAACTCTACTATGAAATCATGTTTGACATTTAGTTTTATTATTTCAGGTTTCGAAATTTTATGATTGCTAAGAAATAGTTTTGTTACCAAAAACATGTTATGTTTTAATTATAAAAGTTTTTGAAAAACTTATATCCACTCACTAGGTATTAGGTATCTACTGCAAGTTTGTGTATTATTGCATATTGCGAGGAAAACCACTTGATGAGAGACCGTTGAATTTATGTATATTATTTCCTAAATTACTAGATTTTGTAAGTGGATTTCTAAATTAGTTTTACGAATTGAAAATCATTTTACAGATATTCTAAAATATTTTATATGTGTAGTTTATGAATTCAGCGCGAGAAAGTTTTAAAAACCTTTGAATTTGTTTACATTTAATTTCGATCAAAGTTATTTTCAAAATTTCGATGATCATTTAAAAGGATTTTCAGTGAATATAAATTTTAAATCAAGAATACTTCAACTTTTATAGGATCCTCCTGGATTTGAGATAAGCGTTGAGACGGGTCGGGTCGAGTTAGGTCTTGTCATTATTTGTTCATCCTGTAACACGGCAATGATCCTGTAAAATATATTCACATATATCATTTTTTGTTGCTGATTATTTCGCGAATATGAACTATTATATAAAACATCTCGTCTCTTTTTTTTTTTTCCTTGGTTTCTGGAGAGTCAACAAATAAACTTCTAACTTCAAAAATAATTTTTGATTCATTCTCATCAAGAGATCGTTATGACTTGATATCGAATATATTTTGTTCAAATGTCTAATTAACACTTACCTGCAACATATTATTTTGATTTTAAATGAAGATGCAAGTAAACTTAAACCTACTTTTAATTTTCCACATAGTTGATGGAAGGAACCGAGTACGTTAGATCATTGTGACAAAATAAAGAAATGCGTGAAAAATGTATTCTCGGAATTGGAGAAAAATTTTATCAAAGAAGCAAACAAAAAGTGTGGTTTTACTATCTGTGTAGTCTAAGCATTTACTACTAATATAGTCCAAGCATTTAATTCTTTGACGGGAGATAACTAAGGAATCCAATTACTAAAACGGATGAAGTAGCGAACAAAACTTTTATTTTAGAATTCTATCTCTACGGAGCTATTATATATATAGTTCTTCTTCACGACTCAATAAATTCTTCATATAAAATTATTTGGAACAAATATATTGAAATTTCTTCGGTTGAGGTTGTTATTATCAAATCAACAGTTGAAAAGAAACTGGCATGTATAAAACTTTTATCATGCACGTTAATATACATACTATACAGCACGTAATCAGTTACAAAAGCGCTTTAAATCAATGATCTGTTCAGAGTTTTTAATTTTCTACAAGCAAAAGATTTCAGATATGCGTTTGACAGTGTAGAAATTGTCATTTTTTTTTCTTTTTTTGAAATAAGAAATTGTCAATTTTGACAGAAAAGTTCTATAGTATTCAGATCATCCTGACACACTCTTAAAATTCTGTAAATGAGTGGTTTACGACCACTTTTTGTAAAGGCGCATCATGGCAACACCGATGATTTTAAAACACAGCTTGCTTCGAGCTACAACGAGATACTGAAAATTGCCACTTTAACATCACTTGGCTGTAAATACCCAAAAAAAAAAAACAAAACAATACAAACCAAATGAATGATGAATTTCATTGCTAATACAATTCAATTTACACAAAGAAACATTCAAAAATTACGTTAACATTATGAGGCACAAAATTGGATGCTTAAATTTCAATTCATTCCTCCAGCGATCTCCTTCTTTCCTCCACTTCTTCTACATATAATATCAGCTAACTGCCGCCTAGTGCCCTAGTCCCGTAAAAATGCTATGAAACGTTAATTACAGCCCAAATACAGTGGATTCCTTTAAACACTCCATGAGAATTTTAACAGAAGGAATGCCAACCAGGGGTTCTTGACCATGCCTATACAGCGGTGCAGAGCAAGTTTTTGAAAATCATTCTGATAGCATATACACCATAACAACACACTGTAATCAAAAGTCTATCCTCAGCCGCCTCATTTCTGCTCGGAAAGTGGGGCTAGAACTCAAAGTCCGACGAGCAAGATTTCTTATGTCTTCTCGAGAACAGTCCTGTGAGATACGAACTAATTCCCATAGAGCACCACCAGAAATCATGTCCTTGGCATTTACTTCTGAAATTTGCAAAATCTAGTTTTTCAAGTTGCTCATCTTTGAGAATTCCAAGTTCTATAAACATAAAAGATTAGTTCACTTACCATGCTGTGCTAGATGGCATAATGCAAGCTCAATGTGTCGCCTGATTGGGGCAGCCTCATCATTTGCATTTTGCACAATCCATGGAAGTGCACCATCTTCTATGAGAAGAGATTTGCCACTTTTTGTACCTGAGGTGGTGCAGCATATAAGTCAACGTACTACACAACAAAAATGATATATATAACCTCAGAATTACCATTTTACTGTTTTCTGTGCAACTTTCAACCATAAAAAAAGATTAAGCATGAGAATCAAATCTGAACGTAAGATCTAATTCTGTGAAAAGGTAATTTAATCTAAGTGCTAAGACAACCTGAAATCATCATGTAAGCAGCAATGTAGGAACAAACAATTTTTCCTAACTAAAATGCAGAATACCCATGGTGAGACAACATGAAGACAAAGAGTACTTTCATTATCGTGAAGCACTTTTATGTATTCTGATAACATTAAGCAAGTATATCATTCACTTCAAACAATTATCAGATAATCCAGCTGCAGCTGCTTCAACAATTAACAACCAAATTATGATGCAGATCAGAAAGATAATTGACCTTGAGTAGTTGCTCTAGACTCGCATTTAGCAAAATTGGCAATTCCTCGGGCAACTTGAGCTAGAACATCTGGATGTCCACATCTCACCATTCCTAGCAAGGCCCTAATTCCACCTTCAGACCTCAGCTTCATCTGAAGCTTATCTAGAAGAAAAACAAAAATATATAAATTAGAAAGCATAATCATACAAGAATTTCCAAAAATTCTTTCTAGTTCTCTATTTTATGCAAAGACCAAGTAAATGGTCTCATAAGTTCTACAACATGTAAAAAATATAAGAACAAGATAACAAAATGGAAGAGAGTATACCATTGCCGCATAAATTAGCAATAGCGCCAGCAACCATTCGTAAAGTCTGAGCATCCTCAGCATCAGCTGCTGTTATAGATAATAAACTGATCCCTCCTTGGGACATTATAAGTTCTTGATTGGCCTCTGCCAAGTGAAAAGGAACAACCAAAAACAACAAATTTAAAGGCAAATGAGATATGATAACTTAAATAATGACCTTAGATGAAGGATCAAAAACTTGTGATCTCAAAGATAAGAAAGAAAAATGTAGAATTACCATTCATTGCAAGATTGGCAATTGCACCAGCGGCTACTCGGCGAACTGTTTCATCCTCAAAGCTTCTAAGAAGCATTAGCAAGGAAGAAAGACCACCAGCTTCGACAATCTTTTCCTGATTTGCTTCTGCTCAAGTATATGGTGAACACATATCATCCACTGTAATGAAGTTGACATAACCATAGAAGAATATATTTCCAATAAAACATGCACATGATTAACACAATTTGGACTATAATATCATACCTCATATCAAAGGAGATTAAATCTATGTAAGCTTAACAGTAGGTGACATATGTAAAATCAACATTCTGGAGTAAAACTAAAGACAATGCCATGTTGATGCAAACTTGCAAAACTTGCACGTTAAAGACCAAGACTAAAGTAGAAAAATCAATTTTAGTATGCACAGTTGTAATATTGTTTCTCGATTAATGCAAAAATCAATTTGTGTACCACTGAAACATCAGGACAGCCATAGGATCCTAACTACATACCTCCATTTTTTCCTAGAGAGGTTGCAATCAAATACAAGTTTACAAAAAGAATGGCAAACTATTTTGGCCTTCTTGTACAGTAAAATGTGCATTTGCCCAAAAGCACCCTGCTATTAATCCATGGTGCTAACTCAATATTCTACAAGAGAAAATAAATGAGAGCAGACAACAAACACCAAGGCCGAAGGATCGAGACTTTTACCCACCTTCCGCTGCTAAATTGGCCACCACTTTAACAGCATGAATTCGTGCGTTGGCATCTTCAGACTCAAGCAATGACAGTATCTTTTGCAACCCAACTGTCATTTTCATTGATACAAAACTATAAGAAATACACAACAAAACATGTTTTAGGTGAGTCTAATCTAAGTAAGATATTCTCAACCTTGTTCATAGAGAGTATTAATTGGTGCCTTCTGTCCATTCCTAGAGTAACTGGATTGAGAATGCCTATCTGAACCAGTAAAAGCATTTCCAGAACCACCTCTCTCAAGACATCTTCGCATCTAAAATCACAAAAATCAAGGTAGAGTTAATATCTACACATGTGGGCTTCTTTTCCAGAGCTACGGAGGGACAGCTACATAGTGCTCGAAATCATAACTATCATGCATACTGAAGTATTTGGTTATACTAGGCAAATAACTATGTAATATAGATGACAGCTTCACAACTAATATCAGGATAACCTCGCATCTTAAATATTTCAGTCACAGTAACACTGCATTTTGTCTTGTCACCAGATCATCATAAATTGAAATAATGTGAAGTAAAATTTCAAATAGGGATAATCCCAATTTTCCCCCTGTAGTTTGATATAATAGCCAAAAAACCCCCTCGATTTATAAAATCACTAAAAATCCCCCTATAGTTAATATAAATATCCAAAAAACCCCTTATTGTTTATAAAATATCCAAAAAACCCCTACCGTCAACTAAAACGTTAAAAACCAATGTTTGACCGTTAATTAGAAAGGGCAAAATTGTCAATTCATTATAAAATAATTTTAAAAAATTTGAACAAATAAATGAACGCCACGTGTGCTGTAAAAAATTATTTTTTTTAATAATTAAAAAATATATTTTTTTAAATAATCTCCATACATAATTAAAAAAATAAAAATAAATTAAAAAATTCAAAACACTTCTCTCTCTCCTGTCTCTCTCTTTTTACATCTCTGATGTCTTCTTCTGTTCTCCTTTCTTCTTCTTCTCTTCTTCTTCTTTCTCTTCTTCTCCTCTTCTTCACAAAGTTCGCATCTAGGTTCGATTTCGAACCTAGATGCGGGTTTGCATCTGGGTTCCATTGAACCCAGATGCGAACCCCGCATCTGGGTTCGATTTCGAACCCAGATGTTCGCACCTGGAATTGATTCCAGATGTGAACATCTGGGTTTGATTTCGAACCCAGATGCGAGGTTCGCATCTGGGTTCGATCGAACCCTGAGGCGGGTCTCGAACCCAGATGCGAAGACCCATTTTGGGTTTTCAGCGAGAAAACCCTTGGGTTCCGACTCGGAAACTTCTGGGTTTCCGAATCTGGAAACCCAGAAAGTTAAGTTTTTTAGTTTTTTCTGTTTCCAGAAAGTTGTGTTTTTTGTTGTTTTTATGTTGCTATTGTGTTTGATGTTGTTGTTACAGTGTTGGAGGATTTGTTGATGATAATGTTTGCTTGATGTCAACGTTGGTTTGGTTGGTTGGATTTGTTGATGATAATGGATGCTAAGAACACAAGGATACTAGAGATCCAATCTGGAGATTGGATCTCCACTTTTTTATATATATTTTTTAATTTTATTGTTTAAAAAATTTTAATTTTTTAATTTTTATTTGAGGGGCAGTTTGGTCTTTTTGGATACTGTGATAGTCAGGATCCATTTCTCATTCACAGAGTTAACAGAAGGGGTAAAATGAGATTTGGAGAAATAATAGGGGGGTAATTGGTGATTACCTTAAACTATAAGGGGGAAATTGGGATTATCCCTTTCAAATACCCACAAATTTTATCCATCTAAAAAAATATCACGACATCATATCATTGATCATATAAACAATGGGAAGTTCATCGAGAATAAAGATCATGCAGAAATCATATATACCCAATACCTGATCAGCTTCGAAATTTAATTGCAGTAATTGACTTCGTAGCGTCAACATTTCCTCTTCAAGTTTTCTTTTCTGATTTACCTCGTCCTCTAGAATTCTATGAAGCTTTGAAATTTCTGTATCGTCACACATCTAAAAAAACAAAAGAATCCCTTTAATGCCAGCATTCCAACATTAAGAAACAAATAGAAGCCACAAGGACTTGGTTATGCACTCTATATGGTTCATTATACAATATCATACCCCTGATTCCAAATATTGCCCTAATTTACTCTTGAGCTTGTTGAGCTCTTCTTCAGCTGTCTTTCTAAGATCAATTTCATTTTGCAGCAGCTTTCTTACCTCAGCAACTTCTTCAGCAAGGGAAACTGGTCCCTGCAGTATACAACAAATGGGGGAAAAAATCTGAGCAAGCTTGGAAAATATTTCTCCTATGTCTCAAAAGTAAAATTTCTACACTGACAAAATGAAATAGTAAGTCAAAGAACTATGTACGACTCCCTACCTCTGTTAACTGCATCAACATGTGTGTCCATCATGTTAAAAGTTGTTTTTAGCTAAACATAACAACTCTTTCTAACAACCACAAGAAAGCAGAAGAAAAGGTCATCAAAGGAGCATACCTCTCCATTGTATCTATCATCAAAGAAGCCATTACTTTCTTGCTTTCGCTGATTTATCATCATCTTTTCTTCCAGCTGCTTAACTGATTCCATATACTCCATTTGGCACTTTAGCTTCTCCTTCTATGAAATATGAAATCAAATCAGCATGGTATCAAACTTTAAAGTGAGTGTTTGGTGCAACATACACACATAATTAATGAAACAGAAAAGACCGGTTCAAGTCTTTATAAGTATGAAGGGTAAGAAGAAACAAGAAAAAATTCTCCTAAGGGCTCCATTATTGATGTAATTACTGCGTCGAGATATTTTGTTGAAAAATTAAAAATAGAAATTTATTTACTTAGGGAATACCAGAATAGTTGTCACTATTTAATTAATCAAGAATATATATCTTGTTATCAGTAATAATCTAGTTAATGGAGCCTAGAAAATTGTAGTGTTCCTCTTAATAGAGTCTAGAAAAAGGAAAAGAGTTATTAAGTGTCATGGGAAACATAAACATCACTAATAAGCTTATTTTAGAACATCACAATATAAAGAAGAAAAGTCGGTCTATGTACTCAATTTTCTCCATCAATAAAATATTATCTTTACTAGAATTTCTTGTTTAAAGGTCATCCCAATCATCACTTACCATTAATAGGAATCCAAAGAAGGAAGAAACAGGTAAAAAATCTCAAGGTCTATAAAAGGAAGGTGCAGCCCATTAATGTGATTGGCTCCTAAATGACAAGTACTAGAATTAATAGCTGATTTAAGGGATAAGTTTGTAGGGGGGTGGGCGTTGTTAGGAGTTTAGATCATCTTTTGGTTTAGGCTTTTATAGAGAAGCTCTGCATAAGGCGAGTGTAGCACTGGCCTTGGTCTCTCAGTATAGCATTGAGGGTTATTTATTTGTATTTTATTTTTGTTGTTCATTGATAAAATTCCCCTATCATTCTATTATTGCTTCTTGTTAGTGAGGTTTCAAAAGAAACCTTGACTTTGACAGTGTTTGGAGTATAGTTTCATAAACTTTGGGACAGTATAACTGTTCCAGTTTACCAATTTACATGAATTATAAATAATTTTTAGATGTTCCAATTTCTTTTTCTTTTTCCCCCCAAGCTATAAACTAAGGCTAAACTGGAATGACAATGATAAGATCCATTCAGGAAAAAAAAAATTACACAAATGCAAAATGTTTCATCCTCCATCAAACTATACCATAAATTATATATCATGTTAAAAACCAATGCAATAAAATTCAGTAAAAAATTATTTGCAGGTACACTAGTCTTTCAGTAGCCAATGTAAAAAAAAAAAAACTAACCTCTAAGGCGTCTGCAAAGTTTCTTTCAACCTCAGAAATACGATTTTGAGCTTCTAAATTTATTCTCTCAACTTCATCATCAAAAGCTTTTTGTTGCCTTTCATTTTCTGCTATAAGCTTGTCCAGTTGAATTTCCAGCTTTCTAGACAAACTTTTATAATCAAATTCTTCCTTCAGTTTCAACATATTCTCCACCTTCATAGCCTATAGAGACAAATAAAAAAAATTAACTTAAAAAAAAAAAAACACATGCATGCATAATTCAGACAGCGAAAATTGATTCTGCATGTATTTTCATAATGCTGGTATATGGTCAAACCCAAGTAACAAAGCCAATGTGAAAAGACAAACGAAATAAATCACACTAGGCGAGGAAAAGCTTAAGCTCTACCGCCAGATATAGCTGCAATGCCTATCTCCTATAATTAAATATAAATGCAGAAGTACATATATCTTGACTTTAAATGTTACAGATGATAATTGCATGACCTTTCTAAATGACAAAACTCACCCTCTGTCCAAACAATATAGTGCTGGCAGTCTCTCCTCGGTGACGTGGAGATGGTCCAATGGTCACAATTAATGAGGTTCTCGCTGTTCCTGCAATTCAAAGACAGATGTGCTAGCGAAAAATGAAACTGGGGCATAACTATGTCAGCAATAGCTTTGATGCCTTATAAAAAGAATGCTGTGAGGACATGCATAGAGAATAAAATAAAAATTGGGCTTCCTGGTGAAAAGGCCAGAAATCAGATGTGACTATCAAATCGAAATGTGCACTAAGCCAGTTAGTAGATTAATAATTCAACAGAAACACATTGGGATACAGACAACATCTGGAAAACTACTTTGTCATGGTCACATACACCTGAGTGATTTAAACGTATATAAAAGGGCTCTCACCTCCAAATGAATCTCTAAGCAACCTTGTAAGTTTTGAATCACGGACTGGCACATGAGCGCTATTCTCTGCTAGAGCATTTATGCACTTCCCTAATGCACTAAGTGAGAGATTGATAGACTTTGCTTCCTCCAACATATGCCCCTCACTTCCTGCAAAAAAGTGATGAAAGTTAAATGCAGTGGACACCCAGCATAAACTACAAAGCACAATGATCAAAATTGAGATATAGCATGGATATCAAAACCCACATCATGCCACCATATAACTCCATTCCATTGCAGGAAATCTAAGCAAATTAAAGGCAAATTTATAATCAGGCTCATTTCGCCAATTTCTCGTTTTAATTGAGGAAGATCAGATGCATGACACCCTCTTCCAATGTCTATCAAACAAAAACAAAATAGAGCATGACTCCAGGTAACCCTGATAGTTAGAAAGAAGGGAACTGATATTGAAAAGAATTAGAAAAGAAAAGGAACAGGAAACATGCACCTGATTTGTGAACACGTTCTGAACCTGCCAAATCAACTAGAACCAGCTTGCTTTTCCGTACAAGTGGCTTAGATGGTTTCACCAAGTGAGAGCAGTTGTTGATTTCACTTGAAAAAGTTTCTTCTGTTCCTACGACAGACCTCTTAACATGTATCTATAGAGAGTTATATATATCAGCTTCATATAACATAAAGCAATGTGATAAACTACCAGAATTAAAAAATAAATTAAAAGGCATAGTTACAATAATTAGTCACCATCAGAATAGCATGACTGCGAGAAGATTCAGTGTTCAATTTGGTATTAGCAGCGATTCGATGAGCTTCCCCTAATCTCAGCAGCTCCATAAAACTTTGCTGGTTCCTGATCTCAACAAGGGTTGCCCCAGGTAGCGAAACATCACCAGTTTTTGGATCTTCCACAATTGAAATATTGTCATTTGCAGGATCAAGGAGATCCTGAATGGTCTCCATATAAAGCTACAGATATTTTTTCAAAACAAAACTATTTAAGAACTTTAGATATTATAAAACCAAGATTATTTATATACAAGAAAACACTTTAATAAGAACAGAACAAACAGAATATAATAAACTTTCAAATTCACTCAATAACTTCTTGCGAATGATAAACACATAATGAACATGGAAACAGCCTAACAACCTGCAAATATGAGACAGAGACAGAATCTGTCTCCAGAGAAACATCTGCCAAAATATCTTCCATTGACCGGACCATTATTCCACGGGAAGAAGTGTCGTCCTCTCCTAATCGTCCAAGTGTAAAAGTTTTCCCTGTTCCAGTCTGCCCATATGCCATAACAGTCCCATTGTAACCAGCAAGAACACTCTACAACATTAAAACACACAAATCATAAATACCATGAACACAACATGCTTTTACAAAAAGAAATGAAAAACCCACCCATTAGCAAAAAATAATAATATTAATAAGAAGAAGAAGAAGAAGAAGAAGAAGAAGAATGACAGAGGGTAACTAATTGACATGGTCTAAGGCAACTTACATTGTTGCATAATTCAGTGGTGTACAAAAAATTTGATAGAGCATAAACAGAGGAAAGATGTTCTTAAAAAAATTAAGATATATACCAAACATAACAGACCTCCACAACTGGCTTAGCAACAACCTCATAGACACGCTTCTGCGATGCAAATTCAGTGAGAACTTCATCAAATTCATAAGTATCTGAGTCCCAATTGTTCTTCCGAAGTTTCAACCTCTTAAGCTGAGGCAAAGAAAAAACTCCAAAATAGTTAATGATACTACGACCAAGGTCTAACCTAGCACAAGGCTAAAACAAAACAATTAAGAGAGAGCAAAAATTTTACTACTATCCAATATCCAAACTAAAATAAAATGAGAGCACCTCAGGCTGCAATTCAACACAATCAGCAAAATCTGCATCTGCCACCAACTCTTCTGCATTTCGAGGTCGCAATCTTATGGCCACTCGAACTCTTCCAGGTACTGATCATAACCATAAAAAGAGAAAATTTCTTATTCATCACAATTTCGGGGAAATTAAAGCAGCAGCTTGAAATGTTAAACACCGCCATTAGCTTCTTTTTGTATAAAAATTTATCATCTTTTCCCCTTTTACAATCAGCGAAAAACTCTAGAAAGCCCCAACACATATCACTAAATGTAACTTCTTCTCCACTGCAACAAAATCCATCATCTAACTGCAATTAATAACCACACCTCAAAATTTATTATAATCCTTCTTGGCAAGTCCGAGCACAACCAGACTAACAGTTGAGTCAATAAAAGAGTAAAATACATGCTGACGACAATGCACACATGAACAGAAACTTAAAAAAAAAAAAAAAAAAAAACCAAGATTATTGATCACATTTTTACTCCAAGATTATCTATTCAAAGCAAGTGAAATGTAACTCAAATTTGAACTTATAAGCTTCCATTTCTGGTTAAAACTACAAAACCTAAACCATTAAAAAATATATATATATCAAACATTCTTCAAATCTTCAATTTTTGAATCATCATATACTTGGCACTACAAAGCACATTGAAATTCAAGAAAATAAAATAGAAACTCAAAAATCGATAAATCGTCTGCTGCCAGGCATGAAGATAAGCAAAACAAACCTCCATCATTTCCGGCGGCGAAAGAGGCGGGACTGCTACGGCGGACTGCCGATCCCGAGGACTGAGAGGGATGGAGCCTAGATTTGAAAGAAGAGGATTTGAAATTCGAAGAAGCAGCGGAGATTGGCTTGGCGGCGGCGGCTCCTTTGTGGAGAGCACCGTTCCTGTAGCCGCTCGAAGCCATCAGACAACAAACAAACTCTCTCACTCGCTCGCTCGCTCCACTTCAAAACATACAACACAAACAGTGGAGGTTCTTGTTGGGTCGTTGGATTCCGACTTTCAAACAAAAGTGGTGAAGTGATTGAGGAGGGGAGAGTGGCGAGGGCCCCACAATGCCTGTAGGACTTGGGGAAGAGACAGAGACGGTCGCAGGTTGATGGACCCCAGTTGACTGAGATTTCAAAATTACGAAACTGTTCTCGTTCTTTGCCGTTGTTTACCTTTTAATATTACTCCCGCCACTGTTTAGTGTTTAGTGTTTGCTTCACGTGACTTGATCTGGCAGTGGTTGTGACTAATGAGAAAAGTGAGAGGGAGTTGTGACTGACTGAATAAATTTATCATTCCATTCCATTCGTTGCCACGATCGAGACCGTTTTCTACGAATATGTGTCACGTTTCCGTCCACCGACTTTGTAGTTGCCACTCCCGCGGATTTGTTTCTTTTGCTTCAAGTTTAAATTGGTGGATTCAGATTTTTCACTTTGACAGGACAGCCAAAATGGTGTAGTTTTTAGAAACATTAGCGGACGTGATCTGGATGTTAAATATTTCTTATGTTTATTGTGTAAATTCGATTCTAAATATCCAGGTAGATTGAATTTATCTGTCATTTATATCGTTTAATAGGTAAGTTTGTGGACACTAAATTTTTTGATTACTTGTTTTTGTTAAAGGTGTAAGGATTTTCTATCAAATTTTTGTTTATGTTAATTTTTTTATGAGAGTAATTTAAGTTTGAATGAGGTATAAGAGAAAAAAAAAAATAAAACCATCTTGATCATTAATTATTTTTTATACTAATTATCACTAGATTATTAAAATATTAATTAAAAAAATGACAAAAAATCTCTATAAAAGAATGTTGGTTGAGAAAATTTAAGCACCAATTATTTTCCTTGATAATCATTTAAAATAAAATTATTAATTTGTTTTGTAAAATTTTTACTTAGATTCATAAAATTAACATTTATTCATTAATTTTTTTATGTGTAAATTTAAAGGTTACTATTTACCTTTAATTATATTAACTTTTTCGGATTTAAGAAATTTTGATATTACAGATTTAAATCAAATTTCAAATTGTTGTAATCTCACATAAAAAGAAATATATTTTTCAATGATTTGTGTTGTCTCAAGCCTAGTATTGTTTCACAAAAGGGCAATTCGGCCTAAACAAATTTGGTCGGGTCTGAAAAGCCGATCCTACAAAATGTCTTTCATATGGGCAGAGCCTAACAGGCTAAACCCTGGGCTTTTGGCTACAAAGATAAGGCCCAAAAGCACCCAAATTGGAGCAGTAGTCGTTTGATTTTTAATGATATTTTCGATTACACAATTGACAAGCATGGCTCATTAATTGTGATTAGTTTACTTATTTCGACTCTATTTCGACCGCAAATTGTACTGACATACGAATATGGTTTGTTATGCATGGGTTAATTTTTGTTGGTTTTGCTCGCTGATGTTAAGCAACTATTGATTCTTTTGTAAGCCAAACAAATGTGTTTTGATCCCTTTACAAAGTAATAGTCTCAGCAACTTATGGTTTATGTTGTTTGATTATGAATTAGAACAAAAGCAAGTCTCTGAAAAGAGTACAAACTTAGCTTTTGTTGTTAATCAAGCTAACCAAAGTCAGAGATCATTTAATCAAGCTGGATAGAGCTGTTAGTTACGAGCACTAACTACCGTTTTAACAGAACTATTGGAGTGTTCAAAACTTTTGTTTAAATTCTAATCTATAAGCTAATTAACATTTTCAATGTCATATAATCTATAAGAAGGTATGATAATTAATGTAGTATTAACGATTTATATATTATATTATTTAGTTATGAATTTAGAGAATGTAATATAACTCTTAAATCAATCAATTAATTTGCATAAGTTAGATAAAACATACAAGGCGTGAGAGAATATCAAAAGACCATTGATCATCCAAACCCAATATTTTGTTGGGCCTTTGGCCTGCCTAAACTGTGCTGCAAGTTATGGACTTTGGATCAAAGCTGATTCGGAACCGCCTTAGAAAATGTTTTTCGTTTTGAGTTGACGACATATTAAGTATCGGCAGGCTTCAAATGTCGTCTCAATGTTTTGGTTGTAGACTACATTCTAGTTCTTGGTATACAATAAATAGAAAATTAAAAATTAAAAATTAAAAAAAAAAACTTCATGCAAAATTTACAAAGAAATTAATACAAAGTCGTCGTATCAAACAAGTACAGACAGCAATCTTAAGCAGAAACTCGCATATAGAAGGATCTCATATCTAGACAACTTAGGTCTCCACACATTCTCTATCAAACGGGTACTAAAACAACACAAAAGTGTCATTTAAAGAATATATTACGCAAATGTTCTTCCTTGTTGTACATCCAAACAAAGCATAAGAGTCCATAACTGCGATAAAATTTATCATATATATATATATATTAGTCTATAGTCTAAGAAGATAAAAAGACAACAAGAAATATATATATATTTTAAAGGAATATATAACTAAAAGAGAGAAAATGGACATCAAGACTTAAGATCATGGAAATTAGTAGTCCACCAATATTGCTTCTTATTGATGATCAGCTTCCTCTAGCATTTATATATAAGTAGTTATATATAAAAACGAATATGATTATCATATTAGTGGTTGTCGTTGTGAGTCAACTGCTGGTTAAGCGAAGAAGAGAACTTCTTTTGTAACTGTAATTGCAATTCTTGGTTCTCTTGGTAAAGTAGAAGTGCTTTTTTTCTCAGCTTCTCATTCTCTTGTATGATACTTTGGTTCTTCCTGTACAGCCTCAGGTTCTTGACTTCCAGCTTCGCTTTTAAACTGATTACTTTCATGTCCTTCCTTTTTGCACTCTTTGATGACCCTTTTGATCTCCTCCTGTTATATAGACGTTGCACCATCTTTGTTAATAAATATATCGTGAAGAGACCAAAAAAAAGACACATTAATTATATATAGTATAAGGTTTGTGAGGAGGAAACAAGCTAACCTGTTTAGCCGGCGAACTCGGAGATTGTGTTGCTTGGATGGCCTTATACGGCGAAAAGCAGAATTTAAAGTACTAGATGGAATCAAGTCTGCAGAGTTTATGCACATTTTGTTTCTCTCTAGAAGATATATATCTATCTTGTTTGTTGTAAAAGGCTAATTAGAGAAAAAGAGAGCTTTTAGAAGGTGGATTGTTTTTCGTTTGGGCTGTAGATAAGAGGGACAGAAGATTAGTTGATTTATACTACGAAAATGTGGAGCTATATAGACAAGAGAGATAGTGTTTGTATTTGAATATATGAGAGAGAGAGAGAGAGAGAGGAGGCTTTTCGTGGTAATGATGGCACAAGGACTCATTATTACAAAAGGGCAGCAATAGACGAAGAATGCAGAAATATTATGAGAATGAAGAGGAAAAATATGGGTTCTCTTTTACTTTGGGACCTTTTTGATTAGGTAGGAATGAGACAACCTAGGGCACATTGAAAAGTATGTACCTACGTAGCTTAAAGACTAGAAATTGCTTATATATATAACTTTTGAATTTTAGAACTTTCACAAGTTCAGAATAACATGTGCTTCTATCAATATTGTTGAAATTAACCTAAAACAAGTAGTCTCAACAATGTAAATGTAGATGTAACTAAAGAGATTCAGTCTGATCACTCATGTTTTTCGTAGCTTTTTTATATGCTAGTTTTTAATTTTGCTATAAATTTTGGGAACCTGGGCGGCAGATTTCTTTGACAAGAACAGCTACCAAAATGTCAAAAGTTGGAGTTCGAGGGTCATCTACTCATCATTGTGGGCCAAGTAAGTCAAAGTCCCTAATTGCATGTCTAAAGCATATCAACCTTGGACATTAAATAAAGATTAATTTAATTATGCCCATAACTTTGGTCACTTGAGAAAACATAAATAGGCATCTGGTCAAAAGGACTTATCTTTTTGAAAAGAAACCTTACGCATAACTCACAGTGTGTTTACAAGGTTGTGTTTCAAAAGCAAAAACAACCTTTTCTAATTCGTTTGGTTGTGCTTTTTAACAGGTAAATGCTTACGTCTTTAGCTTTCCAGGTTCAGACAGTGTAAACCCAAGACTTGTACTTTCTCATCCTCATTATGCTTAATCATTTGCATTTATATCAAAACAATGATATTTTATTGTTCAAATGCTGACTAGATTACAAAACCCTTGATTTAATCTATACAAATGTCAATGCACAAAGCAACCTTGAATATAGATACTTAGTACAAGAACAAGATTTTTATGGATTAGCTGATGGCAACCTTCACTAGTATCACTTGATTGCTTTGTTGGGTTCTTCCCACTAAAATTCTATCATCATAAGTCCAACCTAAAATAATAATAATGATACAAGAGATATAAAGTAATGTGGAATTTCACGTGCAAAGCACATGTGGGTTTCAATTTTTGCAAGTATAAGCAGAAAAAACCAAGATAAAATGAGTGGAGAAATGGAAGAAGGAGGGAGTAGTCAATGTGGTTAGGTTGTAATCTTGTCCCTTTTTTCTACATGTAATTGAGTATACCAAAGCCATGCTCATTTATTTGGAAAATGAACCACCGATTTGGCCTCATCTTCTTCTCTGTCATCATATCTCTCGTCCACAATACTCTTGATGGGTATTTTTATTTTTAATTTTTGGTCCAACTTCATCTCAGCCACCCCACATGGTCCCTTAATTACCCAGTTGGACACTTGCTTTCCCACCCACAGTGAAGTGGGTACCATAATATCGAATTGAAAATCTACAGCAAGATAAATAAATAAGGTCAAGTGCACTTTGATATTGCATGCAATGCCAATATGAGAATGATAGATTTTTGAAGATATTGTTTGGGCATTAGTGATATACACAGGCATAAATTATAGGTTTTAAAGTAGGGTACTGCAACTCTCATTATGTCATTTTGGACATGAATGCTAGAGTCATTTGATGAGAAATTGAATATCACTGTGTAGTCTTCACTCATTTCTTGTATTACTCTACCACCAATAAGTACTTATACGACCTTATAATCGAATGAAGTGCAGGTAGTCAACAATGAAATAAAATCCCATCCAGATTCAAAATGATTTAATTGCCCTATAGTTGGACTCTTGCTTCTATTTTTGGCCTAGAAATGCTAAAAACATAATAGCAATCAAGAAAAAATAATAATAAATCAAATGAGTACATCTAGAGAGCAATAATGATGATGGCTCACATGCCACTGAATATTGATCAAGACTGATATAAGGCTCATGAAGATATATGTATACATAAGTGCAGTTCCATTGATGATGATGACGACTGTTATAGCTTGTCTCACTATCCACAATGTGGTCCAAACATATCACAATCTTCTCTAAATTCAAATTAGAAATCCATGAAGATCTCTGACTCTATCAGACTATACACTGCACATTGCCCCTAAGATTGGCACACGCATCCACAATATTTCCTCTTTTCTTCTTTTACTATCATCACATTCATATGTCTAATAACAATAAAGCATAAGCAAATACTGATTCAAAAACTAGAATTATAGAGTGGATGAGATTTTCCTTTAAGCTACTTTGAAAAAAATTACATAATAATTCAAAATTTGCCGGGTGTATACTCATATATGAAAATGATAAAGCATATTAAACAGGAAACATCACTATTTACCTTTATTCTCCCTCAACTAGGATATGCGAGAGATGAGTCAATTCTAGACTTGATTGCGTTTGACATTGGAAAAAGTTATATTGATGTAGTTAGCAGAAAAGATGCACCTGTAATCTGCTCCGTGATTATGCAGATAACTTGAAACCAAATATTTTTTCTGACGAAAATGAAAGAAAGGCCAACTCCACTTTTGAACCATAACAAAGATTAAAATTCTTCTAATTATCATAATTACTTTCATGATAACGAAATTTGAAGAAGAATTGAGTTCAGACCTCCTTAAATGATATCAGAATTGTTTCTTTTACATGGGATTAAGAAGGGAGACACCCAGTCTAGTTGACTATCCATTTAGCACATGATCCATGATCCATGATCTACTAACCATTACTTTTAGAGCCAGGGTCACTGCTAAGCACGGGTCGTAAATTAATCTGTTGTATGCAGAAACATGATTTAGAAATATTAGTAGAACACGATGTGAGAATTAGTTTCCTCCAAGACAATCAAATTAAGTACCAATTTAAACGCTGACGCCTATTCGAAATCCTTGAGCCATTATGGGCAACTTAAGAGCTGTACATACAAAATGAAAATTGTCATGAACTAGTCACTCTAAAGCACTAGTGCACTACCTTGATCATGAATTTTAGTGCTAACGGTTCATCTCCCGCAATAACATATGCATATCATGCATTGATTTTACTTGCAAACACCATTGCAAAAGCCAGAAACTGCTGTCTGTGAGGACGGGCAAACTATACATACACCAAACCAAACCCAACAGGAAATACAGTGCACATAATATATATATATATATATAAATATAAAAACAAAAGAGAACAAGAAAAAGGCCCGATACAAAAAAAGGTAATTTACAATGGACCTCCAATATTTACAACTGGAACACCTTTCTATGAACTCACGCTGGAAAAGGACAGATTTATCAGGCCAGCTATCCAAGGGAATCTTCCTGGGTAGCTTCATCATCTCCTCCATTGCCTCACGTTGTCTTGATTCTCATCAGCTTGATCACCACCCTCTGTATCTGCAACAGAAGGTGATCCACCTTTAGCATCAACTTCATCATTATCATCAGTGTCAGAACACTCTTCAGCGTCCGAGTCAGAAATGGAACCATTTTGCCCTTTCTCTTGATCAAAACCATCATCTATAGCACCACTAAACTGTTCCTTTAAATCAGGAGCAACAATTCCAATCATCTCACTCAATGCTCGATGTTCAAGATTTCGTCTAGTCGCAGCAGCTGTTGAAGATGGCGTTATTTGACTCTCAGCCACTTGAGTATTGGAATCATGTAGAGCAGGGACACCTTCCTGAACATTGTCCGGATATTCATTCTCTCCATGCACTGAAGGAGCAGTGCTGCAAGCCCAACTTCCTACAGCTTCAGAAGCCATAAGATCTGCTGTTCTGATTGTGCCTCCACCCTCTGTATCTTCCATGTCCTTTTGATTCTCAAGAGGTGTATTTAATTGGGAATGGCACTGAGTTTCCTGACAAAATGGTTGAACCCGATCATCACTTTCATGTACATGGGCTTCATCCTCTATTTGCACGGTGTCCCCATCCAAAGTTCCATATTTGTTCAAATCAATGTTCCTCTCACCATCAACTCCAGGGCTCTCAGTTTCAAGAACTCGCTCAGTTTCAATGGGATCTCCCTCAAAAATAGGTGCTGTCCCAACACCATCAATGTCTGAACCAAAGCCACCCTTACAAGTACGGTCAACACTTGTAAATTCTGCCTCTTGGTTGTTTTGGCCGCCTTCTTGACTTCTTATGTCGCATTCATGCTTCTCAGTAACACTGGCTTCATCACTGGAAGTAATAACTTGAATCCTATTACATCTTTGAGCTGAAGTGGCAGAGGAGGCCTTCACAGCAGCACTGCCATGATAACCAGCTCTTTCGTTTTCTCTGGCCATAGTTCCATTAATGTTTGCTTCAGTTGCATTGAGATCAATCTCAACTGAGGTATTCTCATAGTTTTCCTCATCTTCCAGAGTCCTCTGCATTGCCTTTAGTTGCTCCTGCTGCTTTGCAAACAATACTGAGATCTCCTCAGTTGTGGAATAAAATGCCCGTAACTGCGTTTCCCTGGGCAGCAACCATCAAAACACAAGGATGTAAACCTTCAGTATTCACATGGACATGGACATGGACATAAACACCTTGTTGCAAGCCAAGATTTTATACTAGAATGAAACCAAGGAAGACCACTTAATTGCTAATCCAAGCAAATAGCAAAACTCAATAATCAAGCAAGATTAACATTGCCAATGAAGAAACAAAAGAAGCAATTGTACATCTATATCAACTGCTTAGCACTTAGAGATGATGCTTCAATTTCTGACCAGTATTTAAACACAGATAATTTCTGATAGGGGGTCCGAAGAAACCACAAATAATGAGAACTGAATTTAAATTTAGAATATGCAGAGAAGCTCTTCTTAACAACGAATCTTGATATAAGTTTTCAAAACATAGAAAACAAGAAGAAACATGTAGAAAAAGAAGAAATCCAGTTATAAATGGAAACATGATGATTTAAATCAGTATTAATATATGTTTTCAATTAGATCCTACTTGTAGGTAATATAATAGTTCCAGTTAATTCAGATGAAGCTTACTCGAACGCCAACAATGTCAGAAAGAGGCTTGTTATTTTATTTCAGGTAGAGTTGAGATAGACATATATTAAAACACACACTACTTGCAAGACTTCAGAAAATTAAAGAAAATCCAAGAATAATTTGAATCAGTGTGATAATCTTTTATCACAGAATCAAATGCTGAATCGAAAGACATGGATATTATCAACGAAGAGTTGAATGATGATTGATTGCATGAGGCACAGGAAAAATTAAGGACATAACTCCAAATCTACGTTCCTAGCAGACAAAAGAAGATAAAAAAAACTTGGGCACCACCCTATAACTCATAATTAATAACAATCATACCCAAAAATTATGCTGATACCGATATGACAGAAATACCAAAAGCTTCCCTGTCCTTACCGAAGCATAATTCTTTCCCTGGCAGCTTTTAGCCTCCGTCTCTCAAAATCAAGATCACGCATCGCAGCATTTATCTCAAGTTCAAGGGAAGAGACTTTAGCCCACGCTTCTTCTCGGACCGCCTGCTACCAACAGCAAAGAAAACCTCAGCTTAAAAAAATACAACTTCAATGCCAATTATAAAATTGAGATGGCCTGATTAACTCAGAACTCAATTCTGAAAGCTCAAACACACTTCAGAAGCATTCACAAAATAAAGGATAATCCAATCAACAGCATCAATAATAATTTCAAAGGTTGAGGGGTTAAAGTGGAACAACTTCTATATATACCTTTTCATTCTCCAGCTCTTTCCTCAGTCTCTTGATTACATCTTCAAGTTCTTCCACTCTCTGCTCAAAATGTAAGACATGATAAAAATTAGATTCACAATCAATTTTTGTAAGGCTGTGGCCAAAGTGGATATAGCAATATACATTCAGATACACTTAACTTGGCCCTAAGAAATATTATTACCTTTTTTCCACTTGCTGAGGCCAACTGTTCTTCACGTATTTGAGATTCCAGCTGTCGAACTTTATTATCAGAGAGAAACAACTTTTCCCTAGTCTCATCCTGCAGCATCCAAGTAAATCATTTTATGTGAGTGAAGTAGAAGTATAACCAGACTAGAAAAAAATGTTGAGATGCATTTAATACCAGTCTGAGCTTCAAACTTTCCACCTGTGAAGAGCTTTGTTTCTCAACCATCTGATTGCAAAAGGCAATATATTTCGTATTTTTTCAATTGTACTCTAGAATAAATCAAGCATCAAAAAATAGAGTTCATACAAGATTATCCTTTTCTTACCTGAAGTTTATTAATCACTTCCTGCTGCTCTACATCTCGTCGTGAGGCAGCATCTGAGAGTCGCTTTAATTCCTCTTGAGCCTCTGACTGAGCTTTCTGCACTGCTGCTTTTAAATCAGCTTCAGCCTTCTCTCGTTCCACTCTTCTCTGATCTCTCTCTTGATCTAACTGTGCCTTGAGTTCAGCTATAGATACTTTCTGACTAAAAAAGGGAAAAAAAAAAAAAAAAAAAACTGTTGCTAAGTTCTCACATGAAGAAATCTTAAGCATAATCCAATTAGTTAGTGCCACCAACATGAAATCTGTACTAGGCATCGAATCATTAATCTTTCCAGTCAGTCACCACAAGTTGTCGCAATCTCTATTAAATGTTTCACACAAGAGTCATCTACACTGTCTCAATGCATCTCACCTAGAGCTGCTTCTATATTTGCTCAATAAGAGAACTACATAAGAACCAACAAACAATTAAAATTAAACTACACAGAGGAGACTCCATATCATCTTCTAAAAATACAATGAATACTATTTCATTACTCAAAACACTTTTCCGTGTTTTTCCTTTACCTCAGCAATATATAATGAAGGCAAAATACAAACCCAAACTCATAAACAATAACAAGGGGTGGTATACAGGTCACTGCTAAATCAAAGTTTCATCTTTTAGTTATAGTCAGAAAGATCATAAGAAGTGATCAAGAATCAAAATAACTGGCTCTTCACCTCTTCATTATTTCATTTGCTTCAGTACATGACTGCATGGAAGCATCAAGTCTCTCGTTAAGGTCTTCTATAGCATGTTTTTGTTCGGCTGATATTCTACTGACCTCCACCAGCTCCTTTTGCTTATTGTCTAATGCGTGACGTAGCTCATTGAGTTGGTCAAGATATGTTTTTGAAACAGATTCTTTCATCACTTTCATCTCCTGCAGATTAATGACAAAACTATCATTTAGCATCAAATTTAATTGATAAAAAACAATGACCAAGCAAGGGCTTTAGAAATTCAAGCCACTACAGAACAGAATATGCTTCATAACTTCCAATTTCAATAAATTTAATTGAATTTAACAAGCATATATTTGAATGACATTGCAAAAAGTTTTCAAAGGATGCACATTTATGAATGCTCCTTTATCTTTCATTTAAAGCAAAGTTACGCAAGATTAAACTGAAAAAATACTTAGATAACTGACGAAAGCAAGATATTGCATGAAACCCCCAAACAAAATCTCCTCAAACTAATGCTATCTTAATAGTTGAACATCCTCAATTCTTCTCAACCTTTTAGAGAGGGAAATGATTGAGTCAAACAACCTACTAAAGGAAGTGTAATTTGCACAGTTTCTATAATTAAAGAAATCCTGACCATCAGGATTGTGGAAAGCATTCTTTAAACCCTCCGATAGTGGCCAAGAGTTAAAAGAATGCACTCAAGAGCACAAAGAGAGGATGAGTGGAAAAGAGAGGTCAAAGATCACCAGAAGGTGTACATTCTCATGACGCTCGACATTTGTACGATTCTCACTACGCAATGTATCAATTGCAAGGACCTGAGCTTCCAACTGCTTCCTCAGTTCCTGCTTGCAGTCATGTTATGAAACAAACAATGTGCCAAAGGCATTAATGGATGCTCATGGACATAATCAATCAATAGAATCATGAATTGAACATAATATACCGTGTTTGACCGCTGAAGACTTCGAAAATCATCAAGAGATAGAGGACCATCACGAGAACCAATGCCAATACCTTTAAGTCTTTTATTTTCAGAAACATATTCCTCTGACCAGAAACCAAAAGAAAGCCCCATCAATTTATCAATAATTTTAACTATCAATTCATTAAATAATGAAAGAAATGGGAAAAGCAGTTATCCCTTTCAGAACACCGCCACCATATTCTATATATCATAATAACAAAAGAAAATAAGTCAATAAAATTGCCACTGGAACAAAATCATATGCAGACTTCAGCTACATTTTCTGAGCTTCTTGTTCTTCAGAAGTAAATATTCATCAATAAAGCATATGATGCAACACAGGCCTGCCAATATTTAAAAGATCCAGAAACGTAAATGCATTTGAATTATTACGAAATTGATTCTATGCCGAAAGACTGTTATACGTACACTAACAGCATAAATTGAAGTGGAAACCAATAGGCTCGATATCTAACTTGATTATATCATATCACGGTCTTTATGTCCATGAGGGCCACAATTTTATCAACTATTGTTTGTTCTTTGAGATAGAAGGAACATCACAGAATGTGCTAAGAATCTGACTTCATATATAATTTGGTGGAAATGAGAAACAAAGAGAGACAGGTATAACATAAAATTATGAAATAAGAAATACTGTTTTAAAAATGCTCTGATTAATATACCTGCTTTTCTTTTTGCAACAGCACCTTCCATCAAGGGAGTGGACCCAAGAACTTCTCGATATACAAACGCAAAAGCAGCTTCTGCTAACAACAAAAGAAATATTAATTTCTAAATGCTTAACAAACCATGACATTAAAAATTCACACTATAAAAATGGCTTGTAAAAATAATAAAAAATATAACGATGATGGTGTTCAAACCTTCTCATAAAAAAATAACAGTTATAACACATAATGACCGAGAACTAGTAATTTCCTCTGAATTATACCTAGTATATAAAATAAATAATAATAATAATAATAATAAAAGGTTTTCAATCACCTAAAATGTATTAGAAGAATAACAAAAGATTATAAAATAAATAATTATTGACTAGGAAGCAACACAACCACCATTTAGATTTTGCCATCAAGATACTTCTTGCAGCAACAAATTATCTCCAATTAGCCATCATGCCATAAACTCAACTGTAAAGAGGTGCCGTGGATAATTTAGTAATAGGACTGACATCTACAAGCAGAGCTCCTCAAAATTACAGCCTAGGCGAACAAAATCTACCATGTTCTATTGAGGTAGCAAGAATCATATTACCATGCTGAGGAGGAGCAGCAAATGATATTATATCTCCATGATGGACTCTGACTTCAGAACTACTCTTCTTCAACCTCTCCCAGTTGAGAAAGGTCCCATTTGTACTGCGAAAGGCAAAACAAACCAGCATTTTAATAGTAAAAATAATTATTAAAAAAAAAAAGCCAAAAACAGCCATCCAACTTGTTAACAATACACAACCTCGTATCTTTCAAAAAGACGGACGGATAACAATTTGACGCATTCTCTACATCCTCAGCATCTATCCTTTTCCTATATATTTTGCAATGATTGGCACTGACTGCATTCGATTCGATTTGGAAACGCGCATCCTCCACCAATCGACCAATGCAATGTTCATCTGCAGTCAACAGCATATTCATACCCTAGTTTTACGATCACCATCACCTCGTCAGTTAAAAACAACTTACCAATGCATCACTATTCACAATATAAAACGAAGTTCGTAATAAACAATATAAAAGCTTTCAAGTTTAAGTAAGAAAGCATATAATTTGACAAATCTGTATAATTTGGAAAAAAAAAAAAGACATGTGCTCGATAAATTAGGGATTTTGGAGGGAAGAGAAAGTACAACCTGATGGCGTTTGCGAGCGTTGTTGGAAATGGCGGTGAGTACACCCCATACGTTGTGGTCGTAGTTCTGGAGTGGTTGAGAGGCGTAATTGGCGGCGACGGAGACGACAAAATCTTTGGAGCTGAGCGTCTTCTTTGTAGACATGTCACTGTGGGCCTTTTGATGAGGCGGAGGCTGTGCGAGGCCCGTCTGCGAGACATTGTCTTTGGGGCTTGGACTGGGACTCGGTTTTGGAACCGTTAGGGTTTCTTGATTGTCTTCTTTGATGCCCATTGACGAGAGACAAGTAGTGCAAAACACAAAAGGCGGGGAGATTGAAGCCCTTGCTACTCTCGACTTAGCGTCTCTTGGAAGTTTAAGTGACTTAAATTTAATTCAGATTATAGAGGTACACAGCTGATTCGATCCAGTTGTCATTATAATAAGAACAGCCGGAGCTTGACACCTTAATATAATTTTTAAAAAAATTAATTTTTATTTTGTAATTTCGTCCTTGACTGAAAAGATTGGATTATCATTCAATTAAAGTTTTAAAATATTTCAACAAAAAAAATATACATATACATAGAAACAATTTTACGTTTCTATTTTCCTCATTATAAGAACACAAGCTGATTAAAATATTAAAAATCATTTTCACAATGCACTATAAAATAATTTCTTAAAACCATAAAATGTAGAATGTATTTAAAACATTATACTGAATGTTTGAGGAATAGTAAAGAGAGCTGTCCTCATGAGTCATGAGTCATGACTCATGAGAACATTGAGGAGGCTTCATTCATTCACGCCTTCACCTGAAACTGAAATATAAAAAGGAGAACAGAAAACAATAAAATAAGTACGAAAGGAGTAACAACAGTATCACCTCCATGGTAAGTAATCACCATGAATGCATATGCAACTCCAATGAAAGCTTTTCAATGGAAATCGACAGTAAAGAATCTGAAGCATCATAAAGAAAGGCATAACCATAAGAAGAGGTTGATCTATAGACTCGCCATTCAGCTTATAAATTTGCACTTAGGCAATTAAATTTGTATTATTATTTTAAGCTCCACTACTATCTCCTGTTAAGGGTACAAAACACACAAATATTCAAATGTTACATTTCTGATTTAATTATCCAAATACTGCTACAAAATAAATGTAAAACAATCAGAAAGGTTCAAATAATAAGACTATATCCGGTAGTGTTAGGCTCTGATAAGAAGACTAGCTAGCCAATGACGTGTTACAGTGCGGATTGATTTATCTCCACATGGGATCGATCTCCTCGGGCTGTTTGAGTCTGCAAAAACACCCCAAAAAAAAAAAAAAAAATCAGTAACATTGATCTAATTGCTGAAATAAATGAACCATAATCAAATGCATCAACCATGAACTTTATCCCTGTGTGCTAAAGTTTACAAGCAATATCAAGCGCACCACTTGCATGAACAATTGTAGGAAAATATGACTATTAAAGTATTGAGACAGGTTGAACAAATAACCGTGCGATTTGAAACTCCAACTGAGAATCATCAAAGCCTATGAAACAAACCGAGAGAGAATGTAAGATCATTTTCCTTCTCCAGCTTCACATACCGAATCTTGAAGATGAGCAGGGTCAATTCTTGAAGAAGTGTTTAAGAGAAATTCCAACACAATTTCAAGTAAGCACATTATTATTCAAATTGAACGATGAATCAAATAAGAAAAATGGAAAACCAAGCATGAAGATCCTAACGTTCATGGAAGTTCCAAATGCAATAAGGTAGCAATCAAAGTTTTAGAAATTGAGGACACATAAATAAAATCTTTCATATTGCAAATATACTTCTACTACAAATGAAAACGAATATAAAATTTCACACCCTCTATTAATTACTAACAACATTTGTGAAAAACTCTAGTGGTTAGTCATAACATTTTTAATTCCTCTTCCTTGGAATATATAATGAAGGCAAAATACAAAAGATCATGCACAATAACAAAGGGTGATACAAGTAACTGCTAAATCAAACTTTCTGCTTTAGTTATAGTCAGAGGAACTATGATAAACAATCAATAATCAAAATAACAATTTCTTTACCTCTACATAATTTCATTTGCTTCAGCACATGACTGCACGGAAGCAGTAAGTCTTTCATGAAGGTCTTCTATAGCATGTTTTGTTCAGCCAATCATCTACAGATCTCCACCAGCTCCTTTCGCTCCTTGTCAAACCTGTGAGTAGCCCATTACGTTGGCAAGATAAGTTTTCGAAATAGATTTTTTTTTTTTTTTTTTTTAATCTCTTTCATCTCCTGCAGATCAATTCACATGATATATTAAAACCAAAACCTATCATATCACATTGAACTCGGCAATAGAAACAAAGAACAAGCAACGTTTTAAAAATCAAGTCACGACAAAGAGAACATGCTTTATAACTTTCATTTTCAATAAACTTCGCCAAAGGTTTGTAGATAAGACACGTATATAAATGTTTCTTATCTTCCCTTTAAAACAAAAGGTTACACAAGATTAAACTGAATAAAATAGTAAGTAACTGAATCAATACGCATATAAAGAAAATAACAAATGAAATCAAGATAAATATAAGCATTATTAGATAAATTAGGGTTTTCATGGAGGGGGGAATGTACTTGGCGGCGTTTACGAGCATTGTTGAAGAAGTCGGGATGAATAATTAGCGGCGACCGAGACGAAGAATTTTTCGGGGCTGAGCGGCTTCATTGGAGACATGTCACTGGTGAAGAGAGGCTGTGACCGTGACTGCGAGGAGCTAGCCTGAGCGCCCCGCCTGATTTGAATTGGATTGGCTTCTTATAACTACAGTCTACAGCTGGAGGCTTCCCAGTTGTTGCAATTGGACCGAGCTCATAAAACTACAGCTGGAGGTGTTGGATCCAGTTGTTAAATTGGATTGGGCTCTTACAACTACAGCCAGAGGTGGATGGTCTTATTGTTAAATTGGACCGTGTGGATTGATCAGGTTGTTAAATTGGATTGGGCTCTGACAGATACAGCTGCAGGCCGAAGGATCCAGTTGTTGAATTGGACTGGGCTCTTTAACTACAGCTGGAGGTTGATGGACCGGGCCCTTAAAATACAGCTGGAGGCTGATTGATCCAGTTTTTAAATTGGATTGGACTGTTATAAGTACAGCTGGAGGCAGATTGATCTAGTTATTCAATTGGATTGGGCTCTTATAACTACTACTGGTGGGGGATTGATCCAATTGTTGAATTAGAATAGGTTTTCCGAGTACAGCTGGCGCCATTCGATCCCGTTGTTATACATACAGCAGGAGGTCAACATCTGTTGACACGTCATTATGTTTGATCAGCAACGTTTCTTATTAATATTTTTATTTTCCAATTTATTTTTTTTTAACTGTTTCCAATTTAAATCTTACTTTAAACAAAAAGCATTACCATTATACTCTAAAAATAAGGATTAGACTATACAGATCATTATTGAATAAATTGAATTTTTTTAAAAAAGGAAAAAGAATGAATCAGAGCTTGACAATGCTTTACTAGATAAAACTACAAAAGTACATAATATTTTTTTTTTTGTCTAACACGAATACATAAACCAATTAGAATCTTCAAAATCATTTTCACAATACTATGAAATAAATTCTTAAAATTTTAATTATGTTGAATACACATTGTTTCTCTTATTTTGCAGATAAATATAGTTAAGAAAAAGTTAACAACCGATATCATCCCCTAATCAACCGAAAAGAATATAAAAAAGGGTAAATCCGATCTATGTAAATAATAGGAGGTAATGATTATAATAAGTTCCAATATTAATGTTGAATGGTATATTTCACAATGTTACATTTCTGATAACTCTCTTTTTCTATCTGCTTTATCCATGGAGTCAATGTTACCAACAAACTGAGGCCGTAGAAATATGGCAATACAAACAGAAAGGCTCACATAGAACTAGCCAGCAAGTGGGTTAGCATGTATTGTAACACGATTGATCCTTATCTCTGCAAGGGGGCGATCTCCTGGGCCGGTCTGAGTCTGCACAAACCCGAAACAAATTAAATAACATTAGATATAAATGGGGAAGATAAATCAACCATAATAAAATGCATCAACCGTTGAACTTCTTGCATGTGGATGTGTTTAGAAACAGTATCAAGCGGACAACTTCCGCAAACCATTGTATGATTAGAATACGACTCTTAAGCATCTAGACCAGTTGCACAAACAACTGTAAGATTATCATACAACCATTTTTGCCAAAAAAGTGAGAGTAATGACTTGCAGTGGTTCTATCTCATGCTCTCCTACAGCCACCATGACATAAAACACAACCTTGGGAATTCAAAAAGCATAACCACATATGAGTATTAAATTGGGCAAACAAGCGATATATATCACGTCAATCCTACCCACAAGGCTAAAATGTGTAAACCTCAAACCCTTGGCCCCGGTATGCTTAGTCAGTTATCAATATGTATAACCTTCACCAATACATTCACTTGCCTAAGACTTTTTTTTTTTTTTACTTTTGGTTTCCAACCAAATAAAGGAGGACTGCACAAAGCTAGCAAACATACCTTCTCCATGATATCAAGGACTTCAAACCCATGGATCACTCTGCCAAACACAGTGTACAATCCATTAAGATGCGGCTGCTTTGCGTAAGAAATGAAAAATTGGCTTCCATTAGTATTAGGGCCACTATTGGCCATTGACAGTATTCCTCGTGCATTGTGCTGGAGAAGAAAAAAGAAGAGAGATGAGAAAATGATTGGTAATATGATTACCTAATTATGTGGTATTATGCGATATAAATTTTATGCCAGCAAATAAACAAAGTAACCCAAGCTTTATAAGCATGCTCTTGTGCAGTCTGCTTGGGCCATCAATATACTAATACGCTTAAACCTGGCTAGGGCTATTAGTTCACATCAAACATGCAGTCTGTGGATGAGAAGAAATGAAAGTGAAAATCAACAGTTCCAAAAACTATAGATTTGATTTTAATCATTTTAAAAAAACAGCTACTTGGATTGAAATATGCCAAACACGTGATACTTGAAGCTTCATATAAAATCGGAATAAAACGAAGCCCATGCTTGTCTCAGACAGGAAGAAATTGGACGCTACCAACTTAGCTTTCAATCGTGCATAAAAAGACAATGCATAAGAAATAATGATTTCTATTCACAATCTCCAATAATGAGCAAAGAATGCAACCAAACTAACAAATTTTTGTATCCTAAAAAGCACATCACACATTGGTTCATACCTTGAGAGACTCTCTAATCTCATCATTGAACTTCTTGCCCCATATGCTGGTCCCACCTTTGCCTGTGCCTGTTGGGTCTCCACCTTGAATCATAAAACCTTTAATATTCCGGTGAAATATGGTCCCATCGTAGTAACCACTTGCACATAGTGCCAAAAAATTCTGTAATTAAAAGAACATGGGATGAATAAGTAAGCATAACCTTCAGCAAAACATGCGGCAGTGATGTTACAAAATTACCGTGCACATTGTGGCAATGTGAAATTTCCCAAGGAAAACGTTATTTCACAAACAGAAAGCACAATAAAATCAAATTCCACATGCAAAATTATCCTAACTGTGCACTCATCGGTTAACAGAGTATGAAAAAGAGTTTTCGTTTCCTAGTATCAAAGACCAAAATATTATGTTAATTGAAAAAAAAAAAAAAAAAAAACAGTAAGAACCTACCCACAAAAAAGAATTAGAGCTGTTCTTTATAAAATGATTTTACACACAACAAACCACCTCCTATTCATCAAGATCATCTGCGAAGATTCTCCCTTGTAATTGTTTCTCAATTCTCCTTCTGGGGAGCAAATTAATTTTGTTCAACCACAAGATTAAATTGTTTAATTGGCAAAATCACAACATAAATAAACTAACATAAAGAATCTCAAATAAGTCCATTTCAACCAATATGAGGGTTTTTTTACATCAATTTTATGACTCAGAGAACAAAGACCGAGTATAAAAATTTAAAACTTGCTATTAGGGTTTATATGGATTCAAGGCATTATTGGCAACAATTTCAATTATTCACCTAATATTTCCTTCATTTTATTAAATCAAAACAGGCTATATTGACTAAAATGGTTGAAACAACATCTTCCACATCAAAAATCATCTCCCAAGATTCTTCCTCACACAGGTGAAATATTGATGAATTCTTTAATTCATAAGACAAGTAGATAACGCAAAGAAACTGAGTTACAACACTTCAAAGCACACTGTTTCAATCTTTTTTTTTTTTGTATTGGTTTAAATTAAAGCAATTAGAACAATCAAACCTTGGAAGACTGACCTCGGCCGTTTTGGGGACTTCGTCACAAGCAATCTCGCACTTGATGTCACCGAGATTCGTGTGTAGAGTCACCGACTGCAAGAAAAAGAGACAAAATTTTGAAAGAATGTTGAGTGAGTTTCTTGCACAAATGAAACCCTCTACTACTACAAATGTTCGATGAAATGACACAGACAAAAACTCACCATTTGTGCGCCTTTTTGTTAACGCGGAAAAATTTTGGTAGGATCCAGAAACCGCGAGCGGTGAGCCTGCTTCTATAACGTCTCCAAAAGAAATTCTAATGTCGGCTTACCAAAACCAAAACGACAGCGTATTAACTCATATGTGAAAATAAAAAATAAAATAAAATAAAAGAGACCGTTATATTTCGGGCAAGTTCGTCTAACCACCGAACGATGGTTGTTTATGGGAAACCATGAAAAATAATAAACGATTTGCCAAGTTTCAAGTTAGTCACTACGTTTTGTTGAATTATTTATTTTAGTTGCGAATCAATTGATAGTTCATTTTTCATAAACCATACCAATCTAAACCATAGGTTTAGAACATATTTGTAAATGAATAATAGAAATGTCAAAACATGACTTAAAAGAAAACTCAAAAAATATGAACCTTTGAATAAGAGAGACATAGAGAATTATGAATTTTTCAATATTCAAACTTTAAATTTTCCAATACTCAAATTAAAAGCAGTTGTACTATTTTATAAATAAAGAATACATTTCTGGCAAATGAAAAGCAAAAAATATTACAAAACTTTATTGTTACGTAAACAAAAGAAAAGGCAAGGTTTATATTAAATATTGATTAAAAAATATTAAAGATTATTTAGACATAAATATTTTATCTCGAAAATACTTTAATTGTAATTTTTTAGTCAATAAATTTACCACTAGAGATAAAATTATACATGTCCAATTTGCTAGTGAGAAACAACAACTTAGGCCAACCAACCTTATCCCTTCTAACACATTAAATATAGACCATATCATCCAATATTTTAAAAAATCAGTCGATTTGATTGCTTTAATCAAAATTTTAATGGTAAATTATAACAGAAAACAAAAAAAAAAATCTATATTACTTCTATCATAATTTGATACCTAAAATATAAAATTATTTATTTATTCTTTTAAATTTAATTATTCAATCTTTTAACTTATCAAATAATAGAAATGTGATTTACGCTAGAGCTCAAAATGTTGAGTTAAAAAAGGTAAGATGACAAATCAATTTAAAAGAATGATCAAGATATAAGGACGAAAATAAAATTCGCCCTCAATGAAAATGATAATAAAAGCATCATAACTGGGGACGTTTCATGTCGATCGCCAGCCAGGCTCCTTATATATAAAACTTGAAGAAAAATCGTGAACAAGAATCTCGTCTAATCCATTTCGCATTTGGATTTCAATATCCGATTTTTTCCTTCTATCTGTTCGGTTGTGGAGAAAGCACGAGAAAGGAAAATCGAGTGTTGATCGACTCTCAAATCTCGATTAACATTGACTTGCATGGTTATATTCGTTATCTTGAGCTAAACTCTACCTCGCCAGCCACACACACGGAGCCGTGTTTTGCAATTTTGAAAAGTCCAGAATCTTGTCAACGTGCGCACACATGTTTGACGTGAAACAATGTCGTACGGCGGGAAGTTGAACGAAATCGTTATTCTCGTCGATGGAGGATCACAATGGAAACGACTACGAGCAATTGGAAGAGAACTCGAGACGTGAAGTTGGCGGAGACGATACAAGAAACGGAAATCGATGGAAAAGATTTATAAAGTGGATTGTTTTGGGGACTTTGTTAGGGATTTTGGTGGTGATAGTTGTCGTCAAATGGATCGGACCACTCTTCATGAGCAAGGTACTTTTTTGTTGATTTTAATTTACAATTGAAAATGAGCTTGCTTGAAATACATTTAATGTAATTTTGTATAGGTGATGGTTCCTATAATAAATTGGGAAATGGAAACATTTAGTCGACGGAGTCTGGCTATTATAATCGTTGCTTCGTTGGTGATTTTTCCCGTTGTAATGTTGCCTTCCACACCTGCAATGTGGTTGGCTGGGATGACTTTTGTTTACGGGATTGGATTTGTTTTAGTCATGGCTGGAGTTACTGTTGGTGTAACCTTGCCTTATTTCATTGGTTCTCTCTTTCGCCAGCAGATTAATAAGGTATTAAGGACGAGTTTGTTTGTTTTCGTGAAATTCAAGGTCTCAAAAATCAGGCCAAGTTGTGTTGATTACATTTGTGATTGATTTCCGTGTCAGGGATGTCTCGAGAAGTATCCACAGCAGGCTTCGATTTTAAGACTAGTTGGCGAAGGAAGCTGGTTTCGTCAATTCCAGGCTGTCGCGTTGATAAGAGTTTCCCCGTTTCCATATCCTGTTTTCAACTATGCTGTTGTTGCCACAGATGTTGTTTACTCTCCTTACTTGGTGGGATCGCTGGTGGGTGTAGTGCCTGATGTCCTGATTGCACTTTACAGGTTAGACCTCCTGTACGAATTTTTACGCCTAACACATCTAACATCAATGCTATTGTACTTAGCATAAGTAGAATATTATTTTACTTACAAGTGAGGTGATGCGGTAGTCAGTCAATAAGTCTCATCTTTTGGGTTAAAAGGTGTGGCCGTGTGGGTAATACTTTTCCTATGCTTAGGAGCAATCATTCGAACCGTGTTATTAGAGTCTCATATAGGCTGGTCTCGATAATCCTCTTACTGGTAAGGTGTCAGAAAATTATAAAAAGAAAAAAGAATATTATTTTGCTTCATGTAGTTCTGTTTGTGCTCTGTTTTTTTTTTTTATATATTTTTATTTTTCATTGTTTTCGATTAACATCGTAGTTGTACTTTTTCTGCAATGTAAAATTTGTTGTTTTGAACTACAATGTAGTATGAGTCATGAGATAAACACAATCGGTTATAGCTTCCTCACATCATATTCACTTTGCAGTGGGATTTTGCTACGTTCATTTGCAGATGAATCGCAAGATCCAGGAGGAGCTCCGTCAGCATTGCAGATGATCTTGAAAGTTGCTGGCTTCTGTATGGCCGTGGGTGCTACAGTTCTGATTGGAATTTATGCTAAAAGGAGACTTGATCAGCTACGGGATGGGGAGCTATTGATGGAGTAGTGTTCTGTTTTAGCCAAAACTGACACATCTTTTATTTGACGCAGGACTCGTCATTCGACACAAGGAAAACCATTATGTGAATAGGGACCGTGCGTGGACCATGTTCTATTAATTTTTTGTTTGGAGAGAAAGAGAATAAAGTGCAAATTAAAGGTGCACGACATTGCTATGGTCTACAGATGGGGGCAGTGTAGACACATTAGAGAGCAGAAATAGGAAATTAGCCAGATAGCAAATTTCTATGGCATTATGTGGTTCATTGGCCCACGAAATTTCATTAACCGTAATGTATTTTTTGTCAATCATATGGCAAACTTGATGACTCTCATGTTGCCATGAAACTAGTTCCCAACTAAGGGTAGCGACTTGATTCGATGATTTCAAGATGGGTAATTCATTTGGTAGGAAGTATATATAGATCCAAAATGGACTGTCTTCTGGAAATCGAAGGAATCAAAACTTTTGGCACACCCAATTTGTAAAATATTTCCGTGTAACCTTCAAATTTTTATTAAAATCTCCAATATAGTTTGTACAAGCATGTTTCAATGTTACATGATGGATCTAAATAATTTATAATCTGTCTTGAGGCTAAATAACAAGTCCTTCGATGAGCAAAAATTTGTACTTGACGCGTCAAAATGATTAAAGTGGATAATTATCCATCCTCCAGGGCCTCTTTGTGGACATGCATGCACGTTGTGCTGCAGTATTTGTAATTATACCGGTGGAAAGGCACTTTACCAGCTAATGATGAACCACAACATGAGCAATTAACATCAGTTGCTGACCCCACTTTTGCTTGAGAAGTGCTTGGCACAACGGTTGGGCTATTGACTTGAGCATTAAAGTTAGCAGCTGCAGCCAGTCTCCTCTCAGCCGCTGCTGCTCTTTTTTCTCTTTCAGCAGCTTGCACTCTCTTTAGTTCCTCCTGGTTAAGAGTAACAAAATAAACAATTTGTACAATTCATCAATTAGTGATGAAAGCAAGTGAAAGAGGACGAGAATATCTGAGACCAAAAACCACCAAAATCTTACTTTACGTTGAAAGAAGAAACACTATAAAAAATTTAAGACAAACATGTTACCAACAATTCCCAATATCATATGAAAAACTGGCAAAAAACATTTTGTGTAAAAAGTTTATATCTAACCTCTTTAGAAATCTGTGATCTGCCAGGTTGAGACTGTCCCTTTATGACAGAGGATGGTGTGGATCGGTTCTGTTGAACTGTAGCAGCATTCTGGGACAAGGCAGCCTCAGCCTGCATTTCACAAAACAAAAATGTCAAAACTAAAATGCGATGGTCAGATGATCATAAATGGAGGTAAGAAAGCATACAGGCACACTGATTAAAACAGGCAAACCACTTACAGCAGCACCTATCCTATTTCTTTTCCCCTAGAACAGTTTCTAACAAAGATCATCTTCATTCAATCTATTAAAGTTATAAAGCCACAATTACTCCATCTAATTGTCAATTTCTATTTTGGTGTCAACGTCATTTTTCTTTCTCATTGGAATGAGCTTGGGTTTTGTTTGCACCCTCACTTCAATGCCCAACCTCAGGCCACTCAATTACAATCTCCGACGTCTAGTCAGACAGTGAAGAAACTAATGTATATAATAATTCTCTAGCAAGACGTCATGATAAAAAAAAATTTAGTACCATTCAGTTCTCTAATCAATTTTCAATTTTCTGTGCAATGTTTTTCTAAGCCATGCATGTTCCATTATTATAATGGGTACATCCAAAACAATTATCAAATGCACTATAAAGAAACAACACAAATCATATGAAAAGAAAAAATATTTCACTCCATAGAAATGAGAGAAATAAATATCAAGGAATGAAAAAAAAAAAAAAAGGTCTTCACTAGCATCTTTTTGGATAGTATCAAGACTCGGACAGAATTGCTCACCTGGGCCTTCTTCTCTCTTGCTTTACGTAATTTCTTCAATTCTTTTGCCCTTGCTTTCTTCTTGGCATCTTTCTCTACCTGATCAACCATAAAGAATGGCAATTAACCAGTAGTTCAAAGTGACCATATAACCCCAATTATCACTTATATCTTGGCATGACACTCTCATAACAAATTCATACATCACCAAGTAAATATGGTGCAAGGTTTTACAGTACAACCAATAACACTAAATTCTCTAATAGATGAGAGAAAAAGAGACACAAACATCAATAGACTGATAAGTTTCTAAGTTAATTATATAGGATAAAATTACACCCATGCTCCATACCCAAAACGCTAGATTGAATTTGGTTAAAACCAAGGAAAACTTGACTTAAAACTAGCCCAACAAACATATATGTTCTAGACTTCTAATAGATGTCATTTCTATAATCGCTAATATTTCAATGGTAAAAATTCAGATATTTAATAGAGATCAACCAAATCAGATGGAAATAGATGCATTGAAAACTAAAAGGAGCAGAGAAGCACTACAATCAGGAAGGAAAACTTAAAATTACCTGTTTAGCAGCTTGAGACTCCTCCATTTCTTTTGTTAATGCACTTGGTACTTTAGCAGCATGCCAATCCCACATCTCAAGGTTTGAAGCCATGAATCGTCTAAAATTATTCCTGACTTCCTTCTCAGTCGCCAGCATATATGGAGTGCGCCCCCTTTCATCTTTAATGCAAGGATCTAAACCCTGTTCCAGGAGTTCCAACACTTTCTGAGTATTGCCAGACTGCGCTGCTTCATGCAGAGCTGTTGACGTACCAATAACTTCAATTTCACTCTCACTAGATACACTCTGTTCATTAGATTGTTTGCAACTTGAAGAAGCTTCAGTGGTTTCCTTAAAGTCCAAGCTGTCTCCCAAGTCTTCTTTGATGAAGCTTGGACCAACATCACTAACAGAGTTTGCATACAAAATTAACTTTTCATTAGCACCTGGCGTAATATCCTTCGCATCTTCTTCATATGCAACTTGAGTCAGTTGCTTATATACACGCTGGGTTTCCTTTAAGGTAGGCCTCTTGACAGGCAGTGGAACGTTTCGAATTGCACAACGGTGATTACTAAAATATGGTTTATCTCCATTAAAAAGCAACTGACGATTTGTAGAAGGAGCATGTATGAATACACAGAAGGAAGCATCAAAATAAGGCTTCCAAGAAGAAAGTAGTTCTTGTATGTCCTGGAATATTTATTAAGTCAATGATCAATCAACTTTTCAAGATTAAGGAACAATTTGTACAGACTAGATGGCACCATTTATGTTGGCAAAATAGTATACACATAACACAAGTGTTACACTTTTCATCTTATTTAGATGGGTCAACTTCAAATGTGGACAACAATGATTAGAACTTCTAACATAAACAATGCCACATTATTTCACATAAAAACATATCATAGTTAGAAACTTAGATTGTAGTATGTACACATCAATGTTACCCAACTTACCCTAACATCAAACTCTAAACAAATCTAAAAGGGCTTATAGTAAAAAAGCAGAAGGTACATCGCAGGGGAAAAGCCAAAGCATAGTATTAAATACCTTCTTTAATGCAAATTCGTTGTACCGTCGAAGAGAAGCTCCAGCAGAATGTATGGTCCTGCCACTAGCATCTTTTGATGACTGTCTTTTACCAGCCTTGGCCCTCACAACATATCTACATGACAAGAAAAAGTGTTCAAGGATACAGGCCTACAGCAAGTGTAAACAGTTGAGCATTACTCATAAACTTCTAAATAAAAGAAACAAGACAAGTGGGATTGCATAAGTTCTAAAACTTAATTTTCTTCCCAGTGGAAATAAAATGCTCACAAATCTGTAGACAGAAATTTACAAACCTGTGGAATGTCTTGTGAGCCACAACTGAGTTACCATCAAAGACACAGCCAGCAAAGTGCCCAGCGCTTGCAAGCAAAACAACCCTAAAATGTGTACTATTCCTAGGCTCATTTATCAAAATGTTCAATCTCTCAATTACTTCACTCTCTCTCAAGCACCGAGCATCTTCAACAGAAGCAGCTTTATCATTTTCATAAGAAACACTTTCCGTCTCATTCAGAAGCAAACATTTCCATATTGAAACTCTCTCTCCTGTCTTAAGACATATAAATAATTTCTTCCTAATGCTTTCAACCAATCGTCCATTCGGATCATTGCGATGAGAAACCTTATCAGATTCATCTTCTGACCCTGATATACTGGATATCTCATAGTCGTTGAAGGAATCAGATGTCCATTCATCCAAATCTTCCTCCTTCAAAATATCTTTACCAGCAATGGTTAGCTTTACCTATCACCACATATAATCAAGTAAATGCAAGGAATTGTTGCAGAAAACAATTATCATAACCAGTAATCTATTTATTGGGAGCACTACCAAAAAAACATTAAAAAAAAAAAAAACTTTTTTTTCACAAAAAAAATGCAACCAACTTTCATATCCACTAGTCCATTATATATATATATATATATATATATATGTGGGTTTATATATGTATATATGTATGTCTGTATGCATCTGCGTGTGTGTGTGTATGAAAATTACAAACATAGTGAAACATCACTGACAAATAAATGAAGATTAAGGGACTGCCAAAATGTCCAACAAAATAAAAATATACACAAACTCATCATAGTCATCATCAAGCCATACAAGGAATAAGCCAATCACAAACATAGTCAAACATCACTAAAACTGAAATCGCAATTAACCAATATTATTCACTTAAAATGATTTAATTCAAGGCTCAAATAATCCATTGAATTACTACAGGACAACAGAACTACACTAGATAAAAAAAATCCGCAATTCTCCACAAAAAATCGAGCATTTTCGGATTTTCAACTTTCTTTACCACACAGATTTACACAAATTTGTTTCACATATGTACCATACTTGCAAATTAACTATCTTGAAAGAGACCAACTTTGAATTGCCAAATATTGAAACAACTGTGAAAAAACTTGAAATTACTATGGCAATGCTATATTATCTACAAAGTGAAGGCTTCAAAGATAAAAGCAAGGAGAGGAGAATCAGAGGTTTTTACATTGAAGCGATGGATATCTGACTTGAAATGCGAGCGCTGGTCCTGGAGAGACTCGAACTCGGTCTTACAAGTATTACACGTCCATCTACTAAAAGCGACGCCGTTTTTGAGAATTTTATCTTCTTTTTCAAAATCATCGGTCTCGTCTACGGTTTCCCGCGTAGAATCCTCGAAGAAGCCGCCATCGGTCTCGGACAGTGAACTTGCTAAGGGAGACAATACGCGACAAGAGTGGAAGAAGTCTGGCGGGAGGTCGAATACCGAACGGGGTCGTTTCTCCCGAGATGCGGTTGTCGTCGTTGCAGGCTCGGTGGCGTCCATGTCGTCTAACAACTTTCCTGTTACAACTTGGCGATACGATGTAGATGGCAGGGAATTTGATATAATTTAATACCAAACGACGCCGCTTCGAACTTTCCCAGGTCCCTTTGACCGATATAAAATGCAACTGTTAAAATTTTTATTATTTGGTACTTGGAAAGTTTAAAAAACAAATGTCTTTTTTTATGCTTTTGTTTTTTTTTTAAAATTAAACATAATTACTGTTTTTTCAAGTAATTCGTTTTTTTTTTCTTTTGAATTGCATATGAATAAGAAAAGATTTTGTTACAATATTAATTTTACAACTGCAAAATGATAGTCACAAAAAAATAACAATTTTTTAAAGTTTTAGATATTTAATTTTTATAAACTGTTAGATTGAAATCTAACAGCTATAAATTAATCCAATAATTATATAAAAACTATACAGTAGCAACTACGCACGATCCATGAATTGACTACTTCCTTTGTAGTGAATTAAAAATACTAGATTTCATAGTGAATGTCTTCTACTGTTTAAAAAAACAAATATATTCACTCATAAGCCTTTAAGTTCAAGTGATTAAATTACTTTCCTGTATATTTCCAAAACCTTATAAGTCCCAGGCTCTCAACAGATAAATATTGATGAACACTTTAATTATAATTTTCTTCTCTCTATAACCCTAAAACAAATAATAATCAACATTTATTTTACTCTTTTTCCACTATCCCCCACAGTCCTAGTATAGATGGTACATTTTCTAGTTTTTCTATGTCTATTGATTAATTTTCTACAAAGTTTATTGTTCCATAACCGATTAATGTTAAAGGCTTATTTCTTTATTACGAGATAAGCTCTCGAGCTTCAAATTTTCGCAAAGGTTTTCGTATTTTGAAATTGTCAGCCTGGCAAAGGTACATCTCAAATGGATTTCAAATCTCGAATCACAGTCCCACCATATTCATGGATGTTTCATCAACACTACTCACGCCAAGCACCAATCCGACAAAATCGTGCAATTTGGAAACTCTAAGAACTTTCTTCAATTTGGAAGAAGCATCTGGATCGATAATTTTTAATCATTTCAAAACTAAAGATTATCCGTTAGCCAATTATAATGCAAATTGGGATTTCAAAGTGAGTGGGGCTGTTGGTTTTCTTGAAGAATACAAGCAGGGTCAAAACCCAAGCGAAGCAAATTTTTGTATCACATGACCAATAGCATCCGAGTCATCCTACCAGACTACACCAACACCAAGATCCAGGTTATAATCACTTAACAACACAAGATGAGTGGGGGCGTGGGCCACTGAAGTGAATTATATGATCCACTACACTCTCAAGTCGACAAGCCACTGGTCTACAAAGGGAGTATTAAATTCATGGATCTTGCTAGTAATGTAAAACTGGACCACTCACAGAACAATACAGTGTAGCTTGGCTACATCGACACCTTTCAGAATTTCTTTGCATCAATAGGGCTTGTGAGCTGTAATCCAATATTTCTCCAAATAGAAGCAAAAGCTTCAAATAATTTTGGATTTTTTTTTTCGGAAAATATAGAGTATTGTGTTTTGTAAAGAATTCGAATAAGCAATACACGAAGCACAAAACATCTCTAATTTCCATAGGTAAATTTAACCTTTCCTTTTATCAATATGAAATTACCATTAATGCTAAATCACCTTGCGTTTAAAAACATTGAAAATCAACACGTCATCAAATTGCACCTGTACAAAGTGATTATGTCCAACTTAGATGTTGTTCCAAAACTTTTAATTGCAAGTTATCTTAGCATTTATTATTAGTTAAGCGATAAAATCTACTTAATCAAATTAAAAGTCAAATTTATCCTTATATTAGAGGATTCACCTAGTACAATGACATAAACGGAAAATTAACCCTGCATTTTCTAATTCTCTCTACTACTGTTTTGGTTTTGTTTAAATCCAGAGCAAATCACAACACACAGATTATAAATTACAGCTAAAATTACGTTTATCTGGTTTCCATTCGCCGCACAAACCGATTGGGTTTCGCAAGGATCAATCCATCAATTTTTTTTTTTTTTTTGAAATGCTGATCCATCAAATTTTGAGGACAACAAAAAAACACCATTCCTTTGAGAAAGTGGCTCCACGCAAACAAAATCCAAGGAATCCAGTCATCTATATGACCCACGTGAGCTTACAGTCAAATCCTACCGTCGATGCGCCGAGATTCTCACCATTCAACGCAGAAACCAACAAACAACAAATTTAAAATAATAGAACGCGTCACTCCCGATAACAATATCTTAAAAACAAAAAAACACTAATAAAAAACCAACACGGTAAAAATAAATCAAATTAAATTAAATTAAAAAAAAAAAAAAAAAGCTGCAGAGTACATCAATCACCCCAACCGTTCTGACTTCTCCACTCACACGCACCCTTCCTCCCACTTGCTCCTAAAATACTTAAAATCACCAAATCCATTAAAGAAAAAGAAAAACAAAAATAAAGAAATAAATTAACAGACAGACCTCCGTAATTACGATTCACAACGAGAGAACCGAACATGCAACAACAACCACTACTGCGAAGAAGGAAGGAGCTTTCAAGTGAATAGCAGCATTTTCGCCGGTACTGTTCTCCGAACCGACGGGAGCGTCGGCGGGAGACTCCCCGGGAGTCTCGGCCGGCGGAGCCGGTGGAGACGCGGCCAATGGCGACGGAGCCTCAGCTGGAGTAGGAGCCGCCACGATTGGAGCTGGAGATGGAGACGGAGACGTCACCGGCTCTCCCGCCGGAGCTGGAGACGGCGCCTTGCCGAACAATTCAGTAGGCAAAAGCACACTGTCGACGGTGAAAATGGCCAACGGCGTCGTGTCAAGCACGGTGTCGGCGATTCTTGATGAGGCGACTCCGGTGTGAATAGTGACCTCGTCGCCGGCGGTGGTAAAGCTGAGATCGAACTTTCCGGCACCGTTGGTAGCCAAGGTAGGGAGCGGATCCTTGGTGGTCTTCAAGGTTCCCTCCGGATTGTAACTGTTAAGTGCATGAAACTGTAAGAGCGCGACTACGTCAGCATTGGTGAGCTTGCTCAGATCAGGAACGCCAGTAGTCTTGAAGGCCTCATCGTTCGGTGCAAAAATAGTCAATCCTTTATTGGCCGCAGACTCGTAGGTCTTCATCACACCACTACTAACAAGCAAGCTAGCAAAGGTCTTGCAGCCGGCTTTTTCAAGCAAAGCCGTTATGTTCGCGTTCGAAGCCGACGGAGCCGCAGCCGTTATGATTCCCGGCGCGATAATCGGGCCGTCGATTTCAAGCACGGAGATGTTGTAGGGAATCTGTTTGACGGATTTGGTGTATGAGGAGTCGAGTTTGGAGCCGGGAACAGCCGAGCCGAAGCCGACCTTGCCGCCTTTGAGATCCGTAATGTTGACGAAACCTAAGTTGCCAGGGGCATTTCCGGTAGTCTGATAAAGCGTGGTAGAGAGAGTGGTGCCGTTAGAAATCTGATGGAGCTTTTGGGGGTCGAAGTAGTCAAGTAACACGTGGAGGCTTAGCGCGTTTTTAATGGCCGGGAGGGAGTGTTTGGCTACAAGGTCGGACATGGCTGCGTTAGTGAGGGCAAGGACTGTGATGGTTGTACGGCTGTTGATTTCATCGGCGAGTTTCGTTTGGGTGAGATAGCTGCTGAACTCCGAGTACTCGGGGTGGTCCTTTAAAATGTCGGTGATGTTGTGCGCCGTTACCGTCACGGCGACGATAGAGAGAGTGAGGAAAAGAAAGCGGAAGTGTAGTGAACTTGAAGTCATCGTGGGTACTGGGTACTGGGAGTTTTTTTTTTCTCTTTTTTAGGAGTGGGGGTACGGGGAGTGCTGTTTAAAGTGGAAGAGAGTGAAAGGACACGTTGAAGGGAGTGGATTAATATGGGGACGTGGGGAGAGTTAAGTGATTGAACCACGGTTAAGGGTTGCGGAGTTAACCAGGGTTAGTGAATCTTGGGTCCGTTGGGACTTGGGGGCCATGTGGAGGGGGCACGCATGGTTTGGTCACAGCTGGCAATGCAGTAACATCCCAAGTATTAAAATATGAAGTTTATTTTAAAAGAAACTTTTTTTTGGTTGAATGACAATAATGGCCTTGCCTTTTTCGGTTTTGGTTGGCGACATGATAAGATATCTATCTGTGAATATAATTCATGGTGGCAATGCATGGGTTTGTAACGGCTATAAACATTTCTCCCTCCACTTGAAAGTCGAATTCCGTTTGTTTCGTTTTGTAACGGTACTCCAATGAAGGGTCAATTCAGTCCATGCGAAATTTGGCTGTAAATGGACTGAAGTTACAGATACGAACCGACCCATTTATTAAAACCTTTTCAATAGCTCATTGCTAGACCACTTACCATGCAGCTATATGAATCTGGAATATTTTAAATTAAGTGAAAGGTTTATTACCAGCAAAGCGCAGAGTTACATTACATAACAATCGTTTATGTTTTCATATGTATGATATTTTTCAATAAGGGTGGAATCAAAGACCTAGAATACATTATGTAAATTAAAAGAAATTTTGTGAGAAGTCAAAGTAAAAATTGCAAATTTTGCAAAAGAAACTTAACAATTGTTTTATTTTTAAAAAGATGGGCCGTGGCCCATCAACTACCTCCCTCGTCTCTGTTCTCTTAAGATTTTACATTAATTTATCTACCGTGTTATGAAACAATCTAGTTCAATGTCTTCTGAAATTTACTGTTTGAATGGTTCCAATAAAATTAGGATACATAACGTAACATCTATTTTTTAACATAATGTAATATTCGTGATATTGTAGTTATTAAAACCATGATGCTAAAGAGTCTTTTGGTCAAGCTGTAACATGCATGGATGGGAGCAATTTGAAGTCGGTGTCTAAGCACAAATCTGCCACTCTTTTGCTTTTGTAGATATCATTGTGGGGAATTCTTCAAAAACCAGCTACCACAACTTTCCACACGAGCTCTCCACTAATTAATACATAGAACAATTAGAGAAAAGAAAAACAGTATTTTTCTAAGATTCGAGTCACATTGCTATAGAGCCATAACTACCCTGCTATCTTTCCAATTATCGAGATACAGTTTCATTGAAAATGCGCAAAATACAATTTAACTGGTGTTCTCAAACCTGTGAATGGTCTCCCCAAAGCATACAAGCATTATCGAATTTTGGTATGTTCAGTAAAAGCATAATTATAAGACTTGCAATGAGGTTTGGCATTTGTCATGCTTCAGATATATCTTTTAATTGCACATCGTGATATGATCAGATGATAGCTTAACAAATGTTGAAATTTATAAAATTTCAGAAGTAAACTATTATATAACAGGCTGTTGTACTCATTTACTCATCCTGATTTATCCTTTGTTTTTTCCCCTTTTGTAGAATAAGAAAACGTATAAATTCCTTCATGTTCAAGTTTTAGAACTTTTTGACCAAGACAAACAGGCCTAACGAGTGCAGCAGTGATAATAGACATTAATTGACATCAAACAAGGTCCTCTTCAAAGCCACAGGAACGAAAGGACTTAATAATCCTGCGCGAACTCATATTGTCGGCAACATTATAGCACCGTATGCAAAATTAGGGATAGAAAAAAATATATATAAGTCGTGTTTTCAGTTGGTTGCCACGTGACTACGTGTCCTTCCACATTGAAAGCAAACAAATGGTCCACTAGATTTCGAGAGATTATGAGAATAAAAACTACTTAGGATGGAATCGATTGGTGCTCTTCAAGTTGAAGTACTGTGCTTTTCAAGGTTTAAATTTCACGATACATGATTTATAATTATGTGTAGAAAATTTTTACTTTTTTAAGGGAGTAGATGTTTTTCAATAATTGAAATAAATGTTTGGATCACATTAATATTAATTGATATTAACAAATTCTGATAGACTATAATCTTTTTATCTTTTTAATAAAATAACTCGTTTAGTATTTTTTTTTTTTTTTAAAGTGTCATGAGAATTAAAACATTTGGGCTCAAATGCATTTAACATTATTTAACATAGATATAAAGGTAGATAGCTGACGTATATAAATAGTAATTTATTTTCAATAGATATAAGTAAGAGTTTCGATGTTTGCACTATGGGTGAACCTCTTCTTGTATGTTCACCCCACAAATTTTTTTTTTTTTTAAAAAAAAAACAATTTGGTAGTTACATTCCACAATATCAATTATGTCATTTCTTTAGATTCTAAAAATACATTATAAGTAAATAAATTATAAAATAATTTAATTACAAAAAAAAAAAAAAAAAACAAAAAAAAAAAAAAGGAGTGAGCTGCGCCTCCTCAGTCCTCCCCAGATTTGGGAGAAGGCAACAGCCATTTCCTTCATTTTACATGAAGAGGCTGCAGGTAAAAAATTCTTATAATGAAAAGATAAATCTCCTCAAAGAACCCTAATAAGATGATTGAGATTTATCATTCATATAGTTTCCTACTCAAACACAATATTTTTTCAATCAAAATACAAATAAAGGCAAGATCTGAGCTCTAATCATCAATATTTTATTTAATTGTTTTAATTTTTATTTTTCTAATCATCAATATTTCATAACCATGGGGTTATGAAGATTTGGTTCTGAAATTCAATCCCCTAACCATCAAAATATAAATAAAATAAAGATCTCATCTTTAATCATCAATTATTTTATTTAATTACTTTAAATTTATTTTAAAATGAAAATATAACAAATAATTTTTTTTTTTTTAAGTACTAGATCTCCTTGGTTAAGAGATCTGGTTCAGGAATTCAAACCTCTAATTCAAAATTGTCATCACACACACACACGCGCACACACACACAAAAGGCTATCATAAAAACTCCTAAACAAACATCACCAAAACTCATTAATTCAATGTCATGAAAAACCAAAACTTCCATGAAAGCTTTTTCACCCACCAAGCCCCTCACTGCTACCGACAACATTAGAAAAAACAATATTGATGCTTTGAATTTTTAGATGAAGAAAATTTGATTATCGATTTTTTTACCTGTTCTTCACGTTTTGGTCTCATATTTTTCCTTATTTTTTTTAAAAAAAAAAGAAAATTTTGTTTATTTTTTTAAGCTAAATTTGATTATTTCCTAAAAATCAATTTCAATAGTGGGATTATGGATGGAATGAGATTGAGATCTCTTCCTTCCATTATTTTTTATATAAATTAATCAATTAATAAAAATTTTCTTATTAAAATATAATGACCCTTTTACCCCTTAACAATGAAATGTGATATTAGTGACTCATAACTCATAAGTCAAACCGTTAGTTAATTTTTTTAAGTGGATGTTAGTGCAATAACCGGAAAAAATTGCCAATGAGTGCAATTTTGAAATACTTTCAGCCATATCAATGCAATTACCCTAAATTATAATTATTACTCATTTAATGGGGTGAACAAACTAAATATGTGTACAAACAATGTTAAAGGAGTGTAAATAGAAAAACTAACCCACAAATTGGAGTCCATGGACACATAAGCGTCCAAAATAGAGCCCATAATGGTTTGGGGGTTTTCCTTACTTTTTGCCATCATTAACTCAATCCAACAAAATCAGTTAAAGCGTTGTTAAGAGTCGGGGCCCACATAACAGCAAAACAGTGCCACGTGTCGGTTTCTGTTCACAATTGGTGCCAGACAAGCCGTCTGACAATGGGCGCGTAGAACACATCACAATGGAGCACCTATGAGTGTAGTAATTGGGCAGTGCAAGGCACGCGAACCAAAATCAAGCCCACCATGTTTGGTTTGGCTTGGATGGGGAATAATAATGGGTTAGAAACTGAAAAAGTTGGGCTGGTGTACTGGCGACTGACTGCAAAAGGCTGTTGGAATGGGCAGCAAAATTCTGACACCGCTTTAACCTCTCAACTTTCCATTAGGATTGTACACTACACTGCTCCTGCTCTCTCACTTCCTCACTCAGCAATATCATGAATTCATGTCCCTTGTTTAATGTGGAGATGGTTTTTGGGTTCCTGTTTTGCTTTTTAACTCAAACAACAAAAACAACCCAGATAGAAATAAACTTAGTTACACCTTTGGGTTGGTTGGTTGGTTGGTTCTCGAGGCTCTTTCTCTCTTGTGTAAAAATGCAACACCAACCGCTTCAAAGCTCACACCTTGGTATATCTTTTTTTCTCTCATGTTGTTGTTATTTTTTTTTATATGGTCTTTGAAAGATGAGAAATTTTTGTGTTTGGTTTGTGTTTATTGTGAAGGAAAAGGTGGTGATGTTGTTGGTGGAGGAGGTGGGCCCCAGAAGAGAGTTGAAAATAAGGAGAGGGGTTCTGCTGAGGAAGAATCACCATTGATCATGCTTGGTCTTGGTGACTGTGAAGAACAAAACAACAAGCGTTTGATTAGATACAATAACCCTTTGTTGGATCCTGGTCATTTGTTTGAGTTTCAACAGCAAGCTCTCATCTTCAAGTACTTGACAGCCGGTCTTCCTGTTCCTCTTCAACTTGTGGTTCCCATTTGGAAGGCTGTTGCTAGCTCATTTGGGTCTGATACTGGCAGTTTGTTTAAACAATATCCCAGCTGTGAGTCCTTTTGGGTTTTTTACAAACTTTTTTATTTGAACGTGGTTGTTTATTGCTAGTTCCATCATTTTTTGTGTGTGTTTATGATATGTGGATGTGAATTGTGAACTGCATCGACCTTTAGTACTACCAGTCATTTTTGTTTGGTTTTATTAATATTTGTCGTTTTGAGAGACTTGAAATGGGATTTGTTTGTTTAAAAGTTCGAAGCTTGTTAGACTCTCATAATCTCTCTCTTTATATATTTGGTTGCTACTTGTGAGAAATTTGTTGTGTGTTTTAAGAGGGTTTCACGTGAAAGTTAGAATTGGATATCGGTTCAGCTAAAGCAAACGAATGCACATTGGCTCCGTGAATATGGTTGGGATAGTATTTATTGTGAAACGAAATATGTTTATTGATTATGTTTGTTTCATGGTTGCAGACACAAATTTTCGGATGGATTTATGATATGTGTTTCGTTATATATATTTGAACTTAAAATGAGAAAATTCAGCTAATTTTTCTTTTTGTGCTTTGAATCTTGTTAAATGATTCAGTTGTAGGATTCAGTCCTCAGGAATTTGATTATAAGAACATGATGGAACCAGAACCAGGAAGGTGTAGAAGAACTGATGGAAAGAAATGGAGGTGCAGTAAGAATGTGGTTCCTGATCAGAAGTACTGTGAGCGGCACATGCACAGAGGTCGCCAGCGTTCAAGAAAGCTTGTGGAAGCTTCTCAGATTGCTTCACTATCTTGCAAAACATCAGCTACGGATGCAGAGAGATTGAAAACCGTTTCAAGCCATAATCCTTGTCCCAAAGCAGCAGAGCCAACACCATCTAGTGATTTGAAAAATTCGAAAGCCATTTCAACCCTTTTCCAATTCATGACTCCTTCCAGCAGCACCACTACCGGCCATGATAATAACACTACCACCACCGGTCGCATCAATGACAACAAAACTGATGTTGTGTTTCTAGGATTAAGTAACAGCAAAAGTGTTGTTAGAGACTGTGTAGACTCAGGTAATACTATTGCCACTGATGCCAACACCACCTCCTCTGTCCCCTGCCTCCCCTCCACAACTGGCATTATCTCTACCACCTGTACTGACCGCAAGAATGATGTTAGTGGCAGCAAAAACTCCATTGTTACCATCACCATTGCCCCTGATACTGCCGCTGCAACCAACCCTATCACCCTCAACAGTCACAGTACAGGCACCAGAATCACCACGATGGAGACTGCTTCCAACCCTGCTGCCACCACCAGTAGCAACAACTCCAGCGTTGATGGGAAACATGATAGCAGCAGCTGTGCTAATACCAAAAACACGATCAACGTAAACAGAAAAGGTGGAAGCAGTAATCCATCTGCAGGTTTGCGATTCTCACCAAAAAGTGTTCTTCAAGGTAATGTCATTGTGGTACCAGGTTAATGCATATATGTAGGAGAAGCTTTGTTGGGGTCTTAAGATACCTTCCTGTATTTCATATATGATGACTATAGAGGGCTGCTGATTCCCTAGTAAGAAGGGATGATGTGGTAGTTGTTCATTTGTCAGTTTCGTGCTTTTTCTTTCTTCTCATGTAGTTGTTAATAAAGATTATGTTTCCAGCAAGAGAGAATATCCAAAGAAACTGCTTCGAGCTTTATAACCGTATGGAATTCAATGGTTGTAAGTTTCAAAGCCGCGAGAGATGATTGTGTGATTCAGTTCGGTTTATGCACAAATCTTGTTGCCTTTTTTTTGTCAATCGGTCTATCTGCTCTAGAGAATTCAACTTTCTTATAGCAAATGAATAAGAGTTCGGACTTATAAGTATGTGTTTAATTTGGTTATCAACTTCCAAATTTCTGTTCTTTCATGTCTATTGGGTCCACAAACTTAAAATGTTTGATTCTTTCATTGTCTTGCAGAAACTTTTGAAGAAAATGTTAAATGTAAAACAAAACTAATATATATTTATCACTTCCGTTTTCAGTTTTAGGTTGCAGTGGCGTAGAACTTGAGCCAGGCAGGTGTAGAAGAACAGATGGGAAGAAGTGGCGGTGCAGCAGGGAGGTAGTTCCTGATCAGAAGTATTGCCTTCGTCACATGCATAGAGGTGCAAAAAAGCGCGTTGGAGCTTCACAACCAGTTGCCACCACTACCAGTACTGTTAGTGCTTCTCGTCCTAGCACAATGATCATCTCCAACAGAACAGATTCAGCAACCTTGAATACCAATCTGTCTATATCGATACCAGCCCGGCCTCTGGTGACCAATGATGAAGAAAAGAGTCCTACCAGCAGTAGCGACGCGACCATCAGCGATAGCCTATGAGTATTCAAGGGTTGCAACTTTTGTTCTTAGTTTACTCTTAGTAGGATACGCAGTGTGATTCTATTAGCTCTTTGTCTCAAGCTCACATCCAAGATCAGTATTGAGGAACCTTTTCATAAAAAGGAGCAGTTGATGTTGTTTGCGTTGTTGCATGTCAAAATATATAATCATTGTAAGATCCTTTTTGTGTGTGTGTAAAAAGGAGCAGTTTATTTTTGTGCTTCTTTGGTGGAAATGTGGGATAAGATGGCTCAATGCAAATGCAAGAATGTCTCTCCTAGGCATAATTATCAGGCTGCTGCTTTAGCTCTAATTTTGCTTTTTCGGGTTGACCAAATAAATTGTCAGTTAGAAACGCTGTATTCTGTTATGACTCCATACTACAATCATTTGGCGATATCAACCGAAACGTTTGGGAATTGGGAAGACTGTGATACTGTTAAATAATTTGTAGTGCAATCATTAGCCAAGAAGGTGTCGTGGTGTAGTTGGTTATCACGTCAGTCTAACACACTGAAGGTCTCCGGTTCGAGTCCGGGCGACGCCAAAGTTATTTTTTTCAACTATTATTATTGTTTTAATTATTTTTGTTCTTTTGTGCAATTCATTGCTAAAGCCAGAGAAAAAAAATGATGAATGAAAGAAGCGCACCGTTTAACCCTCTCTTAAAACCTCCTCTTGCTTCTCTTAGTACCATATGTGGAAACGCGTTGTTTAGTCCTCCCTCGAATTTCAACAGCCTATTTCTTCTGGTTGGAAATTTGGTTCCCACATCTAGCCTAGGCACCACTCACCAGAATGTTTTAAAGTTCGTTTTCAGTAATACTAGCCTCGATTGAAAGTGACACGCACTATCAATCTCGAAATCCAATGTCATCCGGCCATCAATCCTTATACAAATAACAACAATAACAATATTCAAATACTTTACCATATTTACACTGTTTTCTTCATTGAAATGCTAAGTTCACTGTGATGAGGGCACTTGCTGATGCGCGATTACACAAATCTCACATCATCGTACTTGCAAAAGAACAAATAGAATGTTACAATTTGGGAAGAATTTAGGTTGTCCGGTATGATTTCTATAAAATTCGATCCCTCTCCCTCGGTTTCACTTTTGGCAACACCACCGTTGCTAATAGCATCTGAACCATATCACATTCTAGGACAGCTGATGATAAGACTTTAATTGGAGCCGAACTCCTGATTCCATTGTTCAAGCTCTTCCCACTTGCTTCTGTTTAAGCTGGGTCTAATCACAGCCATTGCCTTCTGAAAGTCTTCATATTTTAGTGGTCTCAGCTGGTATGATAGGACATTTAGCATCAAGTTACACTTATCATTTACCCAGTCACAAATAGAGAGGAAACCTAAAAACCAAAAAGTAAAAATATCTAACTAGATTACCTGATTAGCCTTGACGGTAAGAATGTTAGGACCCAGCTCTCTAATTGGCATCATTGCAGCCTCTTCACACAAGGCTTGTAAATCACTTCCAGAGTATCCTAACCATTAAAAGCAGGCACATTAAGTTTCTCCCAATTTTTTGAGGGAAATGATAGAAAAATTTTAAAATGTTGTTGATCATTTTGGGTTACGTTATGAGTTCTGACTGGCATAAGCTCAGTAAGCTCCCAACCTCAACATCAGAGAGTTTAAAATGAAAAACATCGTCTTGGTCTTTGCCAACTAAAATGGTGCCCAGCATCGCCAAGGGCCATCTCAGAAGGCAATATAATGAAAAAAAAGATTATCATACCGATGCATCTCTCTTACCTTCTGTCTCTCTAACAAGTCTTTCTAGGTCTCCACCTGACAAAGATTAATGTCCAGTGCAGTTCAGTAAAAGTGCAAATTAATGACAATGCGATATACGCTTGTCAAATGTTGTGTCTTTTAAGCAAAATTGAGAATAATTGGCAGAAAATACATAACTGAATAATTTGCAGAAAATAAATAATGAAATTTTAACATGTAAAGGGAATGGATTACTGTAAAGTCCAACAAAATCATTTACTACAGTGAACAAGATTGCATGAGGAAACCAATTTTCAACCAGAAAGGCCCTCTTTGTGATGAATTTACCAGGTAAAGAAAATGCTTGGCCCTTCAGCTTGTGTTTAAGAAGAAGTCGTCTAACATTTTCATCTGGTAGAGGTATGTATATTCTCTTCACCTGGTTCAGGGTTTCACATTAAATGAGTCACTAAAGTTGAGTAAAGAGCGGTGCAAGAGTCAAAACTCACTAAAATTTATATGTGCCATAATGGAATATCAACAGTAGAAACAACGATCATACTCAATGCATCATTCTAGTTCAACTGTATAATCTCTTCAAATTAAAATTCTTCTACAAGAGAGTGAAGAGTAAAACATAGTACATAATTATACAGATACATGATAAGAGCTACAGAATTGTTTCATTAAACAGCCAAACCATCTCTACAAAGCACAGGGAGCAGGCAGTTGGCAGATCGATAGGAAAAGCTGCTTATATTAGATCAGTTTAGTTGACATGGAGCAACCTTAAAAACTCAAATCCAGTAACACAGGGAGATTTACTCCCGGTACACTTTTGTTTCAGAAACAAAGAAGATAAAAACTAAAACCAACTGGCCCTCGAGGGAGAAAAAAAGAAAAAACAACTAAATTAGAAACCAGTTACACTATATGGCCACTAGGGGCTTAATGCGCCAATAAGACATTATAGCTCATTTATAATATTAATGTGTTAGCTTACAACACCAATGGTCCTCACCAATGTAATTTCACAATATTTGGACAAAGAGTGGGCTCATAGAAACACGAGTCTTGATATGGATTGCATTAAGTAAAAATAAGTAAAAGAAGAAAAATGGAATATTTGAAGAAGACTCCATATTGCATCCAAAGAAAGGCTTTATGTGTTCATATCACCTCTATGGAAATGATTACATTTTTTTTTTTTGTCTCCAAATATTAAACAAGAAAAATTAGTGACTTTTTGTCATCTATGGTTCAAAAGAGAAACTTGCTAATAATCATATCCAATTCCAATGTCACTTCACAATCCCAAAACAGTTACGTCGCACAAGTTCTTTCGATAACATACCAATCTCCTGAGAACTGCATCATCCAATTCTTGCGGCTTATTGGTTGCACCTGCATTAATATATGAAGCAAGTCATAACAAAACGAGAAGGTATTCTTAGAGGTGTGACCACACTTATAACAAAAAAAATGCAACAAGACCAGCATTCCCCATCCTAATTATTCGGATTAAACTATAATTCACAAGGTTTAAGGGCAACATCCACCCAATTCAGTTTTTGATACCAACCCTAGTTAAACTAAGAAGTCCTTAGGTAAATAAATCCAAAAAATAATTACAATATGTTCACATGTTGGTGTCATAAACATGAAAAATAAGTAGAATAACATGAAAACCAAATGGAAGTCCCTTTGCCAGACACCATATCAAGCCAAAAAATACTATTAAGAACTTCTGTTCTTGATGTTGACAAGAAATGACAGAGGTACCAACAAATCACTGTATACAATTCTATTCATTCATATAGGCTCTCAGAACAAGAACTACGAATTCTCCAAGCCATACAGGTTTCTTCAATAATACTCCAACAAACTTATGTACCAAGTTTCATAGTTTTCTTCCAGAAGAAAAATAAAAACATAAAACTATTTCAGTAAATCTTTTTTCTATCTGGGCATAGCAGTTTGGCCAAGTGAGCCAAGGAACCACTAACTCAGGTTGACAATATTTTCTAGGTAAAGCATTTGAATTGCCTCATAAGACAATTAAATAAATAATAAATGTTTCAGGTTGATGAAGCTAAATCTAGGACGCCAAAAAGAGTCTCCATTATTGTTGGAATACAAAAGCTAAAGTCAAAAAAGCTGCGAAGAGTCACTGTTACTGTTAGTGCTGAACATGATAGTTTGTGAACAGAAGAAAAATACAATAAATCCAGAACAGAAGGAAAAGAAAGTGCAACAAATTAAAGTTTAATTGCATAAAAATACGAAGCTAACCCATGACGATCACTGAATCATTGGAATTAGACGTCACTCCATCAAACTGTATTAGAAACTCGGACTTCAACCTCCTGCTGGCATCATTCTCATTTGCCAACCTTGTTGACATTATACTATCAATCTGTCAGCAATCACACAGAAAAATTACATAGTTAAAGCACCATTTAAGCAGAAAGGGCGGAAAACATGAACCATCAATATAAAACGTAAATAACCTAAGGCATCAAGAACTTAACCTAAAAACTAAAACCAAATCCCAGACTCACAAGTGATAGGGTTGAAGTAGATAAAAATGATGATGGAGAGGTAATACTGATGGTAATGGTGGCTGTGCTTGTTCAAATTTGCAGAGAAAATTCTCAAGTCTTTCTATAATATTTCCAAGTAGATAACCATCAACAACAAAAACAATACAATACCCATGCACCTCTACCCTGCACTGCCCTTGCACAGTGCAAAAATAGAAAAAGTTAAAAAAGAGAAATAGGTAATGTCAGTTCTCTAAATTAAGAAGATGTTCAAACTTGCCAAGAGTTTTACCATTTACCCAATTCTCCCAATAACTGACAATGAATATATGAAAGTGAAATAACAAATTGAATTATCAGGGTAACACCAGGTACTGGTGATCACACTACCGCAATACAAACAAAACTAATATAACCAGCTACTCATTCTTTTGTCTTCAAATGCAAGCAATGCACTATGTGCACCAAAACCAACATGCAAAACAGAAGCAACATGATGTCATTGAATCTTAGTAGCAGAAAGGATGGCATACTTCATCAATAAAAATTACAGATGGCTGTCTGGAAATAGCAACCATGAAGAGAGTCCGGACAAGCTTTTCAGCCTCTCCCACCTGATATTTTACAAGTGCTCATTAGGACATAGACCAACAATTAACCTTGACAAGCACCATTTATAGATATAAAAATGGACAAAAAAAATATGGACTCAGACTCACCCATTTTGATGTCAAGGAAGAAGCAGATACATTGAAAAATGTCGCCTGTGACTCTGATGCCACTGCTTTGGCAAGCATGGTCTTCCCATTTCCAGGTGGACCAAAGAGAAGCAGACCTAACATCCAAAATTCAGTTATTGCGTTTATGAAACAAGTCTTTTAATTACTGTACCAATATCCTTCTTGATTAATAACTTGTTACCTCTAGCTGGCCTCCGTAAGCCAGTGAACAAGTCTCTTCTTTTAGTTGGCAAAATAACCATTTCCATTAAAGTTTGCTTTGCTTTCTCAAGGCCAGCTGCAAAACACTTGGTTGAGTCAATGAGTATGCAATCTAAATGCAAATAAGGACAAGAAGAAGAAATAACTCATAACAAATTCTCACCAACATCTTCCCATTTAACAGAAGGACTTCTATCCACTATTGCTGTTTCTATCATTTCGACCAATTTTGAGTCATAAACATTACCAGATTCTTTAGTTGGTTTAGAGCTTATAACTTTGTCTGTCTGATTCCTTGCCACAGGATTGTTTCTACTGGAATGCTGAGAATTTTGTGACATTGTTTTTCTAGGATTTGATGGTAATGAAACTGCAGCAGTTTGTGCACGAGGTGAGGTGCTCTGCACATGTTTCATAAAATAAAAGAAAAGCCCAGCAAAATATAACCAACATTAATCAGTGTTCCACAGCTTGAAATTATATGAATTGTCCTCAAGAAGGAACAAGGACACTTGTTGAAATCTAAGAACATTAGAAACATAGAACAGATCACAAAAGAAGAAAAATGATGTAAAAACTCTAGATGTATATTAGACACATAGTGGCAGGTCTCAATCAACCCTGGGCTGCCTTCAAATAATGAAGTTTCAGTTGCTTTCATATAAAATTTCTTTACTGGAGGAGAAATCCATAATGGAACATTTACAGTCATCCTTCAACACCACAATGCACGATTCTTCTAATCAGGCTAAAATATGTTCAGTGGAGAACTTCCACTAACATGTGAAATTAATTTTCTTACGAATATCTGAATAACAAATTCCAAATAGCATTTCAAGAAACCATAAAAATAAGAAAGATAATTTTTATTACATCACTGTGCTTGTTTTCCAAAAATTTCCTTCGATAATAATTTTTAGACTTCAATGGGGTAATGATCAGAATACTATAACAATTGCATTCTAAACATAACTGAAGTCATTGATTACAGGGACAAGCCAGATAAACATATCTACGCATAAAATTAATAAAAAAAGCATTCCACAAATTAAACCAGTCAAAAACATACCTTGCTTGTAGATGTTCCACCTAATACCAGCAGCACAGAAATGCAAAACAAGACCAACAACAGTGTCAGTTAAAACTAAGTAAAAACAAATGGTCGATGAAAAATAACAAATTCTAACCTGCTCGCCGATTCAAAGCTTGTAATCTCTCAGATACTTGACTCTGCCATTTTGAAATCTTTTGCCGATATGATTTTACCTTCTCTTGTTCACTGACATACAACCACAACCATTATCGACCAAAATTCACATAAACAAAAGACTCATTTTCAACAAAAACAACAACAATCAATCTAATCTAAGTTTCAAATACCTTGAAGTGATATAAGAAGGCACTGGAGTCGAACAAGCTTCGTTTAAAATTCTCTGGGCGTTCTTGTAATGCACAATTGCGTCGTCAACCAGAACCCACTCCTCGGCCCTAACAGCCTTCGCAATCTCTTCTTTGGCCAAATCGAAGTATCCTTTTAGCTTGTACGCGACTCGATCGTTTGTAATTGAAGTTGCTCCAGCTACACCGTCCATTGTCGAAGAGCTAGGGTTTTGCTCGGTTTCATATGAAGAGCTCAAAATTGATCCTAAAGAGTCAATGATTCCTTTGATGAAACTCATATCTGATCAACGAAACAGTCTAGAAATCGGTCAGTTTAGATAAATTAATTAAAAAAAAAAAAAAAAACAGAAATTGTAACTACAGATTGAGAGTTTTTCGAACCATTTCAGTGATTCTGTTGAGAATCTTCTGAGGAAATACCAACATCGCAGAGATTGTGATGTTATTGAAGTGTTGCTGTCTTAGAAGAATTCGTGATAATGAGATAATTTTAGCAAATATTAGTAAACGCTTAATGTAATGGGATGTTGCAATTATTCAACAATGGAGAGCACGAGATGGTGTTTAGCTTCGGTCACACTTCATGTTAATGACGTCTTTATTCTCACTCGGCTTCGAAAATTTCATTTATGAGCAAAACGTTGCGTCCGTTATTGAGTGCCCCAAATACTTTCAATAGGGGCCTTCGAAATTGTAAGAACAAGCCCAAATATGACTCCTTGATGAGGTGGCACCCAATTCTACACAGAGGTGTCGATTGAGCAGAGCGGACCAGGCTTCAAAATTTAAATGTTCAATTGGGCTTCAGGACCTAATAGGCCGACATTTAACAATTTGAGGGCCGTACAAGCGAAGGCTTCGGCCGTCTGGCCCAATTGACGCCTCTAGTGCTACAAGTTGCCAGCCGCATCATTCCTTGGGCACAGTCACTTCAAAACAAGTTCTTATTATGTATACAAATTCGAGCTGTCCTGATTTTCAGAACAATAATGATAGTAATGATAAACAAAGATTAACGATTAAGGATTTCGATATAGTAGACAAATAAGATTAATTTCCACTTAAGCATCACATGAAGGAGGCCATGTGAGATCAGATGATATATATCTCGACTCCAATATTTTAATAGATCTTGTGTTCAACTCACAATAAAAGAGTTCAATAATATGCTTCACGTTTTTGGGAAATACAAGTAAGTATCTTAATTTTGTTATATTCTTCTTTAGCTATGTAGCAACTACTAAGCCACTTCAATTTCGCTATATTCTGGTAAAATAAATAAAAGACGGTTAAATTATTTAAGTCAACTGTTTGAACAATTTTGATGTTTCAGATCTCATAATATCTACATAGCCCACCACGAAGCTATGTTTTGATGTTTGATGGGTCTCTGTGATGGTTTACTTTAGTTTTAACCGTTCCACCGAACCAAAATAAATTCTATATACTTTATGGTTTGACGATTTTGACGCGACTGGCTGATGATGGATTTTCTTTTTAAGCTGGTTTTTATATTCTTTTTTTGTTTGACAATTTTTTTTCCCTTAAAACTTAGTTTAAATAAGCTAAAGTTCGATAACTCAATAATTAAATCTTAAAAAATATTAATTATAATAAAACATATGAGGTTGATTAGTATACGATGTTCTTTTGACTATAAAATCTTAATTTAGATATCTTAAATGATGACATATTTTTACATATTATAGAACTCAAGAGTACATCATTTGGAGCTATCATATTGTGGATCATGAATGATGAATCTGATACCATGATTTATCAAATACTTACCTGTATCATAATCACAGATGTGTATAAATTTTACCGATTTAGAACAACGTTTTAACAACACCAGTCAAACATATGCAGGTAAATGATCATCCACGTATTTGTGCATAAAATCCATAGATAATCAAATTTGGTTATGTGTACTTCAAAGTGTTTGAAGCAAAAATGTGTCGTCAAAGTGTAATATGCTGCCTATTAGCTTCCTTCAATTAGCTTAGAATTTGAAATTCACCGAAGCTTAGTTGATCTTGCAAGATCAGTGATGCAATTGAAATGGTTTAATTTCAGAGTTTTGGTTCGGGATGAGAGAAGTCTGGACTCCAGAGAATGGAAATGTAGATTAGGGCTAGAGAGCTCATTGAAAACGTAATGTAGCCTGTTTCAAGGTAGGAGCAATTTGGAGTTATTGTGACGGGACCTGACCCGACTTCTCTCTTGAGTCCGAGAGAATCCTGTGAAAACTGAGGTTTTTTTTATTGACATCTAGAATTTATTTAAAAAACAATTAGAGTAAGTTTCAATTTTTTTTATAAATATAAATTAAACAATTTAAATATCTTTTAGATCCATGTACTAAATATATAAAATGTTCTCAATATATATTTGAAAAAGATATTTCATTTGTAAAAAGTATTTTTTAAACACATTTAAGAAATTTGATAAATAAAAGAAATAATATACACAAGTGTAATTATTCACCATCATATGGTCATTCTCACGATTTGCAATAATCTATACAAACATGTGGCACATACCTAAAAAAATGGGTTTTATAAAAAAGTGAGTGCTAACATCAATTGAGTGGATATAACTTTTTAAAAATATTTATATTATAAACTAAATATATTGCTGGTAATAATAAATAATTTTTATATCATAATAAGACTGTAAACTTTTATATAAATTATTTCTATAACTTTAATAATATAATTTGTAAACTTTTTCTGGAATCTCTTTATATAAATATGATTTTTGTAAATTTTTATCGATACCAGTTAAACTCAGTATATAGCCTCTATAATCTGAAAATTTACACCAATTAGTACTCAGGGAAATCTGTCATACGTGGTGGAGATTTTCAACACACATACAGAGCAAGTGATAACATTTATCATACATGTGTTGGACGATTCTATGATTCCCCAGACATTTGTTCCACATGTGTTGGACAACTCTCTTGGACTTATACATGTAAAGCTCACTTGACCATTACAGGAGATGATACAATCTTAGTGTTCTGAAAATATTTTTATTTTTTTTTCTCAAATATTTTCTTACTATACATCTAATTATGAATAAATACTTTTCTCAAAATGTAATTGATATTATTTCTGAAAATATAAAATTATATTATTTAAAACCTTTTGAAATCATTTTAATAATGACTCAAGTTGAAAATATAAAATTCCTATTGAAATTTCTAATGTATATACAGATATACGAACACGTAATAAATCCTCATTTCAATAATAAAACATAATTTGTAATCTAAAACATTATTTAAAAGAACAAATCATTCATTTCCAATAAATAATAAACATTAAAATATGAATAATTAAGATTTAATTTATTGATTTACAATAAAAAAACATTCCACTCATATAACTCATTTGTCAAATCTGGTTCTAAAATAAGTTTCCATCTGATTCCTCATAAATTTGGATCCATCCTAAAAATCACATAAATTAAATTTAGAACTTATGAAAATTAATTGGTTTCCTAGATTTCAAATCTCATTGAAATAAAAATTATTTATCTAGATAAATCGAACACCCAATTATTCAAACCACCCATATGAAGTTTTCTCTTTTTTTTTTTCTCTCTTCTTCTTCTTCTTTTGTTTTTTTCTTGTTGTGAATTTGTATGTGTGTTGTGCTTCTAATTGTTTGCTTTAAAATTTCAATAGACGTGTACAGTGGCCGACTTCAATATCCTTTTATGCATGAATTAATATATATATATATATATATATATATGTGTGTGTGTGTGTGTATATGGCTTATCACATTTATGAATGACATTTGTCCAAAAAAATTTTCCACCATTTGATTGTCATGCACCATCTCGTGATATTGGTCTCATATATATTAAAAACCAAAATCACTCCCACTTTCTTTGTTTGCCACAAACTTTTAAACAAAAATAAAATAAAATAAAACAAGGTCACTTCCACTTTCTTTATTTGCTACCAACTTTCATCCTCATCTTTGATTTACATTGACAGACTATTATCTACTCCTATTTGATTTGTTTGCTTTTCTCTTTTTTTTTTTTTTTTCATTGCTTCAATTGTTTCATTTTGTTTAAAAAATATTTCATTATCTTAACTCTCTGTCCATACTTGTTTTGTCTTTATTTCTATCATATTTCTTTTTTCTCTTATCTCTAACTCTCTCAATTTATATATATATATATATATATATGATAGTCATCCGTACGGTTAACGCACACTCTTTTCAATCTACTATTTCATAATATCTTTTTATTTTATGATCCTAATTGTTTATTAGTTGCTACTTGTCTATTTTCTTTAATAAAAATAAAAATGATCACAAGTCACTTTCTCTTTTTCTCAAATAAATCCACTAACTCATTTTTTTGTCTTATTCTCATCAAAGGTTGTTAACTTTTGCTTTGGTTTCTTCTTGCATACTAGTCATATGATCTTATTCATACTTCATTTTGTTGCTCCTATATATTTAAATAAATATGTCACTACCATGTGTCATTTTTTTCTCTATTTTATTTGATTTTCTCGGTTATATATCTTGTCTCATTATCATATTTAGCAACTTGCTTGACTTTGCACATAAGTAAAGAAACTAGCAGCTCATCTCCATCTTGTATGGCCACCTATAGGGGTGGACGTTTTCAGATTCGGGTTGGGTTGGATTGGATTGATTGAATTTGATTTAATTCATTATAAAAGTATAAAAAGTCTAGTTAATAACTCTCATAGTCTTATAAATTTAATTACAAACAAAATGAGTAGAAATAAAGATTTAATAATTATAAATAAAAGATTCATTTCACCATAAAGACTGTCTTTAATCTTCATTCCTAACAAATATTATTCTAAAAAGAGAAGAAAACTTTAGATTTAAAACTAAGGATAGATGTTTGTTAGATTCGGGTTGATTGAGTTGGGTTGAAAATTTTTCAACCTAACCCACCAAATTTAATTTTAATTTGATCCAACCTAATCTAATCCATCCAGTTTTTTATTTTTTATTTTTAAGATTTAATCTAAACTAACCCAATAAAAAATGGTTGAGTTGGGTTGGAGATGCCAACCCCTAGCCACCCATTTGTCTCCATATTGGACTTGTTTTCTTTGTCTTCTATTTTGATTTTTGCTTACCAATCATGACATGACCTAATTCTTTTTTTTTTTTGTAAATATTATGTCATTAATTTACTCTCTCATTTATTCTCAGCCAACACGACTTGTTGTTTACTATATTAAGCATGGGACAAATTTCCTTTATGCTTCCACTAATTCACCTTATATATGATTATATTATTTTTATTCTTTTCTTCAACCAAGTTTGATGACTCTTTGTTCATCAATCATGACTCCACTAACTCTTATATTTTATTATTATTATTATTATTATTATACCACTATCACATGTCTCGTTACAAATTTTAATGTTTTGCTTTTCCTTGTCATTTTTCATTTTACACTGTATTTTCTTGATTTTTTTTTAAAAAATATCTATCAAGTGAATATTTATCCAAATATCCATTTATTTCTAAAACTTAAACCGAATCAAATTAATAATAATAAATTAGATTTCAATTAATTTCTTAGATCCATTTAGGTTGGGGGCTTACATGTTGACGGCTTAAATGATTAGTAACAGTTATTCTGTCATTTGCTTCAAAATAAGTTAGATTATTTTTTTTAAAGAATAAAAATAGGTTAGATTTTGATATCAATAACATTGAGCCATTAAAATATATGTAATAACCATTAGACCTAAAAATTTAAACTGTTAGGTAAGAATCCAACTAATGGTATAATAAGGCACTGGATCAATATGCACGGGAAGTATATGCTCCTAAAATCTGCTGATTATACATGATTGTCAAAAAGATAATAAATCCAACTAGAAGTCCGATGCCATTTGAATTTCAGGTTTCTGATTTGAGGTGTAAAGACTAGTAGTTGTGTGTTGATGAAAAATCAAAAGGGTCTATATAATTTGTGGCGAGCATCACACCATTTAATTCTGAGGTACAGGTTCTCTTAATAGCTGATGCTATCTTACGATCATAATATCTCCAACGGTGATTTTCGGGGTCATTATATTAGGTTAAACGTAGTTCCTTTCCATTTGCTTAAAGCTTTCCTCCAAATGGCACGGCTGATAGTTTCACGTCATTCATTTATGAGGATAGTGATTGAAGTGATCAGCTACATTTGTGTTATATATCTCTCCCTTATTTTTTTTTTATTTTTTTTTTTTTTGCGGTGTGGATTTACAACTCTAGGATATTAGTTTTGTTCTGTATCACATTGTGGTGCATTAAATGTGACCATTTGTTTACTGGAATCTTTTGCTTTCTAAATTAAAATACATCTATAACCGTATTACCAATTTTTCGCATGACTCAGATAAAAACTTGTTTTCTCAAAATATATGCTATATTCTCAAATTTTATGCTTGATCCTCAAAAATCAAGAAGTGAGATCAAGGATTCGTAGTATTGCTGCTTTGTCATGTGCAAAGTTCCAAAAATTGATGAATATAAAGTAAGTTTTTCGGCATTTGTTTAGAGTTCACTTTTGCCATTTAGTTAATTCTTCCTGAACTGTAATTGTGAACCAGAGCTTGACTGATCAATTTGGTTGTCCTAGATGACTCAACATGGTCAATAATGGTTCCCTTTGTTTTTAATGTTGATTAGAAAGGTGTCAATAGGTACTTCAGATTATTGAAAATACCTTTGAAAAGAAGAATCACCCTGGTTTAATGTCATATATGAATCTTGTGAAGACAATAACAATGAAACGAAACCTCAGCTTGACGTTATTTGATTGTTTTTACCATTTCGATGCCCTCTCAGAGGATGGAAAAGTATTAACGTCAAGTTGTCAACATATGCACTTATCAGGTTGGTAGAATGGCCAGTCAAACTTGTATCACCATTTATGATCTTGGACAAATATTCCTGCGGTAAATTATAAGTGTCGTGACCTTCTCCAAAAGTGACATTTCTATGGTGATAACGCAAAAGGAGAACATTTAATTTATTATTATATTTATTTTCATAAACAGAAGGTTTGTTTTAATCCAGGATTCCAGCTTCAGGATTTCTTCCAAAGCAGAGGAAAGACAAAATTAGTATGAAATTGATGATTTACCCTGCGTGACGGCAAGTTTTAGTCACTTTGGTTAATATCCTTTGTTTTAAAACTGTTTTCCCTAGGAATTCACTCCATTCTGAAATTTGATCTCTCTTAAATTTTATGAATTCTCTCTATCTAGCTTATCCATTCAGGTTGGTCTTGTCGTGGAAGTTGGTGTAGAATGCTTATCCATTCAGGTTGGTCTTGTCGTGGAAGTCGGTGTAGAATGCTTATCCATTCAGGTTGGTCTAGTCCTTGAAGTGTATATAAGAAGGAGAGAATAAGAGTATTTTCAAGAAACAAAAGTATGCAGAAAGCTTGGTTTTATGAGGAGTATGGTCCAAAGGAAGTCCTCAAGTTGGGAGTCTTCCCGCTTCTGACTCCCCAGCCTAACCAACTAGTCGTCCAAGTTCGAGCTGCTGCCTTGAATCCTATTGATTTCAAGATGCGCCAGCAACCCATCTTTCCTAATGACTTTCCTGTGAGTAGAAATCACTACTAATGTGTGAGATAAGTACATCTTGAGAGAGAGAGAGAGAGAGAGACAGAGAAACGTAACCTTTCTCATACAATTGGAGAGCTTACAATAATTTATTTTTTTTATCTTGGTGCACTTTTATTTTTTCCATGCGTACGGAAGCTTTACATCATTTTTTGGCCCTTACCTGATGACATTGGAGTTTAGTTTGAACGAGAGAGTCTTCGGTTTGAGTCCCCTCACATGCTATCTAATTTTTATTTATTTTATAATTTACAATATCAATATTTGGTTTGATCGTAGGTTAAGTTTGTCATTTCGCACATGAGAAGTCTTATACATATAATAGTCCCTTAATTGATAATTTAAACATTTGAATGTAGTGATTGCTAACAGGTTTAGCATTGAATCATTCTAAGTTTCAACAAAATAACTAGAAATGGCATTGACTTGATAGTGCATTAATTAGCCGCACTGAGTATATTTTTGAGTTTCAAACCCAGAATAGGGAAATTGTTCGAAGTACACTGTACAGGTTGACGGTTAATTTTGATGAAGGCCTAGATTAATGTTGACAACTTTAAGATTCAAAATTTATTTTGGGAGGTTTATTGTTATTTTAAGTAATGAAAAACAAGAAGTATATTCAAATTGGGGATTGGGGAGTAATGTAAGCTAGAAATTATAAAAGATGTTCAAAATAATAAACAGGGTAATCATCGTTGCTTTTTGGCTGTAAATTACTTTTGAGAATGGTACATGACATTAGTAAACTAAAATCATGTTGTGGCATAAAAGAATCACATCTAATATGGTGGCGTTCTGAATATTTTGCTGCACTTTTTCAGAATATATGGTACTGAATAACACTGTTAAATAGCTGAACAATTATAGTCTCTCATTCCTAGGGTTGTTTTCAAGAAACCTGAGGTATTCTAATTAATATATACGATGGTGTGCAGGTAGTTCCTGGCTGCGACATGGCGGGCGTAGTAGTAGAAAAAGGCAGTGGTGTTACAAAATTTAATATAGGTGATGAGGTTTATGGAAACATCCAAGATTTTAATGCAAAGGGGAAATTAAAGCAGCTTGGGACACTGGCAGAGTTCATAGTTGTGGAAGAGAGCTTGATAGCAATAAAGCCACGAAACCTGTCATTTGAGGAAGCTGCTAGCTTACCTTTAGCTGTTCAAACTGCAATGGAAGGCTTTGAAACTGGAAGTTTCAAAGGGGGGCAGAGCATCTTTGTGGTTGGTGGTGCTGGTGGGGTCGGAACTTTAGTTATTCAGCTGGCCAAACACTTGTATGGAGCATCTTATGTTGTGGCTACAACAAGCACCCCAAAGGTGGAATTTGTCAGAAACTTGGGAGCCGATGAAGTTATTGACTACACCAAGACTAGATATGAAGAAATTGAGGAGAAATACGATTTTCTCTTTGATACAATCGGCAAGTTTCACTTTCTCACTTCGAATACATGATTAGTAAACATACGTAGAAATTGATTTTTTTTTACCATATTACTAAGCATTTTTTAAACTTGTTCATAATCTTTTAATGACTCATATATTATTTGAGTTTTCATCTTTAGGTGACAGCAAGAATTCTTTTGTGGTAGCAAAAGAAGGTGCTCCAATCATAGACATAACATGGCCTCCATCACATCAAAGAGCAGTTTACTCGAGCTTGACAGTTTCTGGGAAAAACTTAGAGAAGCTTAGGCCTTACTTAGAAAACGGAAAGATCAAGGCTGAGATTGATCCTACTGGCCCATATAAATTTACAGATGTCGCTGAAGCTTTTCGACATTTAGAAACCGGAAGAGCCAGAGGAAAGGTCGTGATCACTGGCTTCCCCTCACAGCATTTTGCTTCTCTTAAATCATGCGACAACGCGAACAGTGGTACTCCTGAAAAGGTCATTCAGCGAATGCATGCTTACTAAAATTTTGGTCTAAATAATGTTGATCATAGTCTTGACTATCCTAGTATGGTGTGATTATCATAAATAAGATGTTTCTATCAGGTTGTTGGACGCCTTTTATGTAACTCCACCTGTGATCCTGAAATGTAACTATGTTATTCACTTTGTCCCCTATCCCTGCCCGATTGATGAAGTTGTCTCTATCCCTACATCATCCCATGCATTATATTAGAAAAAACTATGAATTTGTTTGTTTAATTTTTTTTTTTTAAGAAAAAATAATCTTCTCTGTTATGAACTATATGATCAGTGTCTAATTTAATTTTTTAATGAAGATGACAAATGTGAGAGATGTTTATAATCAAGATGCAACATTTTAAATCAAACTTATATGATAATTTATATGTGACTTTGAAATGGTGGTCTGTTCAATGTCTTTTGAATGGTACATTTGAATCGTAAGTAAGTTGTAAAGTAAAAGTCCAATATAACTCTACTTTAAGAATGAAATTATCGTCCAGATTTTCTTGGTAGCACTCTAGCGACTTTGACAACAGTTTAAATCAATATAATTTAATTATGACTTGTAGTTGTTTATTTAACATCTTCTGGATGGCATGGATGAAATGAAAATTAAGTTGATGAGAGAAGCAAAAAATTAAACAACCCTCTAGCTCTGTTGTTTTTATTATTTCTTTCTCATTTTTCAATACCGTGCCTGCAACGCCGTGTGCTGCAAAAGCCTCTTTTTTTTTTTTGAGTATTGAAACTGTGACTAAAACGAACCTAGAGGATTGCTGAAACCAATCGAGATAGGACACTAGTAGTGTGGCTTGGAGGACTACTCCCAAATAAGAGAGATCTATCCACATGGAGGTGGGAAAAAATCCACACATAATGATGAGAGAACTGTTGTTATTATTATTATTATATGATATGATATCATATAATATTATATAATTATATGTATTTGAATTTTACGGATGAATGTCGAACCCATGCCACATACAATAGGAGACATAGTTGTTGCTAGTGCCTACCAACTGTGCCATGGGCTGCCAAGGCTTTGTCCAATAGATGATGACTTTTATAAATAAATTAATAATTCAAACCTTATATGCCTTAGAATAATGTAACTCTATTTCTTAGTCAGGAAGATAAATTTCAATTGGGTTACCAATCTACAATCTACCATTGCTTAGAGAGAGAGTGCTATATTTTGAAACTTCTATATGTTTTTCTCTTCTATTAAAATATGCTTCACTTTCAATTGATGCAAACTAAGACTTTTTGACATTACACGCTCAATATGTACAACAAAATTCAAAATAATATTAAAAAAAGATATTTAATTACCCACGTTCACCTTCATAGCAATTTCACATTATTAAAACAAACTTATGCACAACACGGTACTCTTATCCAATTGAAGTTTTTTCCTTACAAAAGTTGCTTTAATTTAACTCCTCTCTGACTATTATAAAGTGGCATAACTTAATGGGAGCATAAACTGCTTGCACTTATATCTAATTTCATGTTTTTTTAAATATACATTTCACTTTCAATGATGCAAAACCAAGACATTTTAACACTACATACAAATTACAATACTGTATAAAACACATATATTGATATATACCTGATCAATGTATATAAATACAATCAAAATAATCTTATAGTCATCCTCCAATAACAAGAACAGAAAATGGATGTTTTCACACCCCTCTTCATCTTCATGGCACTTTCACTACTCTTTCTCTTACTAATCTTCTCTCTTTTCATCCTCAAAATCTACACAAACAAATCAATCAAAGACCCCACTTACCCACCTGTGAACGGCACCGTTTTCCACCAGTTCTTCTACTTCAACAGACTATACGACTACCAAACCGAAGTTGCCAGAAAACAGCCAACTTTCAGGCTTCTTGCACCCTCAGGAAGCGAAATATACACGACCGATACACGAAACATAGAGCATGTACTTAAAACGAAGTTCGACGAGTATTCGAAAGGCGAGTATAATCAAGACATAGCGACCGATCTTTTCGGTAAAGGGATATTTGCAGTCGATGGAGAGAAGTGGAAGCAGCAGAGAAAGCTTGCTAGTTTTGAGTTTTCAACGAGAGTTCTTCGAGATTTCAGTTGTGCCGTCTTCAGAAGAAACGCTGCAAAGCTGAGCCACGCAATTTTGGAGTTTTCGAATTCGGGTCGGGTGTTTGACATGCAAGTAAGTAATCCGTCCATGTTAGGCCCAATATATGAAATTGATTGTTGAGCTCAACTGGCTTGAACTAATTAAGGCCGAAAATTTGCCCAAAGCTTACTTGAGCCCAATTAATCAAATTTTCATTGGTGTGAATCAATGATTGATATAGAAAAAAAAAGAAAATTAGGACCATAGAGAATTTTATGTATATATGTAAGATAACATTAAATTTTTTTATTGATTTAATCTTTTGACTTAATACCTAATGATCTAAATCAATTTGTATAATTATAAAAACTTTAAAATTACATTAAAGTTATTTATTTATTTAAACCGTTGACTTAATATCTAATGTTCTAAATCATTTCGTATATACATATTATATGGCACCATGACTCGTAGAAGAATAATGACTTTCGTTTGTAGGACATATTGATGAGATGCGCTTTGGATTCGATATTCAAAGTTGGATTTGGACTGGATTTGAATTGTTTGGATGGGTCAAGCAAAGAAGGGATAGAATTCATGAAAGCATTTGATGATTTAAATGCTTTCGTCTACTGGCGATATGTTGATCCATTCTGGAAGCTGAAAAGGTGTCTAAGTATTGGCAGTGAAGGCTCTCTCAAGAAGAAGATCAAAATCATTGATGAATTTGTGCACAAACTTATTACAACCAAGAGGAATCTGCTAAGACTACAACAATATTCTGTGAGATACATATAATTCAATCAACTTTCATTTTTGTTAAAAATATTAATATTTTCATGAATTAAAATTCGAATTAATTAAGTTTTAACTATTTTTTGTTTTGTATTTATTTAAAGAATGACAAGGAGGACATACTTTCAAGATTCTTGTTAGCAAGTGAGAAGGATCCAGAGAAAATGAATGATCAATACTTGAGAGATATAATATTGAATTTCATGATTGCTGGCAAGGACACAAGTGCCAACACCCTCTCTTGGTTTTTCTATATTCTTTGCAAGAACCCACTTATACAGGAAAAAATGGCCCAAGAAGTGAGAGATGTCACTGGTGGTGGTGGTCTAAATACAGAAACCAACATCAATGATTTTGTGGCCAACATAACAGATGAAACGCTAGAGCAAATGCATTATCTTCATGCAGCCTTGACAGAGACTTTGAGACTATACCCTGCGGTCCCTGTGGTAAAATTTCAATTTCAAAAACTATGTTACCTGTATCTTCTGGTATGAAAAAAAAAAAAGGGAGCACTGCTTAAAATGCTTATTTTAATATTGTGGTTTCTTTGATTTTATAAGGATGGGAGGTGTGCAGAAACAAACGACATTCTTCCTGATGGATACAAAGTGAAAAAAGGAGATGGGGTTTATTACATGTCCTATGCGATGGGTCGGATGGATTATATTTGGGGAGATGATGCTGAGGAATTTCGACCTGAAAGATGGCTCAACAATGGAATTTTCCAACCTGAATCCCCATTCAAATTTGTAGCTTTTCATGTTCGTAAAATCAACTTGATACTCTTTCAATATGCTTTGTGAAACGGTCTTATACAACTTTTCAATTTGTGCTTATTTTGGTTTTGCAGGCTGGTCCACGAATCTGTCTGGGGAAGGACTTTGCTTACAGGCAGATGAAGATAGTGTCAATGGCACTTCTTCGCTTCTTCCATTTTAAACTGGCTGATGAAACAAAAAATGTGACTTACAAGACCATGTTCACTCTTCACATTGATGGAGGCCTCCCACTCCGAGCCATTTCAAGAAAAGCTTAAATATTGAAGTGCGGTAAAAGATACTAGGGTAATTTGTCAGCTGAAAAACGTATTGGGAAGTAAAAGAAAATCTGTAGTTAGATTTTGTGGAGAAAGTCACTAAAGTACTACTCTTAGAAAACATTGTTCATCCACCAAGACAATGTGATTTTTTTTTTTTTTTTTTATTAGTTGATATCAAATGAATTAAAGATTTATAAAATTTGTTCGGATTATAAATTATTTGCAAGACTCGAATATCTATTGTCATGAATGAAATGTAAATACTCTTAAGCTAAGAAAATTATCTATATAATGAGTAATATGCTTTGGGATAATAATACCATCATTGGATAAAATATTTATGACTGGTCACCTGACAAATAAAAATTTTTTACTGATGGTGACAAAAAGGTATTGCATAACCCGTGAGTGATCAGCGCATATAATCCACACAACAAAAAGTGCGTCTGCAATAGTATACGCAAGCAGCTTATCTTCAACGTGAACCTACCCTCCACAAACAACCCCATCAATATAAAATATCATATACAGAGAGAGTGAAAAAATCCGATGACCTTTTGATACTATACAATGATGCAATGAGCAACTTAAATCTAACATTTCACATTAATACATATCATAATACACATACAACTTCTTAATATGTGTAACAAAGATTATATATATATATATATATATATATAAACTTTTTGGTCAGTGCTTCCTAACATTTTAAAGTTAGGATGAATTAATCAAATTCATCAATTATATTATCTTTTCTAAAATAAATTATCTCTCTTATTTAATTCAAATGCAATAGATGAATTTAATTGATTCATTCTAATATTTTAAAGTTAGCAGATTATAGAAGTTCTATATATATATATATATAGTATTTCTCCCATAAAGAAAAACCAATCTATCTATAAATTAATAATGTAAGTATTAATTATGAAAAAGTCAGCATTTAATAGTCTACAATCTTAGAACTGATATTAGGAGAAAGACTCTCTTTCTCTATATATGTATAATCATCCATGCTCAATTTTTTCTTCACAAAGTAGAAAAGAAAATATGGATATTCTCTGGCACATTTTTAATTTCATAGAATTTTCAGTAGTGTTTCTCTTAATATTCATCTCTTTTATCATACTCAAAACCTATATTGGCAAATCCATCAATGACCCTACTTACCCACCCGTCGACGGCACAGTTTTTACCCGGGTTTTCTACTTCAAACGATTCTACGACTACCAGACTGAAGTTGCAAGAAAGCAGCCAACTTTTCGGGTACTTTCTCCGGGGACCAGTGACATATACACGACCGATGCACGAAACATAGAACATGTACTCAAGTTAAAATTCAATAAGTATTCGAGAGGAAAGAAAAATCAAGACATAATGACGTGTCTATTTGGCCAAGGTATATTTGTGGTCGATGGAGACAAGTGGAAGCAGCAGAGGAAGCTTGCTAGCTTTGAGTTCTCAACAAGAGTGCTCCGAGACTTCAGTTGTGGTGTTTTCAGGACAAAAGCTGCAGAGCTGGTCCAAGCAGTCTTTGAGTTTGCTGTTGCGGGTCGGATTCTTGACATGCAAGTAAAGAGTCTAAATCCATTGTTTTTCGTGCGTTTTAATTGGTTTTTCTGCTAATATTTTTGGGTTTTAATTTTAATGTATTGACCTGTAAATAAATTATGGCCGAATCTTGCAGGACATATTGACGAGATGCACTTTGGATTCTATATTTAAAGTTGGCTTTGGTGTGGATTTGAATTGTTTGGATGGGTCAAGCAAAGAAGGGATAGAATTCATGAGAGCATTTGATGATTCAAATGCTTTGGTCTACTGGCGATACGTTGATCCATTCTGGAAGCTGAAAAGGTGTCTTAATATTGGAACTGAGGCCTCTCTCAAGAAGAACATCAAAATCATTAATGGATTTGTGCACAAAGTTATTACTACCAAGAGGAATATGCTAAAACTAAGACAATATTCTGTGAGTTTTTACGTACAAATATAACACCGTCAACTTCTGTTCTAGTTATTAAATTCAACTTTAAGTTTTTAACTCATTTAGTTTTGTGTTTATTTAAAGAATGACAAGGAGGACATACTTTCAAGATTCTTGTTAGCAAGTGAGAAGGATCCAGAGAAAATGAATGATCAATACTTGAGAGATATAATATTGAATTTCATGATTGCTGGCAAGGACACAAGTGCCAACACTCTCTCTTGGTTTTTCTATATGCTTTGCAAGAACCCACTTATACAGGAAAAAATCGCCCAAGAAGTGAGAGATGTCACTGGTGGTGGTGGTCTAAATACAGAAACCAACATCAATGATTTTGTGGCCAACATAACAGATGAAACGCTAGAGCAAATGCATTATCTTCATGCGGCCTTGACAGAGACTTTGAGACTATACCCTGCGGTCCCTGTGGTAAAATTTCAATTCCAAAAACTATGTTCCCTGCATCTTCTGGTATGAAACCAAAAAAGGAAAAAAAAAAAAGCACTGCTTAAAATGCTTATATTCATATTGTGGTTTCTTTGATTTTATAAGGATGGGAGGTGTGCAGAAACAGACGACATTCTTCCTGATGGATATAAAGTGAAAAAAGGAGATGGGGTTTATTACATGTCCTATGCGATGGGTCGGATGGATTATATTTGGGGAGATGATGCTGAGGAATTTCGACCTGAAAGATGGCTCAACAATGGAATTTTCCAACCTGAATCCCCATTCAAATTTGTAGCTTTTCATGTTCGTAAAATCAACTTGATACGGTTACAATATGCTTTGTCAAACAGTCTTATACAATTTTTCAATTTGTGCTTCCTTTGGTTTTGCAGGCTGGTCCACGAATCTGTCTGGGGAAGGACTTTGCTTACAGGCAGATGAAGATAGTTTCAATGGCACTTCTTCGCTTCTTCCATTTTAAACTGGCTGATGAGACTAAAAATGTGACTTATAAGACCATGTTCACTCTTCACATTGATGGAGGCCTCCCACTGCTCGCCATTGCAAGGAAAGCTTTAAATTATTTAATCTAAATTAATTGTTTATCATTCCATTATAGTGTTTGTAATAATTTAGAAACATAGAATTAGAACTTTATACTTCAATTGTGGTTTTAGTTAACTACTTCCTACTGGTTGCAATCATGTTGACAATAAGTTTCAGGAAAAATTACTTGGTTTGTATAAGGCAGCAATTCAAAAATTAAGAAACGATTTTATGTTTCTAAGAGAGTAGTATTCTAGTATGAGAGAAAGAGAAACTTGACGAGTAGTTAGAAACAAATAAAATTTCTATTAGAAGCCATAGAAAATGTATTGCAAAGTGAAAAAACTCATGTAACCTTGGGAAAATGATTTCGTGGAATATCAACGTGAAAAATGGTTAAATAATGAGAGATTCCTATCTGCATCTCCTTTTTATGTTCATCATTAACTTACGATCAATAATAATTTCTTAGCTAGATCATCTTTATATGATTTTCAAATATGACCATCTTAATTGCTTATGTGTTTTGTTTTGTTTTTTTTGGTGGTGGGGTGGGGGTGGTGGTGTTGTGGTGGTGGTAGTTGTGTTGATTTTTCAAACTAATCCTTGAATCTGAATAGAAAATGATTTTTGTTGCTGACAGATGAAGATAGTATTAGTAATGGCTTTTGTATGCTTTTTCTTATTCAAGTGGTTGAAGAGACTAAAATTGTGACTTCCAGACTATGTTCACCTTTCATATTGATGGAGGCCTCCATCTGCATTTGATTTCAAGGCAAATCTGATCAATGTGCATTTCACTTAAAACACACAAAATATTTTGGAATTGGTATCACATTTTGCTTCAGAGACGAATATACGTGCAAGAAATCGGTCTCACATGAAAGCATCCTATATTCCTAGGAAGAAGCGGACGTAGTATCTACAATGGTAGGGGCTCACCGTTACTGTATTTTTATATAGAGTAAAATGCACAAAACTCCCATGAGGTAAGCATTTAAACATGCGGAGTAAATATTTGGGTTTAATAACAAGTTAACCTCCAGCTGTTAGTGCTAGTTAGTCTACATTAATTTGACCAAGGGTAATTTCGTCAATGTGCAATCAAATGAAAATGAAAAAAAAAATAAAATTGAATGAACCTAGTACCTAGGTTTATTCAAAGAAAAAAACAATTAAAACATTTTTTTTTTAAAAAAAAACCTTCCACACCAGATTTAAGAACATATCAAAGAAACTCTCTAAACCAGACTGAACAATCAATGTTCTTCTTCCATCAAACACCAACCAAACCAGATTCCAACAAAATGAAAACCCACCCAAAAAACCTACCCTCAATCATTCCAACAAATTGAAAAAATTAATCACTAAAAAGTGGAAAACATTTAAAAAATAAACATGAACAGCTCTAAGATCTAATTGAAAAAGTAGTAACAAATCTTCATTTGGGTTCGTCGAACCTAGTTGATGAAGAGGACAGCTTTGGGTTAGGCTCTTGGCGATGAGAAGAGGAGAAGTGTCGGACATCTTCTTCTTTATTCTCATCAACAAACCACACCAAAACTGCCAAAAAAAAAATCTATCACAATCCATCGAAAACCAAAGCTGGTCTCTTAAAAGCTAAATATTCAAGGTTTCCAGTCGCTGGAAACCCAAATTTTTCTAGGTTTCCAGCATCTCTTCTCTCTTTCACTTCAAATCATACAAAATCATCATTTTATAATCATCAAAGTCATCTCATCCATTCTCTCATCTCCGTTTGCCTCTTTTCTCTATCTTCATTTTCCTCTTCTTGCCCACATAATCAACATGGAAACCCAAACAATTAACCTAGATTGAGACCTAAATCAGCCATAGAAACCTAGTGAGTGAGGCCAAGAGAAGAGAGAGGGAGCGGCATTAAAGACAAGAAAGTGGGGAGAACGATGGCGAGCGAAAGTGAAGAGAGGAGAGAGAGGGAGCGGCGACAGAGAGATGAAGATTGAGAGAGCAGCAGCGATAAGAGATCTGATGATTGCAAATGAGTGTTTAAAGATGATTTCTAGGTTTTGATGATTAAAGGTGAGAGAAGAGAGAGAGTAGTAAGGGAAGTATAGAGAGAGAGAGAGAAGATGATGAAGATGAATAAGAAGAAGAAGAAGAAGAAGACGACTTAGACTTTGATCTATGTTTCATTTTTTTAAAATTTTTAATTTATTTTTCATATTATTTTTAAATTTTTAATTTAAATTGATAAGGGTATTTTCATCTTTTTACCGAATCATATGGTCAATAGTCATAATTCACCCAGTTTGACTGTTAAGGTAAGGACTAACTTGTTACAAAACCCAAACATTGACTCCGTGTGTTTAAAGACTTATCTCAGGGGGTTTTGTGCATTTTACTATTTAATAACTAATAAATGAGTTGGGTACAACATAAATACCAGTAGACATTTGAATGAAACTCGTACTAGAGTTTTACGCAAATATCTATATTCTTTTCTCCGTTTTTCTAATTATTTTTCTCTAAATAAATTTTTTGAATTATTAAGAAGGGTGCAAAACCTTTCAGACTATAAAAGAAATTTTGGTTAAAATCATTATTTTCTCTCCTAACTATTAAATCTATTAATTTTATTTTTAAAAATGAATTTTGTTTAATATTATGTAATTAAATTATGACCAATTTCAAACTCTTAATTCTTTCATGAGAAAATTGCAATATAGCACCTTGACGTTTGGGGAACTTACAAATCGATCAAACTTTTGTCATTTGCATAACCAATAGTATCCTTGACCAAACACTGCTCGCCATTAATGTGCTGGAGAGGGGTTACAAAAGACATGAAGGTCATTTTAATTACAATGAATAGAATATGAAAAACTAACAATTTTATTTTATTTTATTTTTTTGAAAAATAAAACTGGTTCTACTCCGAAATACCCTATGATCCATCCTAAATCTTTAAAGAAGGGAAGGATCCCCTAAAAATGGAGAAAACTCGCATGGAGATGGAGTCACCTCCATGGCTCCGTCTGCGGCAAGTCTCCCTATGGCGACTGCAACACCTGTTTGTAAAGTGGGTGAACTAAGCCTCCGTAATATAGAGGTTGAGGCCTCCTTTTTTACTATGTGGTGGAGATGTTACTCCTTTTTTTATATTTTATTATTTATAATTTTAATTTTATAATATATTATTATTTTTTACAATAGATATTATTTTGTTATTAAATATTAAAAATATAATGATGTATTTATTTCATGGATTAAGGAATGAAAATAGTAAATGAGATTAATTAATGATGCTTATATACTTAAAATTTATTTCGTAATAGAAATGAAAGTATAGATCTTACATTAATTTGGGGTTATGGAATGAGAATCTCATTCTTCCCATTTCACTTGGAAATCTTATTCTCATTTCCAAATTCAATTTAAAAAGTCTCTTGTATCTTTCTTTTTAAAAAAAAAAACATATTTACCAAAGAATGAATGGAAGAATGTTACATATTGATGATAGTTGTTACTACCACTACCATGGTTGCTAGGCTACTAGATTTACAAAAGCAAAGCAAATTTAGGTAACATTATATATATATATATATATATATATAAATCATGACTTGATATACAATATGAATACATGATATGTTCTTTAAAATATATATATATATATACAATATGCTTATAATAATATTGTTAAGAAAATTCATTTTTTTAGCCTACTATGATGAGTTATATGATAAAAATATCACACTACATCTTAAATATTATTTTGCATATTTTAATTAATTCATAATTTTAATTAAGGGAATTTTTATAATTCATAATTAATTCAGTTCAATTCCAAAGCAAAGTAAACAATTCAATGCGAATATAATTGATTCTGATTTTGATTCTGATTCTAATTCCTATAGTTAAAGTAGACAACTCATTTTAATTTCGATACATCATTTTGATTCCCATTTTGATTTCTCCAAGTGAAGTAAATGTACCATAAAAGTATTTATATCATTTCAATAGTCAATCCAATTAATAGGGTTGTTATTATATGAAGAATATACAGAGGATATTTGTGAACAATAACTCCATTGATGGCATGTTAATGTCAACAAAATTCAATGTGGGTTGTGTTAGTTGTTGCTAAATTATTATGATGAAAAAGGTTGATGTGAGTTGATGACGACTTGGATTAATTGATGATGACGATGTTAGTTAATGCTAGACATTTAATGAAGATCTATTTGGGTACTCAAATTTAACATGTATCCTAGATCTATTTGTGATCAATTTTATTTTGGTTTTTTTTCGTTCTTTAATCGAGATGGATGAGGGAGGTTTCTTTTTTTTTTTTTTTTTTCACTAATTTTTAAGTATTTTTTCAATTTCTATGATCTTAAAATTTAAAAGAAAACTAAAAAGGTTATAGGACGGAATTGCCCTTGAATTAGATGAATTTGACTAACTTATATATATATATATATATATATATATATGGTTAGTACATCTTAACTTCTAAATTGTTAAAATCACCAATTAAATTAATCTATTACATTTGAATTGCATAGGAGAGAGAAATTTTTTAAGAAAAAAGAATGTAATGGATGAATTTGACTGATAGTTCTAACAGTTTAAAAGTTAGGACACACTTAACCATGAAAGTTATATATATATATATATATATATGTTAATAGATGACCATTATTTAATTAGTAATTTGATTTATTTAAGAGCAATGTTGAAAAAAAAATGTTAATTTGGGGTGGGGTAGAGTTATTGTCACCCGTAAAAATGATTAAACATCAATTTTTCTAAAAAATATTATATGAACAGAACAATCCTTAAATAAAATTACAAAAATGGACAAACATATATTTAAGAAAGCATCAGATGATTCAAATGCTTTAGTCTCCATGAACTGATTTTAATAATATCAGTTCCAAGATTATGGGCTGTAGATTATCTATAAATTAATAATAATAAATATTAATTATGAAAAAGTCAATATATCTAATGTTCCACAATCTTAGAACTAATATTATTATCAATTTGTCCGGACTCTCTTTCTCTATATATGTATAATCATCCATGCTCAATTTTTTCTTCACAAAGTAGAAAAAAAAAAGAAAATATGGATATTCTCTGGTACATTTTTAATTTCATAGAATTTTCAGTGTGTTTCTCTTAATATTCATCTCTTTTATCATACTCAAAACCCACATTGGCAAATCCATCAATGACCCTACTTACCCACCCGTCGACGGCACAGTTTTTACCCGGGTTTTCTACTTCAAACGATTCTACGACTACCAAACTGAAGTTGCAAGAAAGCAGCCAACTTTTCGGGTGCTTTTTCCGGGGACCAGTAACATATGCGCGACCGATGCACGAAACATAGAACATGTACTCAAGTCAAAATTCAACAAGTATTCGAAAGGTAAGAAAAATCAAGACATAATGACGTGTCTTTTTGGCCAAGGTATACTTGTGGTCGATGGAGACAAGTGGAAGCAGCAGAGGAAGCTTGCTAGTTTTGAGTTCTCTACTAGAGTTCTTCGAGACTTCAGTTGTGGTGTTTTCAGGACAAAAGCTGCAGAGCTGGTCCAAGCAGTTTTTGAGTTTGCTGTTGCGGGTCGGATTCTTGACATGCAAGTAAAGAGTCTAAATCCATTATTTTTCGTGGGCTTTAATTAGTTTTCTGCTAATATTTTTGAGTTTTAATTTTAATGTATTGACCTGTAAATCAATTATGGCTAAATCTTGTAGGACATATTGACGAGATGCACTTTGAATTCGATATTTAAAGTTGGCTTCGGTGTGGATTTGAATTGTTTAAATGGGTCAAGCAAAGAAGGGATAGAATTCATAAAAGCATTTGATGATTCAAATGCTCTCGTCTACCAGCGATATGTTGATCCATTCTGGAAGCTGAAAAGGTGTCTTAATATCGGAACTGAGGCCTCTCTCAAGAAGAACATTAAAATCATTGATGAATTTGTGCACAAAGTTATAACTACCAAGAGGAATCTACTAAAACTATAAAAATATTTTGTGAGTTACCTATAACTTAATCAACTTTCATCTCCGTTAAAATTTTTTATTTTTTCATGAATTAAAATTCGAATTTAATATTTACTTTTTTTTTCTTTTTTTTTTTTTTGTGTTTATTTAAAAAATGACTAGGAGGACATACTTTCAAGATTCTTGTTAGCAAGTGAGAAGGATCCGGAGAAAATGAATTATACAGGAAAAAATGAGTTGGGTACAACATAAATGCTAGTAGGCATTTGAATGAGACTGGTACCCAAATATCTATGTTCTTTTCTCTGTTTTTCTAATTATTTTTCTCTAAATAAAGTTTTTTGACTTATTAAGAAGGATGCAAAACCGTTCAGACTATATAGAAGAAATTTTGGTTAGAATCATTATTTTCTTTCCTAACTATTAAATCTATTAATTTTATTTTTAAAAATGAATTTTGTTTAATACTATGTAATTAAATTATGACCAATTTCAAACTCTTAATTCTTTTTTGAGAAAATTGCAATATAACACCTTGACGTTTGGGGAACTTACAAATCGATCAAACTTTTGTCATTTGCATAACCAATAGTATCCTTGACCAAACACTGCTCGCCATTAATGTGCTGAAGAGGTGTTACTAAAGACATGAAGGTTATTTTACAATAAATAGAAAATGAAAAACTAACAATTTTATTTTATTTTTTTGAAAAATAAAACTGGTTCTACTCCCAAATACCCTATGATCCACCCCAAATCTTTAAAAAAGAGGAGGATCCCTTAAAAATGGAGAAAACTCGCATGGAGATGGAGTCACTTCCATGGCTCCGTCTGCGGCAAGTCTCCCTATGGCGACTGCAACACCTGTTTGTAAAGTGGGTGAACTAAGCCTCCTAATACAGAGGTTGAGGCCTCCCCTTTTACTAGGTGGTGGAGATGTTACTCCCTTTTTATATTTTATTATTTATAATTTTAATTTTATAATATATTATTATTTTTTACAATAGATATATTATATCGTTATTAAATATTAAAAACATAATGATGTTTTTACTTAACAAATTAAGAAATGAGAATAGTAAATAAGAATGATTGATAATATTTACTTATTTAAAATTTATTCCGTAATAAGAATACAAGTGCGGGTCTCACATCAAATTGGGGTTATGAAATGAGAATCTATTCCCCACACTTCACTTAGGAACCTTAATCTCATTTCCAAATTCAATGTAAAAAGTCTCTTATATCATTCTTAAAATATATATATATATATTTACTAGAGAATGAATTGAAAAATGTTACATATTGATGATAGTTGTTACTACCATTGCCAAGGTTGCTAGGTTACTACATTTACAAAAGCAAAGCAAATTTAGGTAACATTTTATGTTAAAAAAAAAATCAAGACTTGATATACAATATGAATACATGATATGTTCTTTAAAATGTATATATACAATATGCTTACAATAATATTGTTAAAAAAATTCATTCTTCTTAACCTATTATGACGAGTTACATGACAAAAATATCGCACTATATCTTAAATATTATTTTTCATATTTTAATTAATCTATAATTTTAATCAAGGACATTTTTATAACTTGTAATTAATTCATTTTGTTTCCAAAATAAAGTAAACAGTTCAATGAAAATACGGTTGATTCCAATTTGATTCTCATAGTTAAAGCAAATAACTTACTTTAATTTTGATATATCATTTCGATTCCTCCAAGTGAAGTAAATGCACCATAAAAATTATTTATATCTTTTCAATAGTCAATCCAATTAATAGGGTTGTTATTATATGAAGAATATACAGAGGATATTTGTGAACAATAACTCCATTGATGGCATGTTAATGTCAACAAAATTCAATGTGGGTTGTGTTAGTTGTTGCTAAATTATTATGATGAAAAAGGTTGATGTTAGTTGATGACAACTTGGATTAATTGATGATGACGATGTTAGTTAATGCTAGACATTTAATGAAGATCTATTTGGGTACTCAAATTTAACACGTATCCAAGATCTATTTGTGATCAATTTTATTTCCTTTTTTTGTTTTTTTGTTTTTTATTTTTCACTAATTTTTAATTATTTTTTCAATTTTTATAATCTTAAAATTTAAAAGAAACTAAAAAGGTTACAGGACAAAATTGCCCTTGAATTAGATGAGTTTGACTAACTTTTATGTATATATATATATGTTCAATGCGTCTTAACTTTTAAATTGTTAGAATCATCAATCAAATTCATTCATTACATTTGAATTAATTAGGAGAGAGGAATTTTTTTAGCAAAGATAATGTAATGGATGAAGTTGACTGATAGTTCTAAGAGTTTAAAAGTTAGGATACACTTAACCATGAAAGTTATATATATATATATATATATATATATATGTTGATAGATGACCATTATTTAATTAGTAATATGATTTATTTAAGAGCATTGTTGAAATTTAAGAAATGTTAACTAAGGGTGGGGTAGAGTTATTGTCACCCATAAAAATTATTTAAACATCAAATTTTCTGAAAAATATTTATATGAATAGAACAATCCTTAAATAAAATTACAAAAATGGACAAACATATATTCATGAAAGCATTTGATGATTCAAATGCTTTCGTCTACTGGGGATATGTTGTTCCATTCTGGAAGTTGAAAAGGTGTCTTAGTATTGGCACTGAAGGCTCTCTCAAGAAGAAAATCAAAATTATTGATGAATTCGTGCACAAACTTATTACTACCAAGAGGAATCTGCTAAGACTACAACAATATTCTGTGAGATACAAATGTAACACCATCAACATCTGCTCTAGCTTTTTCCCCTTATATTATATTCGAATTTAAGTTTTAACATTTTTTGGTTTCGTGTTTATTTAAAGAATGACAAGGAGGACATACTTTCAAGATTCCTGTTAGCAAGTGAGAAGGATCCAGAGAAAATGAATGATCAGTACTTGAGAGATATACTATTGAATTTCATAATTGCTGGCAAAGACACAATGCCGACACTCTCTCTTGGTTTTTGTTTTTCTATACAATGATGCAACGAGCAACTTAATCCGACATTTCACATTAATTCACATCATATACAACTTCTTAATATATACAACAAAGATTACATATACATTCATATATATATATATATATATAGTTATTTTACCATGTGAATTAAATAAGAGAAAAAATTTGTTTTAGGAAAGAGAATACAATTAATGAATTTAATTGGATTGTTTTAACTTTTTAAAGTTATGAGACATTAATGGTAGAATTATTATTATTATTATTATTATTATTATTATTATTATTTTATATTGAACTGATTTTAATAATATCTATAAATTATGAACAATAGATTATCTATAAATTAATAATAATAAATATTAATTAAGAAAAGGTCAATGCATCTAATGACCCACAATGTTAGAACTGATATTATTATCAGTTTGTGCTGACTCTCTTTCTCTATATATGTATAATCATCCATGCTCAATATTATTCTTCACAAAGTAGGGGAAAAAAAATGGATATTCTCTGGTACATTTTTAATTTCATAAAATTTTCATTGCTGTTTCTCTTAATATTCATCTCTTTTATCATACTCAAAACCTACATTGGCAAATCCATCAATGACCCTACTTACCCACCCGTCGACGGCACAGTTTTTACCCGGGTTTTCTACTTCAAACGATTCTACGACTACCAAACTGAAGTTGCAAGAAAGCAGCCAACTTTTCGGGTGCTTTTTCCGGGGACCAGCAATATATGCACGACCGATGCACGAAACATAGAACATGTGCTCAAGTCAAAATTCAACAAGTATTCGAAAGGTAAGAAAAATCAAGACATAATGACGTGTCTTTTTGGCCAAGGTATACTTGTGGTCGATGGAGACAAGTGGAAGCAGCAGAGGAAGCTTGCTAGTTTTGAGTTCTCTACTAGAGTTCTTCGAGACTTCAGTTGTGGTGTTTTCAGGACAAAAGCTGCAGAGCTGGTCCAAGCAGTTTTTGAGTTTGCTGTTGCTGGTCGGATTCTTGACATGCAAGTAAAGAGTCTAAATCCATTATTTTTCGTGGGTTTTAATTAGATTTCCGCTAATATTTTTGGGTTTTAATTTTAACGTATTGACCTGTAAATCAATTATGGCTAAATCTTGTAGGACATATTGACGAGATGCACTTTGGATTCGATATTTAAAGTTGGCTTCGGAGTGGATTTGAATTGTTTAAATAGTTCAAGCAAAGAAGGGATAGAATTCATAAAAGCATTTGATGATTCAAATGCTCTCGTCTACCGGCGATATGTTGATCCATTCTGGAAGCTGAAAAGGTGTCTTAATATCGGAACTGAGGCCTCTCTCAAGAAGAACATTAAAATCATTGATGAATTTGTGCACAAAGTTATAACTACCAAGAGGAATCTGCTTAAACTACAACAATATTCCGTGAGATAAATATATGTCAATCAACTTTCATTTCCGTTAAAAATTTTAATTTTTTCTTGATTTAAAATTCGAATTTAAGTTTTAACTTCTTTTGATTTTGTGTTTATTTAAAGAATGACAAGGAGGACATACTTTCAAGATTCTTGTTAGCAAGTGAGAAGGATCCAGAGAAAATGAATGATCAATACTTGAGAGATGTACTATTGACTTTCATGATTGCTGGCAAAGACACAAGTGCCAACACTCTCTCTTGGTTTTTCTATATGCTTTGCAAGAACCCACTTATACAGGAAATAATCGCCCAAGAAGTGAGAGATGCCACTGGTGGTGGTCTAAACACAGAAACCAACATCAATGATTTTGTGGCCAACATAACAGATGAAACACTAGGGCAAATGCATTATCTTCATGCAGCCTTGACAGAGACCTTGAGACTGTACCCTGCTGTCCCTGTGGTACAATTTAACTTTCAAATACCATTATTTTTCCAGTGTTTTCTGCCAGTAATTAAAAAAAAAAATAAAAATCCTGCGTAAAATGCTTATATTCATATTGTGGTTTCTTTGATTTTATAAGGATGGGAGGTGTGCAGAAACAGATGACGTTCTTCCTGATGGATATAAAGTGAAAAAAGGAGATGGGGTTTATTACATGGCGTATGCGATGGGTCGGATGGATTATATTTGGGGAGATGATGCTGAGGAATTTCGACCCGAAAGATGGCTCAACAATGGAATTTTCCAACCTGAATCGCCATTCAAATTTGTAGCTTTTCATGTTAGTAAAATGAACTTGATGCGGTTACAAGATGCTTTGTCAAACAGTCTTATACAATTTTTCAATTTGTGCTTCCTTTGGTTTTGCAGGCTGGTCCACGAATCTGTCTGGGGAAGGACTTTGCTTACAGGCAGATGAAGATAGTGTCAATGGCACTTCTTCGCTTCTTCCACTTTAAACTGGCTGATGAGACTAAAAGTGTGACTTATAAGACCATGTTCACTCTTCACATTGATGGAGGCCTCCCACTTCTTGCTATTTCAAGGAAAGCTTCAAATTATTGAATCTATATTAATTGTTGATCATTCCTTTGTAGTGTTTGTAATAATTTAGAAACATAGAATTAAAACTTTATACTTCAATAGTGGTTTTAGTTACCTGCTTCCTACTGGTTACAATCATGTTGACAATAAGTTATGGAAAAATTACGTGTTGTATAATGCAAGAATTCAAAAATTAAGAAACGCTTTTATATTTGAAGAAGCTAGTGAACTTAATTTGTTTGTCTCTCGTTTGTTGTTTTCCACAGTAAGTTGATAAGTTATAATGTTGCTCTGCAAATACTTTCTAAGACAGTAGTATTCTAATATGAGAGAAAGGGATACTTGACGAGTAGAAACAAAAATTTTTACTAGAAGCCATAGAAAAATCTATGAAAATATAATAATAAATAGTGAAATGTGCATAATTGATAAAATGTATTGGGTGTTATTAATTAGCTGAAATATGTATCGGACTGTAAAAATATTCATGTAACATTGCTTATAATATGGCATGTGCCTATATTGATTTTTTGTGGTACTTCTACAAGGATGGTAGGTGTTGAGAAATGGATGACAATTTTCTTGATGGATTTAATATGAAGAAAAGGAGATGGGGTTTATAAATTGGGGTATGCGATATGGGTGATACTTGCGGAAATGATGCCGTGGAATATCAGACTGTGAAAGATGGTTAAATAATGAAATTCTTCTATCTAAAATCCTTTTTATGTTCATAACTAATTCATGGTCGATAATATTTTCTTAGTTAGATCGTTTTTATATGATTTTCAAACACGTTCATCTTTTTTTTTTTTTTTCAAACGGATCTTGAATTTGTATAGAATTTTTTTTTTTGCTGCAGAAAGATGAAGATAGTATTAATAATGGCTTTTGTATGCTTGTTCCTATTCAAGTGGCTGATGAGACTTTACCGACTATGTTCACCCTTCATATTGATAGAGGCCTCCATCTGCATTTGATTTCAAGAAAAATCTCATCAATGTTCATTTCACTTGAGATAAACAAAATATTTTGGAATTGGCATCACATTTTGCTTCTGAGATGAATATACGTGCAAGTCCGCAAGAAATTGGTCACACATTTGGATAGCGAAAGTATCCTAATTCCTAGGAAGAAGTAGACCAAGTATCTGCAATGGTAGAGCTCAACATTATTGTATTCTAATAACTGATAAATGAGTTGGGTACAACATAAACACTAGTAGGCATTTGAACGAGACTTGTACCGGAGTTTTAAGCAAACTCTTATGAATTTCGAACTCTCATTCTTTTATGAGAAAATTGCAATATAATACCTTGCCGTCCGCAAGAAATTGGTCACACATTTGGATAAATACGTGCAAGTCCGCAAGAAATTGGTCACACATTTGGATAGCAAAAGTATCCTAATTCCTAGGAAGAAGCAGACCAAGTATCTATAATGGTAGAGCTCAGCATTACTGTATTCTAATAACCATGGTTTAAAAACTCGGCCGAGTACTCGTCGAGTTCTCGCCGCTCGGCCGGTTTCCGAGCAGAGAACCCCCAGATCGGGGGTTCAACTCGGAGACTGTACGAAATTGGCTCAACTCGGGCCGACTCGGGCCAGCTCGGGCCGACTCAGCTAAGCCGAGTCAGCCTTTTTTTTTTAAAATTTTTTCAGCCAAAACGGCGTTGTTTTGGCCAAGCCAAAACGACGCCGTTTTGGCGTCTGATATAAAATACACACAACAGAACAGAACGCAGATCTGTTCTGCACTTTAGCTGTTCTGCTTCTGTTCTACCCTCTCACCTCCGGTTCCGTCCCCGATCTGGTTCTGCTCTTGGTGCGTGGCCGTGCCGTCGTCTTCTCGCTGTTGCCGCCGTCGTCTTCTCGCCGTTGCCGTCTCCGTCCTTGAGCTCGTGACCAATCTTCCTCGTCGGCTCGTCGTCCGTGAGTTTTTTTGTTTGTTTTGTTTTCATTTTGTTTTTTTTGTTTTTGTTTTTGTTTTTTCATTTTGCTTTCACCAAAAATTTTTGTTTTTCACATATATTTGTTTAGGGGTGGATGATGAATGGATGATTGAGATTGATGGATGATGATTATACAAATTAGATTTGTTTAGGGTTTTAAACATTTGTTAAATTGATAGGAATATGAAATTATACAAACTATATTTATTTAGGGGTAGATGATGAATTGATGATTGATGAATGATGATTATACAAACTAGGTTTGTTTAGGGTTTTTAACATTTGTTAAATTGATAGGAACATGAGATTTAAATTATTGTGTTATGTGTTTCAAATTTCAAATAATTTAATGATATTGTATTCTATATTATTTGCTTTATAATATATGTTAAGCTTAAGCATATTGATATGTATTATTATTTTTGTGTATTGCAGGTGGAATTGTTGAAAATATAGTCGTTATATTGCAGAAATTTTAAAAGTTGTAATTATATAATTGTGTTAAAGTGACTTTAAAGGTTGCATGAGATTGATTTTAAAAGTTTTTATGGTCATATGATTATATTTTAATCATACATAAAATTTTAAAATTTTATTTTATACAGGTTTGACTGGATTTGACTGTAAGTCAACGAGTTGACCGTTGACCGACGGTCAAACCGAGTACTCGCCGAGTAGCCGAGTACTCGCTGCTCGCTGCCTCGCCGGTCGAGTAGCGAGTAGCGAGTTTTGGAACATTGCTAATAACTGATAAATGAGTTGGGTACAACATAAACACTAGTAGGCATTTGAACGAGACTTGTACCGGAGTTTTAAGCAAACTCTTATGAATTTCGAACTCTCATTCTTTTATGAGAAAATTGCAATATAATACCTTGCCGTCCGCAAGAAATTGGTCACACATTTGGATAAATACGTGCAAGTCCGCAAGAAATTGGTCACACATTTGGATAGCGAAAGTATCCTAATTCCTAGGAAGAAGCAGACCAAGTATCTACAATGGTAGAGCTCAGCATTACTGTATTCTAATAACTGATAAATGAGTTGGGTACAACATAAACACTAGTAGGCATTTGAACGAGACTTGTACCGGAGTTTTAAGCAAACTCTTATGAATTTCGAACTCTCATTCTTTTATGAGAAAATTGCAATATAATACCTTGCCGTTCGCAAGAAATTGGTCACACATTTGGATAAATACGTGCAAGTCCGCAAGAAATTGGTCACACATTTGGATAGCGAAAGTATCCTAATTCCTAGGAAGAAGCAGACCAAGTATCTACAATGGTAGAGCTCAGCATTACTGTATTCTAATAACTGATAAATGAGTTAGGTACAACATAAACACTAGTAGGCATTTGAACGAGACTTGTACCGGAGTTTTAAGCAAACTCTTATGAATTTCGAACTCTCATTCTTTTATGAGAAAATTGCAACATAATACCTTGCCGTCGGGTGAACTTACAGATAAATTAAACTTTTGTCATTTTCATAACAAATAGTTCCCTTGACCAAACACTGGTGGCCAGTAATGTACTGGTGAAGTGTTACTGTGAGGAAAATGAAAGGCATGAAGGTCATTTTACAATGAATAGAATATGAACTTTTTTTCTCTTTTTTTTTTTTTTTGGGAAATTAAAACTGGTTCTTCTCTCAAATACCCTATGTTCCACCCCAAATCTTTAAAGAAGGGGAGGATCCCTTACAAATGGAGACAACTCACAAGGGGTCACCTCCATCTGCGGCAAGTCTCCCTATGGCGACTGCAACACAAGTTTGTAAAGCGGTTGAAGATTGAGGCCTCCCCCTGTACTATGTGGTGGAGATGTTACTCCTTTTTATTATTTTATTATTTATTATTTTAATTTTAATTTTATAATATATTATTATTTTTTAAAAATAGATAATTAAAAACATAACAGTATTTATGACATTTCAATAGTCAATCCAATTAATAGGGTTGTTATTATATGATATGAAATTATACTTAGATGGCTGGCGCCGTTGGCAAAAATGTCAAAGTCAAAACCTCATGCTGGGTGTCACACCCCGAAATAATAATTCTTTCATAAATTTATATGGGCTTATCCCACTCTCTTGTAAGCCGCTATCCCACCACCGTATGGGTCAATTCTGCTCGTATAAGAGTAGCTCTTTGAGCAACAATCCCCCCCACCAATTTATGTGAGTTGGCCCCCAATTCTCGTGTGAGCCACTCCTTCATCTCCATACAGGTCGATCTTTCCGTATGGGAGCAGGTTCCTGAACCACGTCATTAGTGTTCCATCTTGATTGATTCCAATAATACTCTGAACCAATCCCCGGAATTAAAATAAAAAAATTATAAAGAGGATATTAATGTACGATATCTCTATTAAAGGAATGACAACATCAATAAAATTCAATGTAGGTTGATATTAGTTGGTGCTAGATTAATATGATGAAGAAGATTGATGTTGATTGATGATGATCGAGATTAATTGATGATGATATTGATCTAGCTTCAATGTAGGTTGATGTCAGTTGATGCTAGATTAATATGATGAAGAAGCTTGATGTAATTTGATGATGATCAAGATTAATTGATGATGATGTTATTTGATGATGATCAGGATTATTTGATGATGATGTTAATTGATGCTAGATCTTCAGTGAAGATCTGCTTGGGCACTCAAATTTTAACAAGACCCTCCTAGACTCTTCTCTCGAGTATGGGAGGATTCCATGAAAACTAGGTGTTTTTTATTGAAATCTAAAATTTAATAAAAATCGTTTTGAAAAATCGTAGTAAATTTCATGTTTTCTTTATAAATATAAATTTAATAAATTAAAAATAAAATCTTTACATTTCTCGTGTTGGACTCATGTACTGGATGTATAAAATATACTCATAAAATATATGAAAAGATATTTCATCTCCAAAATTATTCTCGAAACATATTTAAAAAATCCGGTTAACTAAAAATTAATATACAGTAATGTAAAATATTTCTACCATTTATAATATTAATGCATTTGACATAACCATGTGACCCTTCTCATAGTATGCAATAATTTGCAGAATTTTGTGGTGGATACCTGAAAGAAAAAAAAAGTTTTATAAAAGGTTTAGCGTTAACGCCCAGTGAGTAGATATAACTTTTCTAAATTATTTCTATTGAAACTAGACATATTGTTGGCAATAATAAATAATTCTTATATCATAATAAAATTGTAAACATTTGTATGAATAATTTTTGATAACTTTATAAAATATAATCGACATAAAACTTCTCTGAAAGTAATAAAAAATTATTCTGAATCTGCTCTATAAAACTTGAAAACTATTAAAATTTGATAGCATAATATAGTAAAATAAATATTATTTCGTACTAATTTATCAAAAAAATTTGAATAACTCATTAAATTTATTTTATAAATATTCTTATATCGTTTCCATACTTTTTTTTTTATTAAGTTTACTTCTGTAAATTGATTTTTTGTAAATCTCTTTTTGTATTAATCAAGCTCAGTTTATAATATTTGAAATCTAAAAGTCTACACCAACTAATATACAAGAAAATCTGTCATACGTGGTGAAAATACTCAACACACATACAGAGTGAGGGATAACATTTATCATACACGTGTTGGACGACTTAATAACTCCTCAAACATTTGTTATACATATGCTGGGTGGCTCTCTCGGATTTACACACGTAAAGTCTGCTTGACCGTTAGAGGGACGAGTACAACTTTGATGTTTTAAAAATCTTATTTCAATCATTTCCAAGTCTTAAATAAATTTCATATGCCAAATTATATAACTTGATTTCTAAATATAAATATAATTATCACAAATAAATATTCTATAATCAAATTATAAATTATAATACATAATCAACAAATCAATAAACTAATTAAATAATTTTCTTATAATAATAATTAAATAAAATCTGAAATATATAACGGTAAATAATTAATTCGATTTAAATAAATAATCCAATTAATTATGTAAATAATTTAAAACAACTCAATTCAATTGAAATAAATAATATTTATTTAACAAATAATTCACTTATAATAATCCAAAATAATCAAATCTAAAAATATAGTTAACTATAACTAATTAATTCAATTTAAATAAAAACAATTCACTCACATAACTCATTTACTCAAATCTAGATCTAAAATAGATTCCCATATGATTTCTCATATTCCTGAACTCATCCTAAAATCATATAAAACTCAATCTAAAACTTAAATGAAAAAAATTAACTAATTTTTTGGATTTCAAATCTCATTGAAATAAAAATCATTTATCTAAATAAATTAGAATCCATATTTTTGTACAAACATCCAAAAATTTTCTTCATTTTTTTTTCTTCAACTTACTATTTTCTTCCTTACTGTTTTGCTATTTTGCTTGACTTTAGTTGCTAAATTGTTTTATACTTCTTCTAGTCTCTCCGTTAGTTTCTAATTGCACCTGTATACACACACACACACACACACATAAGAGATAAAACTACCACTTCATTTCACAGCCATTTTATTTTATTTTATTATTTATTATTTCTTTCCTAACCATCCTACTTTTATTTTTTTTATTATTTTATTATTTTTAAAACTTTTTCCCTACCTAAATCGGCCACAACTCCCATTTATTTATTCAATGGACATGTCCCACCACATTATAAACTTGTAAATTTACATTTTATAACCCAATTTTTGCTATGATTTTTTTCTTTTCACACTCAACTTTTTAATTTTTATTAAAAATATCCTTCAAGAATATATTTATCAATACACTTATTTATTTTTAAAACTTGAATTAGATCAAATTAATAATAATAATAAATTTGATTTTAATTAATCTTTTGGATCCACTTGAATTGAAGCCTTATAAATTTGACATGGATCTTAGATCTATTTGTGATCATTTTTATTTTGTTTTTTTGGAGTTTTGTTTTTGTTTTTTTTAATTAATTTTTAATTTCTTTGATTTTAGATTTTAAAATTCAACCAACTTTTTTGTTAATCATATTAATTATGGAATAATGTTTAGACTTTTCAAAAATTCACCTCAATTTTGTACTCAGGCAGATGAGATAATTTATAATTATTATATCAATAATGAGATGGTATATTAATAATGTGATATATATATGTATATATAATCATCTGCATAGTAAATTTAGATTCAATTTTGATTGGTACAGCGTTATTTTGTTTTCCTCTAGGTTTTGCCACTTATATAGAGAGAGGTATCAATGATCTTCGAGTACGTACAAAGCCATTGACCATTTTAACTTCTGTTTCCTTCACTGATCAAGACAACACAGCTTCCATGGATTTGCCTAATATCTCCTTCATCATCACAGCTTTATGTATAATTCTTTCATTTTCCATTCTTGGAGTCCTTGCTAGACAATCCCAGAAAAAGCATGGGAATAAGAAGTACCATCCAGTCGGAGGCACGGTTTTGAATCAGCTACTCAACTTCAATAGATTGCATCACTACATGACTGATCTTGCGGGCAAGTACAAGACTTATAGGCTTATCGGCCTTTTTAGAAGTGAAGTTTACACTTCTGACCCTGCCAATGTCGAGTATATGCTTAAAACAAACTTTGAAAACTATGGCAAGGTATGTCATCCGTCAATTTTGATTGTCAACTGTTTTGGCTCATTATTGTTTTTAAATTTGAATTCGAAGTGGGGATTTTTAGTTGAAAACAACAACCTCACTTAGTATAACACAGGATATGTATATATATATATAATTAGTGAATGATTTTGATTGGTGATCCGTGGTCCTAACCAGTCACTGACTATACAAGTTACATATAATCGGTGAATGATCTTGATACTAACAATGCGCTGACGGTAGAAGTTATACATATATATATATATATATATAAAATTAAACAAAAAATTTGCTTTTTTTGCTGTACATGGTTATAGTCTTATGGATTCTTAAGGGGGTTTGTTTTTCTATTTTCTATCAGGACAAGTTATTTTATTTTTTTAAGGATGTGAACAGAAGTTGAGTTTGTGTTGAAAATTTGTTATTGCAGGGTTGGTACAATCACAACATTTTGAGGGATTTATTAGGTGATGGAATATTCACAGTTGATGGTGATAAGTGGCGTGAACAGAGGAAGGTATCAAGCTATGAGTTCTCTACAAAGGTGTTGAGAGACTTTAGCAGTATGGTCTTCCGGAAAAATGTGGCAAAACTTGCTCATGTAGTGTCTGAAGCTTCAAATTCGAACCAGACAATAGACATTCAAGTGAGTTAGCATCGATGTTCATGGACACAAAAAACACCATTTGATGTTTAATATTTTAAACTGAATTGAAATTATTTGTGTAGGGTCTGTTCATGAAATCCACCTTAGATTCAATTTTCAAAGTTGCATTTGGAATTGAATTAGACAGTATGTGTGGATCAAGTGAAGAAGGCACCCTTTTCAGCACTGCTTTTGATGATTCAAGTGCCATGACTCTGTGGCGATACGTCGATCCCTCTTGGCAGATCAAAAAGTTTTTGAATATTGGATCTGAGGCCAAATTGAAGAAAAACATTGAAGTTGTGGATACTTTCGTATACAAGCTAATTCATAGCAAGATTGAGCAAATGAAGAACCCACAAGACTATTCTTCTGTAAGTCAACTGATCCATAGCCATAGCATAGCTGTTGTTTCTAGTTTGAAATGTTGAAACAACAAAGCTTTAATTTGAATATGTTACATGGGTGTGGCAGATTAAGAAAGAAGACATTTTATCAAGGTTTCTACAACTGACTGAGACTGACCCAAAGTATCTACGTGATATAATTCTAAACTTCATTATTGCTGGCAAAGACACAACAGCAACTGCACTTTCCTGGTTCATTTATGTGCTCTGCAAGCATCCAGCAGTGCAGGAAAGGGTTGCACAAGAAGTGAAGGACGTGATGAGTGTCACAGACATTACAAACTTCAATGAGTTGGCGGATAGTATGAATGAAGAAGCTCTAGAAAGGATGCATTATCTCCATGCAGCTATAAACGAAACTCTAAGGCTGTATCCTGCGGTTCCAGTGGTAATTAAAATTTTCATCACTTTATATTGCATATACTTTCAGTTTTCATATCTAATGTTTATTTTTTTCGGATGCAGGATTCTAAAATATGCTTCTCTGATGATACTATGCCAGATGGGTTCAGCGTGAAAAAAGGGGATATGGTGTGTTACCAACCTTTTGCGATGGGGAGGATGAAGTTCGTATGGGGTGATGATGCAGAGGAATACAAACCAGAGAGATGGCTGGACGAGAATGGTGAATTCCAGAAAGAGAGCCCTTTCAAATTCACAGCCTTCCAGGTTTGTGCATGTTTCATGATGGTACAATATTGAGTAGTGTTACTCCTGTTAAAGAAAGCTAGAACTCAGACTTTTGCTGGTGAACAGGCCGGGCCGCGAATTTGTCTTGGAAAAGAATTTGCTTATAGGCAGATGAAGATCTTCTCAGCTGTGCTGTTACGCTGTTTTGAGTTCAAACTGAGTGATGAGAAGAAACCTGTCAATTACAGGACAATGATTAACCTGCACGTCGATGGAGGCCTCCATGTTCGCGCCTTGCACAGACGTGGAAATTAAGTTTGTATGAATCATACATGGAACCAATAAAAGCCTAAGATGTGGAAATCAAGTTTGTATGAATCATATTTACACCCTAAAAGAATTTAAAGTTATAAATTCGAGTTATTATTCACTCTTTCAAACCCCTCGAACGACTTTTGGCTCTGGAGATAAATTTAAGACACAAAAAGAGCCTAAGATGATTACAGAACACTGCCAAAGTGAATTTATCTAGTCAATTCTGATAATTCTGAATGTCTAAATCAATTATGTGTTCCCCACTGAACTAATTTGATAGAAGTCTGGTATGTTACATAAATTGAAATAATAACATTTTTATCTCATAAATAAATAAAATTGAAGCGGCAACCATTGTTCCACTAACAATAATTACTCTTACAGGTGGAATAACCCTCAAGTCATACATGCAGGAAAAAGAAGAAACTAGAAGTAGTTGATGTGTTGCATATGGCATTAAGCTGAAGAAAACTATGATGATGGTGCTGGGATCACAGGAGGAAGCTGAATCCCTGGTCTTGAAGTCCATTTTTTGCGATTCCTGTAGGCTTCAACTGCCTGCAAACGTAACCTCTCTTGCGAAGCATCACTCTTGAAGACCTAGAAAAACAAGAAACTTATTACTTTAACTGAAAGAGTGTAATTCTTTTGTCCACAAACAAATAATAGTGATGCAACCTTAGGAACTGTGACCAATTTTGGTGGAGCTTCTACCACATCTCCAAACTTAACGTTCTCGCGACCAGGAAAGTCCAAATTCTCTCCTGTTTTGGCTTTCCTGTGTTTATTTTTCTTGGCTTCCAAATACCTGCATTAAAAATAAGAGATATACTCATCTACTGTTTAACAAATACAGCATGCATTAGCAGAGTGCATGCAAAGTCACTTTTGCATGTAATGAACCCTTAAGTTGGCTTTTCTTTTATTTATCTCCTTATATCAAAGACTTGATAATAAAATTTATCAACTTAAGCCACTACCCATAATAATTTCTTTCAGCAAGGGAGTACAAGGGAGTACAAATTATTTGTATCATGTTAAATATAGTTCAAAACATGAGAAGTTCAAATCCTGATTGGCTTATCTAACTCACTATTTCATTGACACAGGGTTAAATAAATACTTCAGGACCACCACTTTTACATTAATATTCCCACATAGAATGGGTCAAAATGGACAATGGTACTGAAACTACAAGAATTTGATTTTTACCTACAATAAAACTAAATATTTGTATTCAAATACATAAGCAAACAAATAGCAATATAGGAATCGATTAACATCTTCCAGAGAGAAGTAAACTCAATTCATTTATATCAACTGACTTCATGCGAATTAGGCACCAGAAATCACAAACCTCACAACAGCATAGACATGATAAAAAGTAGTAACCACACTCCAGAAAGATCACCATAGTTTTTACCACAAAAACAAACGAAATATATCAATTACAAAAGTGATAATCCATCAAAACAAGAACAAAGTAACACCCTCACTCTAACTCAGACTGCCACAATATTCACATAACAGATAATAGAAAACCAAATTCAATTCTATTTTGAATTTCCTTAGAAACAACAACATAGCTCCTTTTCTATTCTAATTGAACCAGCAACTTTTGCGTTCTAGTCAATTCTGAAATCACTTCAGCTACTATAACTAAATATAACTGATTTACATGCAACATATATCAGGTATCAATCTCATAGCCATACAAGTTTCACAACCAACAAATATCAAGAAACACTTACTTCTTCTTCCGTTCTTTTCGTTTAGAACGGGTTGCAGAATTTTCCTCAAATCGAAGGTCCTTTATCTCCTTCCGCTTTCTCTTTCTCTTTTTCTTTCCATTTTCACCATTCTCCACAATTTCATCATCGCTATCTACCTGTCGAGGCGTCATCAGACCTCCATCATCATCTCCTTCTTTGATCCTAGTAGCTTCCGACTTAGTTTCATCGCGTTTCTACATCAACACATTCACATATGTTAACAGACATCCAATGACAGACTGATAAGAGAAAATCATAAATAAAACCAATCAAACGAAAGGGGAAAAAAAAAAGGAACTTTTGACATATTCAAATTTAAAGAGACAGACTTGGCGACCATCACCGTCGGCGTTTGCTTTTATATTTCTCTTCTTCTCGGACTGAGAATCCGTGGAACCTGAATATCATACAAATTTTGAGTAAACAAAACACGATACGGAGAGTGGTAAGAAAGGGAGAAGGAAATGGAAGCAACCTTGAAGATTAGAAGTGAAGGAGATGAGTTTGCGGAGTTTGGAAGGTAAAGCGTCGACTTGGGAGGGATCAGGTGGGGGAGGGAGTCTGATGGGACCTCCATGCGCTGCTCTGTAGTTCTTCTCTCTTCTTCTCCTTCCTTTGCCTCCCATCTCTCTCTCTCTCTGCGAAAATTAACAGAAACCCTAATCCGTTACAGTTGCGCTGCCGATTGCAGAGCACCGCCTTTTTTTTTTTTTTGACATAATCTTTAATTACTTTATATAATTTAAAAAAATCTCATTTTATTGAAATAATCGAAATAGTTAAAATATCTCTATAAACTTTCCTGTCATATTAACAGTTAAACCTTAATTTTTAATATCAATTTTAATAATAAAAAATTTTATGAATATTTTCACATACTATCATAAATAATAAAAAAAATATTAATAATTTTTAAAAACATTAAAAAATTTAGTATTATATCAAACATCAGAAAAAAAAATAGAACCTCTATTCTTATTCGAATTAGTTCTGTTTCTTTAAAAAGAAAATAAAAGATAAATGATATCATAATTTTTAATAATAATAATAAACGTCGAAAGCTTTCTTCCATCTAGATCGTCTAAAGAAATCATCATACAGTAATTCATTTACTCCCTACATTAAGACATTATTATACGGTAATTCATTTACTCCGTGACACTTTGAGCAGGACGCACACCTTCACTATACATCTTAATCAACTGGTTGGATTAGGCACTCCCAGCTGGCTAATTGTGAGTAAGAAAATTACTACTGAACGATGAAATGTAATAATGTAAGATAAATGTTTACCATTTTCAATATTACTAAATTACGAGTTATGTTACTGTCCAAAATCATATGCAAAATCATAAAAATTTTGCGTGGTTATTCAATGATTTAAAGTAAGAACTAAAAAAATTAAAATAGTTATAGGCTCCTTAACGACCACCCAGCAGGCAATAATCGGGATCTCAATTTTAGGCCTCGTTACTATTCATCCAAGTGCCTTTGCTTTGCGCCACGCATCAAACAATTTCCACTTCCAACATTGCACCAAAACGTGGATTAGCAGCTTAATTAAGTTAACATGAAGAATCTGATTAATACGCCATAATTTTCAACCAAATATTAAATTTGACAAAAGCCCACCAAAAAAAAAATTACAAATAAATTAAGTTAACATGAAGAATCCGATTAATACGCCATAATTTTCAACCAAATATATTTAAATTTGACAAAAGCCCACCAAAAAAAAAAAAAAAAAAATTACAAATAAATGAGCTGTTACGCTTGCTAAGTCATGTATACGCTATACAAGAAGATTACAAGAATGAATGACTATTGTACCCTCTCACTCACACGTTTTAGTCAAAAATTTAATAGACAAAACTTAACTGCTTAAGCCTGGGAGTGAAATTCAAAAATCCCATTGCAACAAAAATTGTTAAACCCAAACAAAAATCTAATAACTTGGCACGGCAGTCTTCGAGATATATAGGGTCGCTCCCGTGTCAAATACATACATACATATGTTACACCCGCTAAGAATGCTGCAAACTGTGACTCAAGGGAACCAGTTCATCTCCGAAATGGGCAGCAAATATCTCCTTGTAGTACTGTAATACTTGTTCTAATATATCACTACTACTATTATATACTTCCATCATTTCTCCAATTAAGCGAATTTCAAAGACCTATAACTAAGATTTTATAAGGGGGCTGAGCCCATCGCCCTCCCAACCAAGTTTGAGCATGTGATCCACCACTTTCACGCTCAGCTGCAACCAATAAAATGTTTAAGCTATATGTAAATATATTATCACTACGTCAGGCAGAGTAAAAACTCCCTCTACTATATAAAATTTCAGGAGTCATCAATCAACAAGGTCACAAAAAACTGTAGCAAAATATTTGAACTTACAGCTGGATCTGTGAAAATTATCAACTGCCTATCTGCAGTTGACACCAGAAGATTTGTGTTGTCTTTGTTCAACGCCAAAGCTGTGATATCTTGTCCTTCCCGCAGCTTCAATACATGAAATACCTACAGAATGAAAAGGATTATTTGCTTTATAGTAATACAAGATTCATGCAAAGGATTATTTGCTTCATAGTAATACAAGATTCATGCGCTCATAACACAGAGAAGGTGTATGATAACAAAGCCTAATTTACTAGGACCATCTAAGGCGTTTAATCTACCCATGATCAACAGCATGACTAGGGCATGTAAAGGTGTCCAAAATGCCTATTTTGGGCCATATTTGCAACTCAAAAGAGGAAAACACCCTTATTTTCTAGAAGCTCCAAGCAAAGTTGTCATGTTCAATTATATCAGAAGATCACCAGAACACCACATAAGGCAGGGTACATTCAAACTTCATTTCAACATAGGGACGATGACATAGAAGAAAAATACAGCAGTTGTCTGTGTCTGTCAAACATGCAGGAGAAAAAAAAACATCGGCACCTAGCACCAGAAATCATGAAACTAGTTGTGTGTTGTTAGCAGTCAACATGGGTAGGATGAAGCTAATGCAGACACGCTATAAAGTCAAATACCTTCAGAGTATGCATATCAAGAAAGCAAATTGAAGGTGATGGAATATCCAATTTGTTTATGTTCTCAGCCTTTTCTGCTTCCAGATCAGAATCTTCTGTTGAATTCAAATATTGGCTGTTGTTGTAGGCCCCATTGCTTCCAGAACATGAATTCATTCCAATCAAAGCACTCTGTCCATCCACAGAAATTTCCATGCAACCAATGCTTCCAGAAAAAGGAAGTTGTGCTCTAGCGATGAAAACCCCATTAAGAGTAAAGGTACTGAGAGTATGCTGTAATTTGTTCCAGGTCATTATAACTCCCTCAGATGAGAGAGAAACAGCATGGGCCTCCACACCAACCAACCGTCTGATCAAGCGACCCTTTCTCACAGAATGTAGTAAAACATCTGATGCATCGGAGCATGAAACAACAACTCCTAGATCTGAACTGACACAACAGCTGAGTATTTCCTTGTGATGACCCCGGAGAACATGTAATGGACCTTCTATATGCCGTCTTCTACTTTTGTCCGCCAAGATATTTGCCAGAGTACTGCTGCTTGGGGATGGTGTTCCTGTGCCACTGGAAGGTTCTGATATGCTGCCAGTGTGAGAAGAAAATGCTCTATGAATCCTCCAAACTAAAACTGTAGTATCCCAAGATCCTGTCACAAGGTAGCTGCTGTCAGGTGAGAGAGCAAGGCAAGTGACTGGAGCGCAGTGCCCAATAGCCATTTCCAATGTTTTCGCTCCATCTGATGATAATAACTTAATACTGTTGTCTGCATGTCCACCTGTTAAAATCCAAAAGATAAGCAACGACAGGCAAAGGACAAAGTAGAGTTCCAACCAAACAAAAGTTACACATATAATTTAAGTGAAAGTTCAAATTACAGAGGTACAGGAAAGGCTAGACAAATCAACAGACAACATTAAACTATCTGCAAATGTGGTAGAAGTTCAAAAAAATACTAAAACTTAAATGAACAAAAGGGGTATAACAATATATGGAATCTTGTGGATATTCTTAAACGCAAAACTTTCATGTTTAGATAAGTTACAAACCCAGCATACTACAGAATCTTATGTTAACATTTCCATTGAGCTGCTAAGATAATGGAAGAACAAAGAAATGAGAGTGGTATTTTTCTTTAGGAGACATATTAGTATTTAGATGGTGGATGTAAATTCCAGATTTCCTTCTAGTCCTTCTCTCTGTTTCTTTAGAAATCAAATTCCTTCTAATCCTTTTCTCTGTTTCCTTAGAAATCAAAGTGACTGAAATAATAATTAAATTCATTAGGATGGCGCTTGACCACGTTGCATACATGTTGCAACAGTGTTTGAAACCCAACAAATGACCAACTGGAGTAAAACAGGGCAAGGTTCACAAGATGGGGATCCAAACTTTTTGAGTTTAAATTTGTCAAGGAAAAAAGTTTTCATAGAATTTAGAAGGTCCCCCTTTTCAATAAAGAAAAGGTTTCCTTTTGTTAGAAAGAAAAGCTAACAGTAATTGAAGTTGAATTTAAAGCAGGCAAAAATAAATCATAAATAAATCGACTACCAGTGATAATTTCTTTGTCTTGTGTGATGGCAACTATGGCTGAGCTTCTGATTCCAGATGAAGCAAATGCTAATGCCTGGGGAAAATGCCACTGATCACCACCAGACCCAGATGGTCCTTTGAACATGCGCATAAAAGTACCACCAGCAGGGCCTGCAGTGGCCCTTCCATGTTGAAAGAGGAATGGAGTACCCTGGCCATCAGGGGTGTTGGGCTGCCAGTTGTGCTGTGCAACATGTGCTGCTGGGGCATTCATATCTACAATCACAACAGTATCTGAGGATGCATGGATGGCTGACGCAGGCAAATTGCAACGTTCTGGGGCTGGAACAACATATGGTTTGATTTCTTTTGGGTTACGGAAGATGGTCTGAAATGCAAATTCTCAATTAGAATCATCTTTTATAAATTAGCTAAAAATAGATTATCCAACCAAAAAGCTAGAAATTTCACATGGATCTAGACTGGTAACAAACTTGACCATCACAAAATGCATTCATCTGCAAGCACATGTCAAACATGAAGCACCATAAGCTTCAAACAATATGTGGCACATGTGCTGGCAATTCAAGTGCAGCATTCCACATTGTCAATAATCATACAAAAGACACGGTCGTTAATGACAAATGACATCTAGCATTTACACAGGAAGTCATCAATTACCATTCCTATTGTTTGATCCAATTTATATTCATACATGGTACATTACATACACAAAAGCGTGTACATATACAATCTGCATTACACCTGATAATGAAAAGGAAGCTAAATTGGAAGTCAAATTACCTGCAAATGGAGAACATCTGCCAGTGGCATTTTCTTTATATGAGGGACAGTTAGAAGTTGGGAAGGGGTTTGTCCAAAATAAGCAATCTGGTCTTGTGTAGCACACTGTTGGTCCTATAATGAAGATGCAAACAAGAAAAAGAATAAGAAAATTTCAAATCGAAGACACAATACGGCATGACAGAGTAGACTTACAGGATCTGGAATCTTGTCAATATCAACTGTCCCTTCATAGGTAATGTAGAAGAAAACGTTATTTGATGAGATAGCCTCTTTGCCTCGTTGCTTATACCTGAATGTTCCAATACATTTGTAACACCAGTGAAGAAAAATAAAATTGAAAAAGTAGTTAGTTAGGACAAGAAAATCACTTTCTACCGTGGTTACAATCTTTGAAATAATAAGATGAAAGAGAGAAAGAACCGGATAACAAGAATAATAAGAGAATATAATTCTCTATGATATACAAGGAAACCTACCCAAATATAAGATCAACCCATTCATGCAAATGTGCAGATACATAATCACTCTCCAGAGCCATCTTATGCTTATGAATGAAATCTACTGGGCTTTCAGCCCAAGGAGGAAGTCTGACAGAATCTGATACATCGAAAACATTCAAACAGAAGATTAATAAAGATCAACTCTCGTGGCACAATAAAACAGATTACTCTGAAGGATCAACTCTCTTCACACAATAAAACAGACTACTTTAAAGCACATACCAAGCTTTCCACCTAATTGTGTGGTACCAAAATCAATCAAATTTTCATTTGTTAAAATCTCAGGGAGGTAAAACAGCTCAGGAACCTATAATACAGAAAATATATTAGACATTAATTCCAAATGAAAGCCTTCATCAAATTAAAATAATGTGCAAATGAAGAGCAGCATATGCAAAAACATAGAAATCATTAAAGGGATAAGACCAAAATTTTGGTGCACAAAACGACAGTAGTCTTTTCATGACAATAATCAAACAACACATACCAATTCCTTCACATCACTCATGTCCTCAAGAACTCCATTCCAAGTAGCAGCTATATCTGAAAACATCCGATCTGCATGATCAAATTTGCCACCTTGCAGTTGAATTGAAAGAGTCGTAAATGGTTCAACCCTAACAAGATAATACAAAACCTGTCAAAGAAACACCAGCAATTACAAAGAGGTGTTACCACAGTATCAGCATAATGCTGTTGAGAGAGTAAGAGCGAACCAAATGAACCATACAGAAAATGGTTAAATCACTGAATGCAACGATATAAACTTAGCAATCAGGCTATTTTTGTTTTTATATCATAAATCAAAGGACTTCTTAACAAAGGTTAATATGACGTTTAAGAACTTCTAACTTTTAAAACCAAGTCATGATAATATAATATAACAGTTCAGATACAAAGACACTAAAAGTAAAAAAGAAAACAACAGAAACGAATAAAAATAGCGGTGGCTTCAAGGAAATTTGCCCTCATAGCATATGTTAGAACCAGAGATTCACAAAAATCAAAATTTAAAACTCAGAAATTTTCATAAAGAGAACTTGTATATTATTCTAGAGTAGAAAAAGCAGAAAAATAACTTAAAGACTTGAACAAGAAATATACTAATTACATTACCACAACATTTAATGAGTACATGCTACATATCCCCCCCCCCCCCCCCCCCCGAAAAAAAAAAAAAAAAAAAAAAACCCAATCTGCAAAGCAAAACAAACAAACAAACAAAAGTAGCACAGAACCATCGTGGAGTGGAAATTCATAGCCAGAAGTATCCAAACATCCAGCTGTTCTAATAAGTCATCAAGACAAAACACTAATATTTGAGAAAGAGTAAACCTACAGTTCCAGCACTTGAGTAATGTGAGCCATAATGAAATTTGGGAATGACTGGATCATCAAAACTAGAATATCTCTCTTCAAATTTCTCAAGCCGATCAGGATTCAAAGCTCCAACAGGCTGCAAGCATGAGGCTACAGTGATATAGCTGAAGAGATCAAAAGCCTTTAGAAATTTTAATCAATATTCAAACTAGGTCACCTTTGAAAGATCTCGGTAAGATGAAGGATTGGCAAGATCCAAACTCTTTGAACTGTAATCAGAAAGAATCCAGGGGAAAACTGGATACTGCAAGAAAATCAAAGGAATTTAAAGCCAGATGCAAAACACAGTCACAAATAAAATGTGCTATCGTCCATGCACACAGATATACCAAAAAAAATTCACCTGAGTGATGTCATTATAACTACGCCCAGCCAGTGTATTCAGCGCCATTAAGTATTCAAAATTGCTTATCTGTACAAGGGTTGTAACTCCACTGGTTACTATCCTCATTTTTAACTTCCAAATACTGAATTTGAAAAAGGAAACCAGCACATTGATTTTAAATGAGACTTGTGATATATGTGAAATTTATTCTCAATTTATACCTCCCACCTAGCCCAACGTTCCATAAGCTGAGTTCTCTTCAAAAGTTGTTCAGGTCTCTACAGCAAAAGATGGTACACAAATTATATTAGGGACACTAACAGAAATAATCAAGCTTATATTCTGTTTTCACCATCTATAGCGATCTTTCTCACTTCATAAAACACATACACATATAGGGACTTCTGCTTGTGTGTGTTTGTATGTTTGCACAATTATACACATGTATGTGTGCCGTGAGTTGAGTTTGTAAGGCAAACATGTAACACAGGAAGGTGCAAACCTGAGTTGCCAGATAAATATTGTTCAAATGAGGAGGATGTGCTTGGACAATAGCTCGATATGCATTTCTTCGCCCCTCAGTATTCTGAATTTTTTATTATTTTTTTAAAAATAAGGAAAAAATTTTGATCATCAATAGTTAAAGAACAACATCGTAAAACTTTTACATAATCAAAGTAAAATATTTAATATAATAACAAGGCACGTTTCAAAAGTAAAATACCCCAAAATCAAAGAAGAAGTTTGAACCGTCAACCATAAAGAGTTCCAGAGCACTTCTTCTCAGGAGATATCTGGAAACAAGTAACAAAGGAAAAGAAAGAAAGTTAAATAAGATGTGAACAACTGATGATAAAGCCATAAAACATTGAATGATTAAAAGAGAAGAAAAAAAACACACACACACACACTTGAGAAGGCAATTGCCGCATTTTAAACAGACAGCTTCATCCTACAGCAAAATTTTAGATCTTATTCTGACAGCCAATAAACATTTTGGGGGAAACAAATTAGGAGAAGTTAATCAGGAATAGCTTGCACAGTTGATGAAACAATCAACCATATTAACTGAAAGTTCAATTAGTAAGGCAAATGTTTTATGATTAAAATTGGAACAGACAACCATTTAACAAAATTCCTGAGATGTGAAATGAAGAAATTTCTGGCTGAACTGTGTTGGACAACACTGGATACTGGTAGGGTAACAGTTATCTCCTGTCTAATTAAAAATCATGTGTCCCATTATCATGTGTTTGATTTCCAAACAGTTCCTCAAATTTACTAAATGACCAGAAGGTGAAAATCTCAAATTATGGTCAATATGCAAGAAAATGGAATGCAACATAATTAAAACAGATCAACCTTCGGCTGTAAATTTGATGCAGGGAAGACATTGACCAACTGCGATCCTTCTCTTGGTCTCTCAATTCAGAGGTGCTTTCCTCATTAACTTCAGTGTTATCCACTATAAAATTTATTCTCCTAGTTGTTACCTGGGAAAGAAAAAAAAAATGCTTGTTAAAAATTGCTGTAGCTGAATAGGCATAAAAGGATTATGATAAATTAATATCAGTTAGTTTTCATTCCCTGGAAACCAAAGACAACCAATGAGTTTGTACTGCACTTTCCATCAATTGAAAGGAGAATCCCAAGCAAGGCAATAATTCAGCGGGAAAAGGGGAAAAAAAAATCACTTATAACAAACACAACTTCTAGGGAAAAGGGAAAAGAACACTTCAAAGAAATATAAACTTATGCAGATTTTGTGTCACCCGTCTCACACTTTAACAGGCAACAAGTCCGCAAGCAGAAAAGGAAAAAAAAAAAATTTCTAAGAAAGAACTATATGATGGAGATTTTTAGGACGTACTTGAAAGGTTCCTCGTATAACCCTCAATGGTCGGACCATAGACGAAGGAAGCTCGAAAAGAATCCTTTCATCTATTTCGCTGGGAACATATCCAGGGGCAACTGCAGATAAATTTGAGGCCAGATCAGATTGATTACCGCCGGTTTCAGCTGATTCCCGCAAGGTATGGTCACTTGTTTCGGACACCCTGCCTGATTATCCCCACCACGTTCTAAGCTATAAGAGGCACCAGCATCTGAATTGTCAATTTCGGACTGTTCGTCATCTTCCTTCAGCAATTCCATCGAGATTGCTTCTGCTGCCAGGATAGGCGCATTGGATGGATTTACAACATTCTCTTGATTCTGTTTTGTCTCAATCTGATCCTCAAAATTTGCAGCAGCACCTACATGATCAGACCCTACATAATTTATCCGCAAACATCGCCTCATTCTTGAAGAACTTTCCATTAAGTCTAGCTTCCAGAAAACCTACAAAAATAAGAAAATTTATTAAAGACATACACAAAATTAAGAAAAGTAGGTTAGATAACAGATGAGTTATCGAACAACATACACGTGAAGGATTGCTTAAACCCCCGAACGGCCCAAAAAGACATTTTATCTCTATCAAGCGATGAATTAGTTTGCGCCATGCACGATACCCAATGCATAAGCGATGCCGTGCTATTAGATCAACTTGACTTTGTCTATCAATCTGAAGAACAAAAATATAATTTTATTTTTTAAATGCTACATCATAAATGACAAAACCATGATGACAAAGCTGTAATCAAACCTCTGAACGTTGCATGTTTCTTGCAAAAGCAAAACTTGCGACTAGAACAGCAATAAATTTATACGATAGAGCATTGAAATCTTTCCCATAGACGGATTTTGTATCAACTGGCTGCAGACATTCCATCCACGCAATTCCCATGGCTTCAGAAGTACTCCATCTTTTCACACGCTCTGTATCACCGGCATTCCTCCGCTGTGCAGATGTGGCCATTGCAACAGCACTAAGACCCCTTCCAGAACCAATCTTTGCATTTCGTTCAAGATCACGTGCGGCTGCCAAGGCAGCAGCTTTAGCAGCAGCCCTGTCCTTTGGGAGAGGTGGTGATTTACTAGCTGCCTCTGAAGGTTTTTGAAAACTTGAAAAGGTGTGTAACCTATTTGTCTTTCGCTCAGGCAACAAGGAGTCACGTCTAAGGGGTGAGCTAGTCACAGGAGCAGGGGTCTCACCACCAGCAGCACCAGCAGCAATCATAGCCAACGCCATTGCAGCAGGTGGCGATGCAAAAGCAGCAGCCCAAGCAGGGGAAATCATAGCAAGAGCAGCCTGAAAGATGGACAACTGGTATGGCTCAAAATACACACCAATATTAAAAACACCAAAGCAAATGATAAAGAATAGTGCCTATTGTCATGATAGCATAGATGAAACAGTTTACACTCATTGTGACAAATTGATCAAAAAATTTGTACTTAAGGCCAGATATTAAAGATATAACTAGTATACAGACAAGGAAATTAAAGATATGTTGTGTGGTGGGGTGGGGGTGGGGACAGGTGGTAGAGGTATATATGGGAGGGGAAGAAAAGAATGATAGGTGAAATTAAATAACCTCTAATGGCAGTGCATCAGCAGCCAATGCACGATCATCAACAGCAAGAGGATTCAAACCATCAGCAGTAGCAAGTTCATAAATTCCAGCTAAAAGCGGCCGCCACCTTCTCAAGACAGCAACATATGGAGGTAAAATAGCCTCAAGGTATTGTTTACGAAGAGGTTTTCTGTCCCTACTTACAGCATGCCATACCTGCAACATGTATCTCATGTCACCATATAAAAATGATCAATTATGACAAAGAAAACTGATTATGAATTGACTACACTGAAGGGAATAAATATCAACACTTTCCATTAAGATCATACATTTCAATGAGACAAAAATAGATTAATAGGCAAGCAACATAAACATCCATATTACATAACAGAAAACTAACCTCTGAATAAAGGACACAAGAAGCAACCAACACTCTCTGTCTCTTGGAATCAGAAATTGGCATATTTAAAACAGGTGAAAGCACACTGAACAAAATAAAACTAGAAATTAGTTTAACCCACTGAATACATATGAAATAATGGAGAAGCCAGGCAAACAAATATATAGAGCAGTAGAACCCAGGAGTTAGAAGCAATCATAGAAGATCCTTTATGTACTATATAATCACAACTATCTTACAAATCCAGTATGCAAGTTTACAAAAAAATAAGGATAACTTATTGAGAGAAAAAAAAAAAAAATGCTACATCTAAAGTGACTTAGCAATCAGACACACACACACCATATTAAGGTAGTCCTGCTTGTAAACAGGCCCGTTAAGTATACTCACATATACTCACATATGAATATCTCAGACATCCAAAATGTGAAGCTAATAAAGTATGTAGTCCTGCTTGTAAACAGGCCCATTAAGGCATCCAAAATCATAATTTGTTTGTTCTGAAGCAAATTCTATACATAAGGAAAATCTAGAATGTGTATACAAATTGTGGTCACTATACCTCCATAACAATGCAGATCGTGGTTGTCTTGCTGACATTCGAGCACTACCTTCTAAGGACACAGGGTTCCCTGCATGTTGATGCAATCCGTCCGACATCTCATCCCCTACAGTAACATTCCTAATGAACATACTGTCTTCACCATTGTCCTCTTCCCGCATTGAAAGAAGCACCATACGCAGCATGCATAAGAATGGTTGGTCACTATCCAGTAACTGGTAAAGTGCAGCCATTCCTCCCATCCCAGTACCCGAACCACCACCTATACCCAGACCACCACCAAGGCCAGACTCATCTAACAGTAAAGCTTGGAGCATGGACACTGACTTCTTTACCAAAGGAAGTTCAATCCAGTTTCCATTCACATCTTTTTCCAAAGCAGACTTCCAAGATTCCCAGCCACTGCCACCACCACCAAACTCACATGATTTTGGTGGAAGGCCAACACCATACCACAGTCTGCTTCTATACTTCCAACCCTCAGCTATATCCATGGTACAGCCCCCATATGACACAAAGGCACAGGAAACAGATTCATAAGGCTCAGCTGCAGCCGCAGCAGTAAGTCGTTCCATCACTGCAGCAGATATTTGTCCGTTTGCATCTGCCATTGAGGCAAGGACCTGATTGAAATCTTATTAGTGGAATTCCATGACATCAAAACTATAAGTTCCACAACTGGGAAAATTGAACATGTATAAGAATAGCACATCGTGGAGAGGAACTAAACTATAAAATTTGACTTGATATGTCAACCTATTTGCATAAAACAAAATGGAAATTTGCGTTAGAATCTTCTGCTATTTGGTAAAAATGCCTCTTTTATACATCTACAACAATTATTTTTCCACAGGTACTGTAACACTCAAGATAAGATGGCTTTAACTTAAAAGCACCACAGAATCTCAGCTTCTGAGGAAAATAAATCCCAAGTGCACATCAATATAGAATTGAAGTCTTAAAAAAAAAAAAAAAAAAGAGTAATTTACTGATGCATAACAATAAAAAACAAGATGCTAAATTCAGAAACATAATCCATACAAATAAATAATATATAAACAAACAAATAGAATATTTAAAATAAGTGTAGACATACATCAAGAGGGACTCCTCCAGAATCAATGGATGATCTGCGGTCACCCACAGATTCTGACTCTCCACCAACTGATGCTGATGAATTTGTGTGGTAATGACTTGAGGTTGCTACCAGCGAAAGGGGAGATGAAGAAACATCCTTCATACGAGATGCACAAGACAGTTTGCTTTGCAAACGTAAATGATCTTCAACAAGCATTAGAATCACAATTGCATTCTCTACTAAAGCTACAGAAAGCTGTGCAGCATTTTGCGCTTCCACCTTAGCATCTTGTGGTGGCAAACCTTCTGCAGCAACACCAGCAGCTGCTGCTGCAATAACTTGAGTCTGCAAACAAAGGAAAAACTGGATGTAGACATTATTGCAGCTTTCGCCCTCTATTCAACCAAAAAGCGAAAAAGGGTAGAAAAACAGAGGATGTTTTTCAAAGAGAAATCAAAGAAAAGTTGTCATCATAAAAAGGAAGAAACAAGCAAACAAGTTGAATGACCGAGGATCTCCACAAGAGAAATCAGACCATATACAAAGTGAACTGAAGATACAAAATTTCCTTTCACTTAGATCTCTTTCTCAAGGATTGACACCATAGTTCTTATCCATCTAGCATGACATAACGACAGGACAAGAAAGTTTAAAACTAGAAATAGAGTCCATTATGGCCAAGTCATAGCTCGAACAGGTTACGTCATGAGGAAAAAGGAAAATTGATGAAGTTCATAGCAAATACAAGATTTCCTCAATCTTGATAGAGGTCAAATAAAGTTCTGTGAGGACACTTCAATTTGTTAGTTCATCAATGCTTCCACTACCATAGAACTTGAGCAATTCTTTTTTAGTAAGGAAAATCTGTTAATACTATATCAACAGATGATCCATGGAGGGCAACAGAGACAAGAACCCTAGAGATATAATACTTTGAAAGGCAAAGAAAATGCAATTAAAAATAAAAAATAACCTGAGCCTGCAATTCTCTGGCCGAAAAATCCAGCAAGCCACCCAAGAGCCTTCTTTTAAATATTGGCAAAGATTCCTCGCGTCTTCAGAGCGTGGGCATGAAACAAGTAAGGTTATTAACAGTCAAATGTGTATAATTAAGGAACAATGTATCTTTCAATATTAATTAATATAGAGAAATCAAACACTACTGAAAACTTTTGTGTCATTATCAAAGATCAGAGAAGTAAAATCTTGGAACTTCCATATATTCACAAAGTGCAATCACAAGTGTAATATATATGTATATGAGAGAGAGAGAGAGAGAAATTCAGATCAAGATTTATGAGTAAGTATTCACTGGCTCTTAAAGAACCAAAGAGCTCCCTAATAGCATGCAAATCATTCTCTAAACTTAGATACTAACTGCTGATCCTGTACATTTCTTAATCATTTTCTATGTGTTTCCACTCTGCATTCAAACAACAAAAATTGAATGGCAATTTGCTGTATACAAACCTCATATACAAGTCAGACACCAACCATTTGTTACTTATTACATAGCATTAATAATGTTAGCAGGCCAGACAAATAGGATAACAAACTTACAAGACAGATTCAGTTTGAGAATCAAAACATAATGAATCGATTCAAATAGTTCCAAAACAAAGCAACTTATAATATCCATTTCTAGCTGACATGCTTGACACACAGGCAGTTCTGTGTTCTTTCTGCCCTTATTTTTACAATAGTGCATAGTCTTTGCAAAATTTTAAGCATTTTATTTTCATGCTCCTTACATCATGCAGAAATTCTGTATTTACAGCAATACAATCATCAACAATTCCAACAACTTAATATAAATCTTTGTCTTTGTGCTAGCCAAATTGGTACAAGGATATTGAAACCGAAAAACTTGAATAGTAATTACATAATGAAGCTAGGATATAGGGTTGTTAGGGGTCATTCTCACTTTGTAGTAAAGGGATTTCAACACACTCCCATGACTAACCCAACCAGGTGTGAGTAAAAAAAAACAAATAAATAAACTTTCTACAGAACAGAAATACCAATTAAAGAAACAAATTCAGCAAAACTCTGACGAAGTAACAAATGAAAATAATAAGTGGAACTTTATAACATTTGGGCAGTAGTATGTGACAGAAATACCTAGTCCTTTGGTCTCCAGTGCTACATCCACCCACAATAGAAAGCCACTCTGCACAATGAATTGTAGCTTCAATATCCTGTAAATGGGAAATAATAAAGAGGATATAAATGAAAATGCTGAAGCTAGAAACCAGCGAGAAGAAACATCAGGTAAAATATGATAATGAAATATGGATAAGACAAAAAAATATATGATTGAATAAATTATTGACTGCATGTAACGCATAGCGACTGGTAATTATCAACTCAACTGAACTCAAACCTTTATCCCAACAAGAAACAGCCTCCTCCCTTAGATCTCTGGAGAAACTGCTGGCTGCCCCTCTCTTAGGAGACTGATAGTCTCTTTTCAATCAAGAGGGAGGAAGATGATGGTCTCCTCCACTAATTTTTTACTTTATATTTAAAAAATATAATATTTTATTTTGATATTGTTATATTAATATTATTTTAATTAGAAAGTATACTTTAGTTTCGGTCATATTAAACATAACATTACTATTCACCCTTTATGCAATGCAACACCAAACATATGATTGTATTAGGATTAATCCAATGTAATCCAATTCAATCCAACGTACTCCAATACAGTAATGTGCCAAACAAGGTCTTATAAACTAAGATATTTGAGCTTGAAAATACTAATATTATAAAAACAACAAACTTTTATTATGCAAACAAGCCTAATTTTAAATAATCTCAATCTGAACAACTATGTCATTAGTCGTGTCTCTATAACATACAAAAAATTTAGAGAGATATAGCACCGATGAATGGACATTCCCTTCCAGTTTCTAATGCAATAATTTGGGAACAGAATGACACAAGTCATCCACCACCAAAACCAACAAGCAAGATATAATCATCAAACAAGTACGTGCAGTGCTAGTTATTAACTACAAACTGTCTTGTGCAACATACAAACTTGAACAGTGATATTGTGATAACAACATTTGGGTTGCCTTTGGCTTTGAATGAAATTTTATTTTAGTTGACTTGGGAATTTCTAAATTTAATCTTTCATAATCTTGGTATTTTGTACTAGAATTAAAAAATTTTAAAAAAAAAAAGCAAAATTCAGGATTTTAGTTCAAGTGCCACATATTTCAAGTTGATTCCAAGCTAATATGTAACCTACTAAGCAGAGAAAAAAGATACGTCAAAAGGCAGTCGCACATAGAGATTTCTTCAAAGTTAACTAATATGATAACGCAAAAAGAATATGGATAAGCATTAACCTTCCATCCATCTTTCTGACGCATCGAATGCTCCAGCATGATAATGAGGAAATTGTGTACAAGGTCCTCTATGTCCGCTAAACTTGCAGAACTAGACTGTTTGCTTGCGCCCATCTGTAAGAACAAGTACATATTTAAATTGTTTACAACAAGATGCAGGTGTATGCAGCAAAACATTTTCCTAGTATGATCATATGCTTGCTAGCTGTTACTAATTTCTAAAACTTTGTTATCCTAACTGAAACATAACCCCTCATGTACTTGATTTGCAACCAGACACTAAACATGTAAAGGAAACAATTTGAGGTAGAGAGAGAGAGACTCAAGATGGCTGAAGTTACCTCATAGTTAGAGATAAGAATCTCCAGAATCCACTCCGGCCATTCCTCCATTGTAGTCAGACTGCTTCTATTTTCTGGATGACTGCAAGCCAAAAACAGAAGATCCTGAAATCATATAGAGAGGACAAGCTCAGAAAACATCTAGAATAATCTTAATCTGTAAAAATGCAAACGAACAGAGCAAAAGGCAAACATTATCAAATTTTCAGAAAACAAAATCACAGTCCCACACTGCCTCCACACACTTCACATGCAATATAAACATACTGAAACCATGATTATATAACCTCTAAAAAATGAACAACTGTACATATTTAAATGACATGATGCAAATGTTAGTTAAACAAGAATGTCAAGAAATAATCAAGCATTAAAATTTTTGTAGCTAAATTCAAGTTCAACAATTGATAATATCTAATGTACCATTCTGCTTTGCAAAAAATAAAAATAAAAATGACATTAAGATTGCTGCTCATTCTCTCAATCATCTATTATATGAGAGCAATATCATTCTGGATGCATTATCGGCAGTCACAAACTTATGAACTCATATAAATCACAATCACATCTTTTAGTCAGACACAAGTCATAAGTATGGGCATCATGCCATTCAAGCATACTGATAGGACGATTGAAAACTCAGGCATATGCGAAAAACCTTTTTTAAAAAAAAAAAAAAAAAATCCTAGGTCAGAATATCAGAAGAAACAAGTTTTTTCATTCAACAAATTCTCATGCATGCACACAAGAAATGAGAAACATGAAAGTATCACCTGTAGTGCTCGGCTTTGCAAAGCCCTAGACGCACGTGGAAGTGAACGCAAAAGAACCAACAGAAGTTGCGAATGTTCAAAGCGATGACCAGAATCATAAAAGTTCAGTCCATCCTCTGTTGAAGAAGCATTAATCTGAAAAGTGAGAAAAACAAATAGATATAAACAGACGACTTTTACAAAGCAAAAGATTTCAAAATTAACCTATCAAATGCCATATGAGTATATTAGATCACACAGAATGTGTTGGCACTTGAAAGTCGCAGAAAATAACTTTTAAAACTAGAAAACCCATTTTCCACATAGTTCTCCCCCAACCAATTCTAGAGGTGCTCAACATCAAAATAAGGGTAATTATGACAAGAAAATAAAAAGCCTATGGTGTACAATATAATGGACAATTCAGCAATAGGCTATGTCTAAAGTCTAATAAATCATTCTAAGTTTAGGAAAAAGTCAAAAAAGCAACTGTAGAGATCATCACAATTGATGGATGAAGACAACAACCAATTATCTCAAGCAGAACATTTCAGCATCACAGAGAAATTTGACAACGAACTTTCACCATAAAACCGAATCATCCGGCAGCAGAAAGTGCCCATTGACATACATGATTGGTGAACAAAGACGAGGTTACCAAATCATGGAAAGCAAAGAAGACATAAGCTTTCAGACACTTTTACACATGCACGCATATATGTAACACTCATATATCATGCATAAGACGTATACTTTCAAAAATATGAGTAGAAAACCAAATAATGGAACTTCACATTGGAATTAACATATCTTTCACAATAGATGTCATGTATTAAAGACATTTGCTGATTCAAATGGGCCATGTTTTCAGAAGAACAAATTCAAAAGACAAATTGAAAGTAAGAACAAGATGTTTTCATACCGAAGCCCCCAATAAAGCTGTATATACATTGCTCGTCATAAGCCTATTTGGTGCTGCCTGAAAAACCTTCTGCAAAGCAAAAAGTACGAGAGCAACTCTATCTTCAAACATTGTACTGCCTCTGTCATGCAAACCAATGCTCCCAAAATTGCTCGTCATATCTGAGGGAGCATGTGAACCAATTTTCAGGTGTCCATGTGTTATTAAAGCACCTACGAGCCCAATGATAGCAACAACGACACCATCGCTTTTGTCAATATTGTGAACATTATTTCTTGCATTGTCAGCACTTATAGAGAGACTTATACCACCCAAATTCTTAATAAAAGGGAATTCAGAAACAGATGACATCCTTTCAATATTCATCCCAGTAGACATGGCAACAGGGCCACTTCCAGTATTAAGGGGCAAAGACTCAAAATTCTTCTCTTGCATATAACTTTCCTTCAGGGATCCTACTTTATCATCTTGACTTCTTTCCAGGTTCCCAGCATCAGACTGTGGTTCAGTGTCCTTCACTGACAAGCTACCATCACTAACAGTCATTGATTCTGAAACACTATGGTCACCAACTTTCGCTTCCTTTTGCAGCAGGACAAGAAGTGATTCTATCCCACCAGATGATATAAATGCCTCTGCAAACGTCTGAGCTCTAGCTGTATTCGGTTGTACCACCAGCCTGTATATCAGATGCAATACCCTGGCAACCTAGTGAACAAATAGACAGGAGTCATTTCTTTCAACACAGATAATGAAAAAATATATTTATTAGAATACAACTTGAGACTGATAACAACCTAATTTATAAAAAATAAATATATAATCATCAAAGTGAAATATAATCTATGCAGAGGGAGGTAGGCAGAGAGAGGTTATGAATATGACTGTAAATATATCTTCAAAACAGACACACATGTGGACAAGGTAAACACTTTAGAAATCAGCCAAGTGACACAAGAAGTATACACCTATCTATACGCTAATATATCCTCAACAATTCATCTAGTGTTCTTTTGGATAGGCATGTTCAACATTTCTGTTATAAATTCAAAAGTAGGCATCAAAATAGAATGTAATAGCCAAACAATTTCGGTTTCACATCAACAACTAACTGAACTGGATTGCTAAACAACATTGTACTTTGTTTACATCAAGTCCAATTTGACGCCATTGTATTCTATCCTCTTTCCAGGTTGTCTTCTTGTCTGTTGAAAGACTTCATACGATTGGTCCTTTCAATTCTTAGCACAAAACTTTACTAGGTCCTTCTCATCAATCGATACTGCTTATATCCTTTTCATACATGTATTTATTCCTTATTTTCATCTTATACCATTTTCACCATATGCAAAGGCATTCTAATCTCTGCTAAGTGCTATGTCTAGGTCATCTACCAAAGATGCCAATTTTTAACCACTTAAAATCTGATTCCATAAAGCATTAACTGGTCTCACAAGGGATATATACATGTGAGTTTGTTCATTAAAAAGAAAATAACAGCACCCGGGCAATGGACACTTGCTACATAAAGTTTTCAACTAACGTACCTGATTAGGCTGCTGGCAGTCAACCAAAAATCCAAGTAAACAACGGACATCATCCATAGCTAATGAAGGGGGTGTTGCACCAATTAAAAGTTCAATTACCACCAAGAGTTCATCAACCAAAGCATTAACTTCACCAACTCGACGAGTATCCTCATCTAGATAAAATGTGTTTAAAGAATCCTTTTCACGAATTACCCAATAGCACCTTCTGCAGCCATCAAGAAGCATCTGAATAGCATTGGCATCCTGCATTACAGAAGACTCTGTGAAAACCATGTCTGCAAGTGAAGATAGAAGTTTCTTTTGTAACCCATAGCTGCACAAGCTCCAAATTTTCAGATCAAGCAGTAGTGTACTGAAAAGCTGCACTTTAAGAGCATGATTGTTTTTTTGAGATTGACAAAGGGTGACAACAGCAGCCACAAGTTCCTCATCTCCTACACCATCATGCTTTCCAGCATTGAGTGAAGACAAAGTATTCAGAAGATATTTCAAGATTCTTGACAAAAGTTCAGGTCCCCTAGTACAACTCAACTCTTCATTATTCCCAGGGTGTTGAACAGCCATGGATATGATTCGGAAAATTGGGGCGGCCAGAGCAGCAGTTGCTGAAGCCAAAGAAGTGTTTCCCAGTTGTGGTTCCAGGCTATCCTTATGCACACTACTTATTGCCAGAGGAAGCAAAGACATAGGGCCTCCATAAGCTAAGGCCCACAAAGCCTCCGCTGGTCGCATTCGTGTAGCAACATGGACTTGCCCCAGAACCTCAGCTGGTCGTCTGAGCATGCCTGAATTATCACATATAGGTGCTATAAGAAAGAAGAGACAAGTAACCTAGCAAATCATTCAAGCATTAATGAAAAATGGAAATCATAAATCCCTCAACTGTAGACATAATTGTATCATATATTCCCTAAAAACAATTAGCCTTTTACACGCAAAAGCTTGCATAGAAAGAGAGGAAGCTGATGAAAGAAGGATAAGTGAGATATAAATACAGGAAAAAACGAGCTATTATCATGAAAAAGAATTTCAAATGCACAGGCATATTTATGGGCACACAATACCACTTGCAATGTAGATAACAAATTCCACTTTCACTAAAGTCATATGTAGACTTATTAAAAATATTTTCAAAAAGCTTAAAATGAAGTAGACACCTGCAGCACCGGAAGGAGAAGCATCTGGACAGAATCGCCCATTTAGCAATAAGGGGTGATAAAGTAGGTGAATTTGTCCTCCAATTTCTGCATCCAAAAGGAAACTTTCCTCTGCCTTTTTTTGTATGTGGTCATTAATAGCTAGCCAAGGAAGCCCTGCCCCATGACCAAAGGAAGGTAGCACATCCCCTCCTCTGGAAGCCAAATGTGCCATCCTTTCTGGGCCGACTGACTCCTTAAAGATATAAATAGGTCCCATCTCAGCAAATAGAGGGCACTGACGACGACGACGTTGTAAACCAGCTATTGTGGGAGGGGGATTAGTCCCGATGCAGCAAAATGCAAGTGGCTTGGAGATGCGAGGTAGCTCAAAAGGACGACTTTCGTACAGGGTTCCATCAATATACAATCTCAGTTCACTCTCGGCTTTCCCAAGAAGCCCCTGCTTGCAAGTATGCTCAAGACCGATAAAATACCAGCATTGTGGCTTAAACGCATAAGTAAAATGCAAAGATGCCTTCCTACCCTTTCCACAACCACTTTCGACAACCAAAAACTGTGCATGAAAGTACGCCTCTACCCCTTGATTATCAGCAGATAAGAAACTAAACAAACGCGGCATGTGTGCGGTGCCTTCACCGGCAAGGGCACTAGCAGCAGCTGCAGCTGACATAGCTGAAGATTTTCCTGACTTGGCCGCAGCAGCAGCAGCGATTGCAGCAGCAGCAGTCGCTGTGTTCAAAGTGTCTGCAAATGATTCAATGTAGATCCATGTTGCAAAAGCATAACCATTGGTAAATGGCCAACGGCTCTCCCCTGAACCAAGCAAACCAGAGCTTTCACCATCAAACTCAAATGTACATGCCGGTCCCCTTGACTCCTTTCCAGCCATCGCCTTCTCAAATGAGAGCATTAGGCGAGTCGCCCATACACTAGTTACTGTTCTTGTAATGACTTCAAACCATCTACGTAAATCGACAACACCAAGTGAATGCCCTGCCAAGTATTGGATGCAGTAGCATAAAGGAGTTCCATCCCATTTCAGTTTCTCTGTTGAACCAACATCCTGACAAAAGATCTTCTCTGCTGTCCCCAAAAGAACTCCTAACAAACCAGCCGTAGAGCACATTGCCCTATTCCTTGTGCAAGCTCGCAATATGGCAAGTAATCCCCTAACCATACGAGTCCTAGGGGACATGTACACTTTACTGTCACCATCCCAAGGAAGCCAAGGTATAAGATCACCTGCCACAATGGCAGCCCGAGAGTTTAGCATCACACTAGGAGGATTGTTATCCTCATCCTCTTCAAAACTTTCTACGCCACCCATTGTAGCAAGAAGTGAATCAACAACCAAAAAAGCAATGCTCTCTGCTTCCTCCCCAGTTCCAAAACTCTCAACACCACTTACAATATTTTTCAACTTGTCCAAGCTTTCAGGCTTCCCCATGATAGCAGAATCAACTAAATGCAATAACTCTGGAGAGACATTTGGCATTGAACCCTTAGTCTTCGGCTTTGGAGGCGAACCCATGGAAGAATAACCATAATCGCCATAGTAGTACGAATCAAGACTTGTCGATGAGCTTGACTGCTGAATGACATAGTCTTCTTGTTTCTCAGGTCCAGGACTCGAAATGGAACGATCATGCCTTGTCTCAATGGCAGGTAAAAACTCATCCTCACCCCCATGTTCCCAGGACATATCATGAGCAGCTTCTTTGTTCCCACCAGAAGACAACCTTCCACTATCTTGATCTAAAGACACCTGTTCAAAATTATCTTCCTCCACTACTGTAGTTACAGAATCAACCCCTTCTAATGGTATATCATTGCTTCCTATCTCAGCTTCACTACCACCGACAACATCAACATTTTCTTTCTTCAGTGTTTCTACTCTACCCTGTACACTAACATCTTTGAAATCATCTGGCTCCCTCGTTGAATGTTCTTCATCAACCTTCTTCCCACTTTTTTCGTCTTCCTCTTCCATTCCGTATTTTAAAACCTAGCAAACAAGCATTCCAATACTTTATAAGCCAGCGCCCCTATAAACACATGATCAATAATACATGCGAACTCAATACCAACTATAAACACAATATCAATCAAATATAAAATATCACTATAACTACGGCACAATTAATATCAAACAAAGAGCAATACAAAAGAGGTTAAAATTACAGGAACACATTAACTGACCAAGTGACAAAAAGAAATTAATCATTAATCATAAATGTACATATCACAACCAGTACAAAACACTATCAATATCAGCATATCATTAAATTAGACAGTCACGATTCAAAATCACTCCAACATATTCTGGATACTCATCTTCCACATAAAAGTAACAAAACTAATCATGCTCATTAAACAAGTCAACTGAACCAAACATAACTCACTCTCTTCTTCGAGAAAACATGAGAAAAATCACAGATCTAGTCCATCAAACCGGCGCATTTACAAGAATACATATTCACACACCATCATTCAAACAAACAAACACATTCACGTGTCTTATATATATACAATGTATGAATCACAAATTATCTAAAACAAAGATCTCAATAACAGATACATAAAGTAGTTCGATCAAGTGCCAGTATATGTAATTTATATCAATTCGTTTACAAAGGAAAGCGAAGCCAAAAAAAAAACACTGATCGGAGCTAATTTGAATATAAAACAGATTCAAGAAACTGTCAAGATCGAAGTGAAACCAGCCATTGATTAGTGTAATGTCAACAGCAAAGATTTCAGGAAAACGACGATTGGAAGAAACTAAAAATACCTTGGAAAATGTACGATCCTGATGCGAATCGTTCGAGATTGTAGAGATTGTTGAATCGTGCACGAGAGAGATCGAGAAATTTTGGAGAAGAAGAAATAATGTTTTGAGAGAATCGGAGGAGACGAGAGAGGAGGCGACTTGGGCGCGAGAGTGACGGTGGATATAGTAATACAAGGGCCCTGACTTGTTTGCCCAGTCAAAAACAATGCAAACTTAATTACATTTTGGTGATTGATTGGTTGGTTTTATTTCCATGTCCAAGGTCCAAAGATGGTTTTCCCTTTTTACCTTAGCTTAGCTTCCAAGTGAAGCCAAAAATATGTTTTAATGATTTTTCTTGGATTATAGAAAAATTTTGATAAGACTACCGTTAACGAGTTTAGGTTGTAACTTGGACGTGAAGCAAATGAAAGATATGTGTTCTAATATTTTTTATTAAAAGTATACAAAATGTGACCGTTGAAGCGATTAATAATGAAATGATCTTATAGTTTCAAAAAAGGAACAATTTTTATTAGATTAGATTAAAATTTTAAGAGGGGTTCGCTTTTGCTATGTGGATTGTGGAAGGACCAAAAAGGTTGTTTTTACAATTTACCGTTGGAAAAGCTTTATATTGACCTTTTTATGTAAGCTTGTATTTATTTGGAGCAAACAGAAGACATATATTTGAACATTTTATTTTATTAAAACAAAATGTTTGAATGTGGAAGCAATCAATAATGGAACAACATTTCTTAAATAAAAATTGACAAATTGTGAAAACACAAATAAAATTATGGGAAAAATAATAATGAAAGTAAGGCCATAATTTTAGATAGAAATTGGAAAACAAATTTGAGATAGAATTTCAATGTTTATTTTCTCCCAATCTTGGTTCCTAGCAAACAAACCAGAGACTCTTGACAAAACAAAGGGATAAAATTGTTAAGGCATTTGCATAATGATAATACCTAATTGAGTTGGAAAAAAAAAAAATGAGAGAATTACTGAAAAGCCTCCATAAATATCACTTATTACAATTGAAAACTACTTTTGCTTTTTGTAACAATGACCTCCCCTATAATACGGTTTGACCATAGTTGGCCGTTTGAAATAACTGAAAAATGACAAAATAGAGTAAAAAGATAAGAATACCCTTCTATTTATTAAATCTGTCCATCTCTCGCCTCTCTCTCTCTCTCTCTTCTCTTTCTCCTTCTTCTTCTTCTCTTTTTCTTCATCTCTTCACGCAATCTCTCACCTCTCTCTCTCTCTCTTCTCCTTCTTCTTCTCTTCTTTTTCTTCGCTTTCTTCACCAGTCGATCTGGGTTGAGAAACCCGGATCGACGTCTGGGTTGGAAACCCAGACGTTGGGTCTGGGTTCCCAACCCAAATCGACGTCTGGGTTGAGATCTGGGTTTCCCAACCCAGACGTCGACGGCGTCTGGGTTGGAAACCCAGACACCGACCTGGATTTTCAGACCCGTTTCCAACTCGGAATCGCATCAGTGTTTGGGTTTCCAGATCGGAACCCAGACCTGTATTATTGTTTGAGTTTTCAGGTAGTGTTGGTGATGATGTTCTTGGGTGTGTTTGATGATGATGGTAGTGGTTTTTGTTTGAAGATGCAGTGATTTTTGTTTGTGTTGATGATTGATGATGTGGGACTTTTGTTTGTGTTATTTGTGTTGATGATTGTTTGTGTTGGTGATTGATGATGATGGATTATTCTTGATGAATCAAACATGTGTTGATGTTGATGAACCCAAAAAAATGTTGATGAACCATCATCATTTTTTTTTATCATTTTTTTATTTTTTCGAAATATTATTTTTTTTTAAATTGATCTAGACCATTCATTTTTAAGATGGATGATCTAGATCCATTTGAAAAATTTTTAAATTATTTTTTATAGTTAAAATTTAATTTTTTTTAAATTTTAAAATAATTTAATTTTTAAATTATTTATTAATTAATTTAATTTTAAAATAAAAATAAAAATCAGATAAATTGACCAAAATGCCCTTATTACAGTTAATCATCACAGTCAACTATGGTCAAACAGTTAGAAGAGGGGAGGTCATTGTTATAAAACGTAAAAGTAGTTTCCGATTGTAATAAACCATATGTTGGGAGGGTTCTCAGTAATTCTCTCAAAAAAAAAATAATAACAATGATCATAATAAAAGTAAAAAGATAGTACATTTCGATCTCATATCACTTTTCAATGTGATTTAGCGGTTCATTAAGTCAATAATAATTCAGGTTTGAATTAGGTCTAAAAAACACAGACATCAAAAGAAAACTTCTCCAAAAATAATAGTTAGTTCAGCTCAAACCTACACAATGGACAAAAATTTCTAATATGAAGCCAATCAATAATGCAATGCTTATTAAAAATATGTGAACAAAGCATGTGTCTTGCTTCCAAACTACAAGAAAACTCCTCCAAACAGATCCACACTATTCTAATTTCAACTTCTGTTGAACTCTAACAATCTCCAATTCTTGAATCGCTGCTTCACTGGCAAGCCCCGAACCTGTCTCTACATCATCTTCGATCTCCAATTCTTCTTCTTCTTCACTAACAACCGAAACACTCATGTTCATTTACAGAACATTGTGATTGGCATAAATTTTACTGCTTGCTATGGAACGCGCACATGCCAAGATTTTGTTCACCATGAATGGCTTCTCAGGCACATCCATTGAAGAGAGCATGTCTTATATAGTAGACCGTGATTTGTCTTCATCTTCATTTATCAACCCATCACGCTTAACTTCAAATATTCTATCCTCCCCATCAATTTCGACCAAGTCATCGATATCAAACTTATCCTCTTCTATTGATCTACAGGGCGAATAAATAAACGAGACGTGAATTGAAATAGAGAACACAACAATAGGACGAGATTTGTCTTCAAGGCTGATAGATGCACTAGCAGGCCATGCCTCGCAATAGTCATCATATTCATGTGACACATTACGTGACTACTGTGATGTTAATGGCAACTTGGAAGAAAAAGAGAGACCAAAAGGATTTTTTAACGTGATAGTTATTTGCGATACGATGGATTTTATGGTTAGTGTTAATAGGAATATTTGGATTTGAAAAAGGAGTATTTTTTTGTTGGGATAGGATTCTTAGTTTGAGAAGGATTTATTTGACGTGAATTAAGAAAAATTAACGTTATTTTTTTTTTAAAAAAAAAAAAAAAAGAGTTTTAAACTTATTAAAACTTCTAATTTGATGTAAATTAGATGTCCACCTGACCTTTGTTTGACATATATGTATGTGTGTGTGTGTGTGTGATGGTTGAGCGCAGAAGGCCTCAGCCAAGACATTGACTTAATTTGTTGATGGGTTCTTTTGTTTCAAGGCTTTCCTGCTGTTTCTTGGCTTCTTTGTAGGGGCAGGGTTGGCATTGGAGAGGGTCAAAGCAATAACGGTCACACGAGCCATGGCTCATCAAAACACAGAAATAGAAAGGGAGAGAGAGAGAGAAAGAAACAAAGAACTAAATTATGATTGAGAAGTTCTTGTAACGTTGATAGGAAGAGGAGGGGTTTATATAGCAGAGCTGGAGCTATCAGATGACATATTTATGTGACTATTGTGATGTTAAAGTTGAGATGAAAAGAATTGTTCATTGAAGAGTGCAAAAGTTGGTGGAGGTTTTAAAGGTAGAACTTGCGGTGGCAAATGTTGGCATGGATTATCAAGAGCAACCATTGATGACCTAAAAGTTGTAGAAACATTGAAAATCAAGATTTACATTGGACATCTGACACATGAAGCAATGAAAACCAACCTAGGTAACTCCAACACGTAAGACTCATGCAAAGTAGAATAAAATCGAGAGAAGAGAGAGAGAGATATACATCATCCATTATACAACCAGTGCAACCATATATAACTTCATGTAGAGTAGGTTGTTCGTTAGTTTTGTTTTTTTGGTGCTAGTCACCCATAATGAGTTGTTGCTTCTTAGACAATCTAGAATGGAACCTTTTATGTTTGATGGTCCAGAGAAGAAAACATGCCTAGCGGATGCGACATATTTGTGTGACTTCTGTGATGTTAATGGCAGCTTAGGGGAAAAAGAGAGATCAAAAGGATGTTTTAACGTAATAATTTTTGTGATACGATAGATGTTATGGTTAGTGTTTATAGGGATATTTGGATTAGAAAAGGAGTTTTATTTATTTGGGTTTTGCTAACTTGTTTGGTAAGATTCAAAGTTTGAAAATGATTTATTTGATGTAAATTAAGGAGATTTAACGTTAAAACTTCCAATTTTGGTTCTAGTTTATAATAAATTAATTAATAATCTCATATGTTTATGGAAATAAAATTTGTCTGCCAAGTAAGAACATTCCATTTTCCTTGATGATTGATTTACCGTTGGAAAAGCTTTGTATTTACTTTTTATGTACGCTTGTGTTTATTTGGAGCAAGTAAAAGATATATATTTGGACATTTTATTATATTACAATAAAATGTTTGAACATGGAAGTAATCAATAATGGAATAACACTTCTCAAATTAAAAATTTACATGACGAGCCCTAACTCCTATTCTCAAGGCGACCCGTCCGGCATCCCACAGTAGCCTTCCAATCAGGATCCCTTACGACTGAAAAGCTTCTGTGAAGCTAAGCATTTTTAAAATTTTATTTTGAAAATTTCTTTCTAAATCCCTTTTTAATATTTATTTGCTAATGAAAATGGGTAGAAGCTTTTTCAATTTAAAATTTAAGTTTATAAACAGAATTTTATAAAAATTTTGGCAGCACAACGACTGTTTTTCTAAAAATATCAACTTGTAAAATCACATTTAAAATACCTGTACACTTCAAAATTATTCATTTTATCCACTACTGGGCCTCCGACCTTTTTTCCACAAATCACAAATAGTCTCAAACATATATTGGCTCAAACTAACTTCAAATTCAGAAATATATTATATGCATGAACATGGGTATATATACAATTTCAAAAGCGATATTTATATTTACAAATGAAACAATTCTCATGTTTTAAAACATATAACTTCATACATGAAGAAAAAAAAGTCACAGCTGCATCCGACAAAAAATATATCTATTCCTACTGAGAAGTCCTTACCATCTGAACGTCTGCATCTGTACCCGTCCGACATAAAATATGCTTTAAAACATATAACTTCATACATGAAAAAACAAAAGTCACAGCTGCGCCCGACAAAAAATATGTCTATCCTATTGAGAAGTCTCTACCGTCTGAACATCTGCACATGTACCTAACTCTGAGAGGTTTTATTTAAAAAAAAAAAAAAAAAACAACAACAACAAACTAAGGGTGAGCAAAATAGGCTCAGTGAGTGTTAAGTATTCCTCCCTAAAACATTTTTGTAATTTCATTTCATAATTAAAATCATGCTGTAGAATTTAAATAAATATTTCGAGAACCATATAGAATGTAAAACATGAATAATAATTTACAACATTATATGCATTATCAACTATAATTTAAATAATAGATTGAAAAGCAATCTTTCTAATATCAATATTTATCTTCACATGCCTTTCCAATAATAAAATGTGAGTAATACAATATCCCACACACTTTCACTTGTTTTTCTGTTATAAAATACCTCAGTGATGGCAATTTGTATTTTCGAAAAGCTTTTACATAAAACAGGTCAATCACTGTCATTTTCAATTAATATGGTATTCTAAAATAAATGTATAACCGAACGGAATCCTACATCGTCTCAAGTCATACATGTCTGATATTACGTAGTGGAATCCTATATCGCTATGGAGCGGAATCCTACATCGTTTCAGGTAGTAAGCTAGCTTAAAACATACCCTGTGGGGAACGAAATCCTACATCGTCTCCCAGGTGGAATTCTACATCGTCTTTGGGTACTCTACCAATATCAGAAATCACAAAATATATACCATATGCTATAAATCATTGCAAATACATGTTTCTCATTTCAAAATTTACATTTCATGAAAAATTTTAATAATTCATGCAATTTGATTTTCTTCGAAAAACTCACTTTTCATACAAAAATCAATTTACAATCATCAACAGTATGAATATATATTAACATATAAATTTAATGTGAATAGAAATAATCTCATCTCAAAATATTTTCGTTAGCACACTCACCTGGATTCCTAGCTCGCTATTTACTCTAACCAACGGGATATTTCACTTTGCCTCCGAATAACCTACACATTTCCGCAATATAATTTCAGACTACGCTACAACTAACATAATTCGTACGTACATACATTTACGTATCAACCAACGAACTACTTAACCAATCAAATATCTCGAAACACTCCACTTTAATTCGTTTTAGTTTTGATTACTCGCGTTTAATATTCGTTCGCAATTCTAATTGTTTAAACACTATAATTATTTCAATTTGAGATTAAATTCACATGAACGCACTTAAGCGAAAATTTCGAACTAACACTTTCTCACTTGATTGAATTCTATACATAGCCTTATCATCATTCCTTTTATGTTTCACATCAATTAACATTCAAATACATCAAGAATCAACACAATCTCATTTACGTCTATTAAATATCGTTTCCAAGTGATTACGATATATTAACTCGCGAAGTAATCAATTAATATTCAACGATTTCTTTTTCGATTTCCACACTAATTCTAACATTCAAAAGTTCCCTAAAATTCCATCAACCAATCGAAACAACTTTTAAATTATCAAAATACCCTTTCATGGTCGAAACTAGAATATATGCATGTTTGTTTTCGAATTCAATCCAATATCAAAATCATCCACAAACCAACCTCTGCACTAACGAAGTGGTAATTCCTAAAGTCCAATCATGCATTCACGAAATTCTTTCCGAAAGCTTAACAAAATTTTTCGAAAACTAAAGTTTACCTTCTGAAATCGCTAAAATTACTTCCTAAACGACTTCAAGCCTCCTAAATATGTCTTATTTCTTTAAAACACCATTATTTCCTCAAGAATTACATTCGGCCTCCAACCCTCTAGCTTGGCCATGACTTCACTTTGGCTTGTCTCACTTGATTTCTTGTTTGATCTAGCTTGTGTTGATGCTAGCTCCTTAGATCTTTGATAACTTCCTTCAAAACCAAGAGATTGAGTGAGAAAAAGTGTGAAATCGCGAGCTAGAGAGAGAGAGACATTTATCATGAACAAGATGAGAAGGTGAGAGAGGTGAGCTTGTGAGAAGGGCGAGAGAGAACCGAGAGAAGCTTGAGCTAGAGTGAGAGAGCTTGTGAGAGAAGCGAAGATGGAAGAATGAAAGAAGAAGGAGTTCGAGTAAGAAGAATAAAAACGAGAGGAGGTCGTGAAATGGAGAAGAAGAAAATGAAATGGGAGAGAGATGAGTTGACCGAGTGAGTGGCTAACATTTATCTTGTTTTTTGCTTTTTTTTTTTATATTTATAATATTTTGATTATTTAATCACTACCTTACACATATCTCTCCATCTCATTTAATCTTCATCCACTTGTCATCTATTTCATTCACATGTTTTACAAATGTCACTCATACACGATTTCCTTATTACTTGAATTATTTCATTATTCCAAGCTCCTAAAATGCGTTTTTCGTATTCGAAATCCTTTCGGGTCCATCTGAAAATTTTATTAAAGTCTATTTCAATTTCGAAAACTTCGTTAGTATTATACTAATTAACCGGGTTCATTTGTTTTAATAAATTTTAGGATTTTAAAATCATAAACCTATCTCGGACCCATTCAAAAATTTTTACGAAAATTTAATTACGTATCCGAATTTGAATATTTTAATAGTTTTATTATTCTGTACATAACGATAAAATTTAAGTGGTTATCTTGATACCGAAAAAGCATGTTACATTACAAATTGATGAAACACAAATAAAATTATAGAAAAAATAATAATGAAAGTAATGATAGAGTGTGGTGGGTGGCAACCTTGTTTGGTATGCTTGTGTATGTTAAGTTTGATGGGTGGCAACCCTACTTGATACGCTTGTGTATGTTAAGTTTAAGCTCAACAACCACCAAAATATGTGGCAATTTTCCCCCACTATTTGTGGAATGTCTTCCACTCTTTGTGAGTTGGTCCCTCTCATTCTTGGAGTTGATCCCTTAGACATGCCACAATGTCTATTGTTAGTTCTTATTGTATCATGAACTGTTCCAAATAAAATAATAATAATAATAAATAATGCTATAATTTTTTTTTAGATTTTCGGATGACCAAATTACAAGTTAGCCTACTGGTTTGAAAATAATCATAGGCGGAGTCAAAATTTGCTGTTAATTACAATTTAGTCTACTGCTATTAGAAAATTCTATTAAAGTTAACAATTGATAGACGAAAAAATCAAAATACCGTCACATTTTAATTATTTTTCAAAAAATATAAAAATTAATTAAATTTTAAAAAACTAAATAAAATAAAATAAACTATTTTTTAAAGAAATAAAAGTAAAAAAAAAAAAAAATTTTCTTCATTTAGGAAGAAATTGAACAAAAAGTCACCAACCCAATATGAAAAGAAAAATCATTAACCATCTACCCATTGCAAACTCATCCACTCATTGCAATCATTTGTTCAAAAAATCATCAATAATCACCAGTTAAAAAATCATCAACAACTCAAGTAATCACCAGTTCAATCCCATCAACAAACAATCATTAACATCTTCAAAAAAAAAAAAAAAAAAATCAACAATCAATCCGAAACACAAAAAATAATCAAATCATTTAAAAAAATCATAAAAAATTAAAAAAAAAAATCAAGAACTCAAATTCTTCTGGGTTCTAAAACGAACCCAGATGAAAATTCATATGGATTCTAAAATGAATCCAAATGATATTTGGGTTTTGTTGAACGAGAAGAAAAAGAAAAATGAGAAGGAGAAGAAGAAAGCGAAGAGAAGAAGAAGATGAAGAAGAATAAAGAGAAGAGAAGAGAGGAGAGGAAAAAGAAGAAACAGAAGAAAGATGAAGAAGAACAAGAGAGAGAGATCTGAAATTTTTTTAAAAAAATAAAAAATATTTTAAAATAAAATTAAAATATATCAAAAGACGATTTTATTTCTGTCAACTATTAACTCTAACAGAATTTACTAACGACAATAGATTAAATTATAATTAACAATAAACTTCGACTTCGTCTACTGTTATTTTCAAATCAATAGACTAAATTGTAATTTGGTCTTTTTGGATTGTAGATTTTGTTTTAGTCAAGAAATTGAATTAAAAATTAAAGGGCAAATTGCACAAATCCACCTGAGGTTTAGTGAAATTGTACAAAAATGATGATATTTAGTAACTTGTACTGACCTTCCTTGAGATTCCTAAAATTCAAGACAAACCTCTCCTGCTGTTAATTAACCACGATTAAATTCTCACGATCAATGATCAAGGATATAAAAATATTAAATACCCTTAAAATCAAATTTAAAGTCAACATTTTATTTTTTATAAATTTAAAATTAACATTATATATTTTATGAATTTAATTAAAAAATTAAAATAAAAACTCCAAGTTCTTCTCCCACCAATTATCATTCTCACTTTCTCTCTCTCTCTTTTTCTTATTCTTTTCTTCTTCTTATCTTCTTCAAACCCAATTGTTCATCATCAAACTTGGAATGAACTCAAATGTTCATTTGGGTTCAACCCAAATTTGAACATCTAGGTTCAAATGAACCTAGACGTTTTGCCTTTATTATTGAACTCAGAATTTTCATCTGGGTTCGATGTTTTCGAACCCAAATGTTGGAATCAAATCCAGAGTCTCCAACTAGAGACTTGGTACTAGAGACCAGTTAGAGACCAAATCTTGATCTCCCATGGAGACCTTTTTTTATTATTTTTATTAATTTTTTTTGTTTTTTAATTAGATTAAAATAATTATAAGCTGTGTATAAACTATTATACCCTTGATAATTTTGATATAACAGAGGTTGACCAATGGTTGACTAACAACAAAGGAGATTTATGTTAAGGTTTTGGAGCTTGAGGAGAGGTTAATGCTAGTTATCTAAATATCGTCATTTTTATATAATTTAGTCAAACCTTCAGAGGTTTGTGCAATTTATCCAAAATTAAAACCCTGTTTCAAAATAATGATAATAATAATTAAAACCTAATGGACTTTGGAGTGCTTACAAATGGGCTGAAAACGGTGGTTTTACAAGTCCAAAAACTAGGCAAGAACTTTTGAATGCTTGTTAAATTGGGCTTTTCGAGGACCTAGACCAACACATAACACATTTGAATGCTCTGTAATTTTTGAGGTGATAAATATGCCCCGCCCACATCTAAAACAAAACCTGTATTTAATGAACCAATGCACAAAAGTGGATGTTCACCCAAAAAAGGGCGGAATTTGGAGCAATTTTTTGCAATTAGTAATTCGTTGGAAAGAAAATTAAATTAAAAGGCCCCTTTCATAAACAGCTCCCAAACCTTTTTTTTCCTGAAATTGAAAAAACCATTTATGGATTTAATTTAACTTGAACAATGCCTAAATGCTGAAAGAGTTAGATCCTCTCTTTGTGTTGGCAAATGAAATCAGCCAACAATAGATTCAATATGATTTGGACAAAGCTAATGAAACTATAAAAATAGTTAACGCGTCAAGCATGATAACAAAAATACGAAAGCAATAAGATAAAAGAGAAAAAAAGTTTTAATTGTGGTTTGATGCTGTATGAAAAAGTCTAAGTCCATATTTAATCCAATATCATTTAGTGTTACGTTATAATTACTTTCATAACCATATATTTTAAATTAAAATTATTTAAATTAATTTAAAATGAAATATATTTAATAATAAGTTTTTATTAAAATAGTAAAATTTTAAATTTAATAAAATATAAATAAAATTAAAAAAATGGAAGAGATCTATCAGGACCCGACCTGGATTCCCTCTAATGAACCCAACAGTCCTGTCAGGCACCCTACTAAAACTCATCTAAAGTTTAACTAATCAGACCCAGAAGGATGTCATGGAACGAACCTGTAACTATAAATATCTTTACTAAACATATGAATTATAAATTTTTGAAGTCTCATATCAATTTTTATGCAAACTTCTCAAAACAAAATTCATAGTATCTCAAATATTCAAGAGTCTAAAACATGCATGGATCATCATAACATAGTGAGTTCTACAAGATTTATTCAAAATCAAAAATATGCACAACACATGATAAATGTTCAAGTCATAATGTTTACAAAAGAAACTATGCAGCATCGTTGATCGTCTGGCTCACCTAATCTGTTCGAGGCAAACTGGTACCCTGATCTCTTGTTCCTACACTTGAGAGGTTTTTGTAACACAAAACCAAAAACATTATGAACTACAAAGTTCAGTGAGTGCATGAGTGTTTCTATTTAAATTTAACTTCTATAAAATTTATCTCTCGAAAAACATTTTCTTCAAAATATTTTTCTTTAAAATAATTTATTTCTAAAAAACTTGGATTTTATAAATTTACTTTAAAAACTTGGATTTTATAAATTTACTTTAAAGTTTCAAAAGCTTTCATAAAGTATTAAAATATTTCATAGTTTTCTAAAACATTTCTAAAATGTTTTTCTTTCTAAAATTCGCTTTCAATTATATGTTTCTCTTTCTAAAAACTGCACTAATGGGGAACTCAAGGGAAGTTACAACCACATGAGTGATCAGACCAGCTCTGCTCAGTATAGGGGGTTATGTGGTATAAAAGCCAGCATCGCATAATGTGACAAATCTACAAAAACATCCCGCTATTACGTGGCGAAACTACTATCGTACATCGTGTAGTGATATAATACCCCACAAGTATAGAGAGCGACACGACAGACATGACAAACTCGATTCCCCCGATGTTAGTAGAACTAGCCCTTCCAACACTTGTCATACACTACGGGATATACCGGCCGGTTCTAAAGCTACAAAGTCTATCTATCTATCTATAACTTGGGTCGTTCCACTAGTCTTTGAAATTCTTTTATTTCCTATAGTTCAATTTCAATTTTTTTTTCATAAAATATACTAATAAGCTTTGCATACTATCTCATACAGAAACTGTTTCTTTGTATACTAAAAGTAGGGGTGGGCACAAAAACATGGAACCGATCCGAACACCCTGATCCGGTCCGATCCGTGGGTGTTCGGATCGGATCACATGTTTAAAAGTAAGGTGTTCGGATCCTCACTTGTGAAAATATCATGTTTCACGGATCGGATCGGGGTATCCAAAACCGATCCGATCCATGAACCCGTGAACAGTGATACATACGTAATTTCATATGCCCCTATATAAAGTCCACTTAAGCTAACCCTAACATTCATCTCTCACTTCCTTTCACTCTCATCTCAGCAGCTTGGTGAGTCTATTTACAATTTTAGCTTGATATTTACATGATTGGATGTTAGTATTTTAGTTATTTATATACTTGTTTGTTGTGTTATGTTGTTAAGTTATATATTTCACTTACTGATTTTATATGTATATATATGTTATTGTTGCTGTGAATAAATGGGGAAAAGTATAAAGAGTGGTGAGGAGTCTGAGTTTGATATTGATTATGTTAATTCGATTGGAAAAAGTCAAAATCTTGGGGTGACAAAAAAAATAGAGAAGAAGCTAAAGAATGAAAGTAGTCGTAGGCTTAAGTCAGATTGTTGAGAGCATTTTGAGTTGTTCGAAACTAAGGAAGGGTAGAAAAAAGTATTGGTGTATACATTGAAATTGAAAGTAGATTTTCAAACATGGAACCGATCCGATCTGATCCGCGACTGGGTGTTCGGATCGGATCGATTCCTTCCCCTTGATGGATTATGTTCGGATCTAAAATGACGATCCGTAAATTTATCATGTTCGGATCGGATCCAGTCGGAATCGATCCAAACATGGTGTTGCCCACCCCTAACCAAAAGATAAATCATTGATAAGCTAAAAAGAACAAGTAATGAAAATCTATAATAGTTTGCAAAGGAAACTGAAAAATATTTAAAATATTTTCATACTCACTGCTTTCTTTCTTATTTACTTGAAATCACGTCTCCGACGATCTCCTCTAGCTCACCTTTTTCACTAGACTCCTCATCAGTTTCTTGTCTTGCTTTCCTCCTCGTCTGCAGCTTCAAATCTCCATATCAGATCTGGCTTGATACCTCTCCTAAATTCGTTCTTCACTTTCCCACAGCCTAATTATCCTTCAAGAATGGTCAAAATCGGCTTGATACGGCTGTAATTCTGCTTCCCTTGCTCTACCAACAACTCTCTCTCTCTCTCTCTCTCTCTTTCTCCATATTTTTCTCTCACTTTCACTACAACTCTAACCACACTCATATATTTATAAGCGTGGGTTAAGTTCACCGTTACCCTTAAACTTCCTTAGATTTACGATTTCTGTCATTCTCTAGATAATTCTTTATTTTTCCCCTTATGTCCTTGTCTTTTCACTTTATTTACGATTTTGTCATATATTAGAAAATTCCTTCATTCTATCAATGTCCTTCAACTTTTTATAATTCAAATTTATTTTTGAACATTCCAGAAATTCTATAAAAATTTAATTTCACCTCCAAATACTTAAAAATCCATTTTTATTATATCACAAATAATTGTATATCCGTACAATACCTTATTCCGTACAGATGTACAATAACAAAATCAGAAGAGGGTATTACAAGATCAAAAAACCTTCATTCACCGACAGGTTTGCAAATGAATGGAGGTTATTGGTAGCTTTCTGCAACAGTTTGGAGCCCATCGATAGTCTTCATATGTAGAGTAAGTTGTGGCCTCCTTTAACAGATAGGCTGATCGGCCTCCTCCCAATGAAACAGGGAGGAGGCCTGGCCTCCTACGATTATTGATTAGTTGACCGCCAACAATAGTGATCGATCCTAGGGTGGTCAATTTTAGGGTTAGGGTTGGGTGTTTATTAGAATGGGATATTTTGGAATAATATAATAATAAGATGATAATTTAGGAAACTAATTTGCATTTATTGATAAAAGTCTTTTCCATTAAAATATAAGTAAGAATTTTTCACTTTCTTTTTTTAGATAAACATACATACATACATACATACATATATATATATAAATTTATGACTTAAGTTGAAAAAAAAAACAAACATCATTATGCATCTTAATTAAGTGATTTGCTCAAATAAGATTTATTTTAAGAAAAACAAACAGCCCTAGGAGTTTGACTCCAGCAAATTTAGCTAGTTGAGAATTGAGAACAGCCAACCCTTCAAGAATAGCCTCTCCCATAACTTTAACTCATATTTTTCTCAACCAATCGTCAATGACAATAATGTAAAAGAATGATCAATTTTCTCTCGAATCGTGGAAAAAAAAATAAAAAATAGATAGCACAAAGGAAACTCCAATTAGGAACGAAGTTCATTCAATTGTGTAGCGAAACTCCGTCAATCACTTGTCCTGTTCATAGCCGCTTTCCATGAGCAAAGCCTATAGCTGGTTCCTATTTATCCACACTCACAACTAGAAGTTCAAATTTTGGTTGGTAGTGGCCCCAGACCCATGTATGGTTAAGGTGTGTAGCTGATAATCCGAAAGAGGCAGCTCTAATAGTTATGCGTCACTGATCCATCTACATCGCATATGACTATGCAAATCCAAATCATCACATGTGGTATACATGCAAATTAAAGTGAACAGCTAGCAGACTATTTCACAGTCTTTCGATCAGTTGACCCAAAAGGTATCCGAAAACAAATAACGAACTATTTTTGAAAAAATGTATATCAAAATAATATACTCAATAGTAGAATTATTATATATATACACACATATATAAACTTCTGAAATAAAAATAATATCATTAAACCTCATTTTTTAACATAAAAAAAATATTTTCATATTAGTTTTATTTTCACAGTATATGAAAATTAAAAAAAGAGGTAGAGGTGTTACTCGGTTTAACGACTTATTTTTGGAGGAAGTGACACAACCTCTAACACGCTAGAGTTGGCAATGGCAGAGCTATTACAAAACCCCGAAAAATTAACGAAAGCTCAGACCAAGCGCTTGGCAAGGGCAGGGTAATTGAAGAGCTTAACATAAAAAAGTTGCCGTACAATCAATACTGAAAGAGACATGACTTCGGTTGCACCCACCAGCGCCATTCCTGCCACGCGAAGCCCAAACTGATAATAGAGGTCCGTGACTATGTGGCGCCGAAAACAGCCAATGTTCTAGTAAATTTGTGGCCATCGGACGAGGTTCAAAAGTGTGGGACAATCCAAGCTCATTTATTTCTGAGAGGGTTTTAAGTTTGCTCCTAGTTTATAAAAGGCAAAGCCTTTGCTTGCGGCTCATGTCAAAGTCGGAATTAAGTAAAATAATAGATGATGGACCTGGCAATGTGTGGCCCTGACTTCTTTGTTGCCTTGCGTTGTCAAAAACAATGCTAATCGATTACATTTCTGTGACTGATTTGTTTTATTGCCAATTTGCCATCTACAAGGACCGAAAAACGATTTTTGGTTTTTGTTTTAATCTTATTTTTCACTCTATCTTAGCTTGGAAGTGAGGAAAATAAAATATGAACGTTGAGATGACTTGTAATAGATTTTTAAAAGCCTTAAATGTAATTTCGTTAACGAATATAGCTAATAAGTGAAACAAATGGAAGTTATGTGTCTCAATATTTTTAACTGAAACGAAAACGAAAATTTGAATGTTGAAGCAATTGATAATGGAATAATTTTTATTTGACTACATTATAAGAAGGGTTGTGTATTTTTTATCCGAGAACCAAAGGGCTTTTTCTTTTTCTTGTCTCTTTGCAACTTACGTTGGATTGTTTGTGGAGTGAATAGAAGATGTATGTTTGAAGCTATTTTAATTAAAATAAATTAAAATATATGAATTTATCAATTTAAACCATCTTGAACAAGAAATTGAACTGAATGAGTGAATTTCGTTCATGGATATGCCACTTCGTTCACTTTTCCAAGAATAAAACAACAAACTACAAGACCAAAACCTGATAAAAGAAAAAGGTACATGAAATGATAGCGCCATTGTATTACACTATTAAGAAAGTCCGACTCCAGCAACGTTGATAAGTGAGCTCAGGGACAACTTCAGAACACCTTTCATTTTACATCTCTCACAACACATTAACTTCGTCTTTTTCTCAATTACAATTGACAATAATGTAAAAACAATTGTGACCATGTAAGTACAAATCAATTGTGACCCTGCAAAAATTGAAATGTACGCTTGAAACCTGTCACTATCGTCAGCAAGGCCTTATCATTTTATTGATAAATTAATTTTGCAGAACCATTCAATTAATGTAGTGGATCTCGAGAAAATCTTAGGTCCACTAAATGCATATGCTGAATTAATTGTGCACCCAGTTACTCATAAGTCGGAGAAAATATTGAAGAAGAAGAAGAAGAGAGGAGAAATGTCATCATCTGGAGATGAAACGTAGTGTGGACTGTGGAGAAGATGAAAGAAGGCAATAGATGGTGGCCGACAAAGATAGACAAATTACTTTTTGGTTTATTAATTATACTAATTTAGTGAAAAAAAAGTATTAAAATAATAAAAAGGTTATTTTAGTTTTCACAACGACACTAATTGCTAAGGTTGATAAATTATGGAAGACAGTACAAGGAGCAAGGACCAATAATTTTTTTATCGATGTTCTCTCTTTTTAAAGTGTCTTTTATTTTTTTAAGTGACTTTTTAAAGTGTTGTTGCTTTTTTGTTGTTTTAACATACGTATGGATACGGTTTTGATAGATATATATTTTTAATAATAATCATGAATATTAATCCAAAAGAGGAAAACGACAGAGATTGATGTGGTTTTTCCTATTTGAAAGCGAGATTGATATGTTTTTTATCTCTACAAATTGAAGTATAAGTGTCGCTATTATTATGTGTCTCTCACGTATACTCTACATCAAATTTTGAGTGGCGGGTGCACAACTCAGATGCATCAAAGATTATTCCATAGATCTCATCTTTCCCCCATTCTCTCTCTCTCTCTCCCTCTATATATATATATATATATATATATTATCTAGTATCTTACACCAAAGCCAAGGATGCAATGGACTACCTATTATTATTTCTCGAGTTTTCTTTTGTGTTAGCTTGCATTCATTTCCTAACCAAAAGTCCACATGCCCGAAACTTTGTTTCCGGCAAGCTGCCACCAGGGCCTCGTCCCTTTCCGGTCATCGGAAACATTCTAGTGCTCGGGAAAAAAACCTCATCAAGCACTTGCTGACCTCTCAAAAACATATGGACCCATAATGTCCCTCAAGCTAGGCAGCATAACCACTATAGTCATATCTTCGCCACGCGTCGCCAAACAAGCCCTTCAAAAACATGACCAGGCCTTGTCGAGCCGAATAGTCCCGGATGGTGTTCGAGGTCTGGATCACTACAAAAAATCCATCGTGTGGTTGCCCGCGTCGGCTCCTTGGAGGAACTTGACGAAAGTATGTGCTACTCAGATGTTCGCCGCGCGGAGGCTGGATGCGACACACAAGCGTTACGCCGAAAAAAGGTGCAAGAACTACTTGATTACGTGCATGAAAATTGCAAAACGCGTTCCGCTGTTGGTATTGGCCATGTTGTGTTACAGTCTTAAATTCAATATCAAACACTTTTTTCTCCGTGGATTTAGCTGCCTATCAATCTGATCTATCTGAAAACTTTAACGACCTTGTTTATGCTGTGATGGAAGAAGCTGGAATGCCTAATATCGCAGACTATTTCCCAGTCCTTCGATTAGTTGACCCACAAGGTATTCGAAAACGGAAAACAACTGTCTTTGAGAAAATGTTCAACATTTTTTATGGTATCATCAGTGAAAGAATACGAGCAAGGGAAACAACGATGTCTAACGAGAGCAAAGATCTCTTGGATTCACTCCTCAATCTTGCTGAAGAAAACAATTCTATATTGCGTCTCACTTGCATAAAACATCTGCTTCTGGTAAGCACCAATCTCAACCTTATATTCATTGTACAACACACGCACACGCACACAAAGAGATATAGTCATGTCTAATACTACTTGTCAGGACTTATTTTTTGCAGGAATTGATACAACCTCAAGCACAGTAGAATGGGCCATGGCAGAGTTACTAAAAAACCCCGAAAAATTAACAAAAGCTCAAACTGAACTTAGAGAAGTTCTCGGCAAGGACGGCCTAGTACAAGAGTTTGACATCACAAATTTACCTTATTTACAAGCTATAATGAAAGAGACACTTCGATTGCACCCACCAGTCCCATTCCTGGTGCCACATAAAGTAGAAACTTAGGTGGAAATTTGCAACTACCTGGTCCCAAAAGCTGCCCAAGTTCTAGTAAAAGTGTGGGGCATGGGACGGGATTCAAGTGTATGGCCAAATCCAAGTTCATTCATGCCTGAAAGGTTTTTAGAGAGTGAAATTGATGTGAAAGGCAGAGACTTCGAGCTGATACCCTTTGGAGCTGGAAGAAGGATTTGTCCTGGCTTGGCACTGGCTAGCAGGATGGTACAGTTGATGTTGGCATCGCTTCTCTGTGCCTTCAATTGGAAACTTGCTGGTAACTTGAAGCCAGAAAACATGGACATGACCGAAAAGTTTGGTCTTACTTTACACAAGGCAGAGCCTCTGCTTGCTGTTCCCATCAAAGTCTGAATCTTTATTTGTAATTGCTATAAAATATTGCTTGAGATGTGAAAGCATATTCGAATGCATGCAATAAAGTTTATTAATTTTATTTAGCTGTAGATATGTGAACTGCGTGGCTTTATGAGTACAAAAACTTGGCACACACTTGCATGCTTCGGTTAAATAAGAATGATATTGGCCATTGGGATAATATTGGCGGGGTATCAATAATATCGACACTCGTTTGTATATTATGCCACATAAGAATTCATTAATGGTGCGTTTATGTCAATGGTAGGAATCACAGTAGGAATCGGAATGATCTAGAATAAGAATGATTTAAAATTAGAATGATATATCGGAATCAGAAAAAACTATTTACTTCAATTGCAGAAATCGGAATCGAAATCTATAATATTCCCATTAGTTGTTTACTTTGCTTTGGAATTGAAATTGATTAATTACAAATTACAAAAATACCCTTTATTAACAATATTTTATACTCCATAAAAAAAATCAACTTTCTTAACAATATTATTGTAAATATATTGTATATCTATATTTTATATTTTATTTTTATTAATGTTAAAAAATTCCAGACTATCCATAATATATGAAATCATATTATAATTTTTTTTAATTATTTTTTAACAAAATTTCATAATATTATATTATTTTTCAAATAAAAATATAGTGATCATTTTTGTTTTTCATATATATATATATATATATATATATATATAAACCTTCCTCATAAAAATTATGCTAGATTCCATCATTGTTGCTGGTATGATTATTGATTGTTTGATTATTTCTAAACTCTCATATAACCCAATAATATTGTAAAAATAAATAATTTTATTTAATAACAATACATGTCATGTAATCTATATAACAAAAAAGAAAAATAAATAAGTAAAATAATAACTTTCAAAAAAGTTCCACAACCCCGTTTAATAAGGGGTATAAAAGTCTATTTAATTTGGAAATGAAAATTGGAATGGGATTCTCAAGTGGGATAAAGAGAATGAGATTCTCATTTCACAATCTCAAATTCATATGAGATGCATCATTTCATTTCCATTACGAAATGATTTTAGAGTAAGTAAACACTATCTATCATTCTTATTCCTTAATCTAGTAAGTAAATACACCCTAATACAATCCAACCAAATCTTAGAAAACCCCTATTTCAATTAATGTACAACCTTTCAATCCAATAAATAAGGGTTTGATATTTTCGAGTTCAGGTTGGGTTAGGTAGGAAATCTTTCAACCTAATGTGGGTTGGGTTGAAAATTTTTCAATCCAATCTAATCCAATAGATTTTTCAATCTGACCTAATAATGTCTGGTTGGGTTGATCCAGTTGGATTTAACCTATTACAAAGACATAAATAGTCTAATTAGTAACACTGGTAATATTAATAATTTGATTGGAAATAAAATGAGTATAAATAAAGATTCAATGATTAAAAATAAAAAAATTCAAACTATCATAAAGGTTATCCTTGATTATCATCCTTAGCAAGTATTCTTTTAGATAAAGAAGAAAATCTTGTATTTAGAATTAGAGATGAGCGTTTGTCAGGTTGAAAAAATTTTTAACCCAACCCATCCTAATGTTTTTTAAGATTTAACCCACAATCCAATAAAAAGTGATCGGATTGGGTTAGGTTTGTCGAGTTAGATTGTAGATGTTCAACCCAATCCAATCGATTTAATTTTCAACCTAATCCAACTCATTTCAATTTTTTTTTAAGATTCAACATAGTCCAATCTAACCCGATAAAAAGTGGTCGGGTTGGATTAGAGACGCCGCCCCCTAGCACTAAACTTGGATCTTGACATTGTTAAACTTGGGTAGGAATTCGTAGTGCTGCTTGCCTGTTTCGAACTTACGAATAGTAGGCTCACCCGAGAAAACTAAATCGAAGAACCCATTTCATGAACAGAGCTTCCAAGACTTATTATTTCTTTTTTCTTTTTTTTTTCCTTAATAATGTAATAGAATGACGCAAGTTCTCTTCAATTATGGTACAATAATTGCACGAACTACAATGAAGGGAGGAAGTAAGGGTGTATCTGGTAGACCGCTTGCACTCTCTATTTTTTTAAAAAGAAAATGAAAATAAAAACAGTATTTTGTATTCTGTTTTCAAATTCTGAAGACGCATCTGGTAGGATTTATATACAAAGCAGTATTCTGAGAATATGAATCGAAAAACGCTTCTAGTCGTAATAACTGAAAACATAAAGAAATTATGTTATATATATAGTTATATTAATAATTGAATACAAATTATTACATTAACAATATATAGTATAAATATAAAAACAGTGAATATTAATTTTATTGAATTATTGAAATATATTTATAAATTTAATAGTTGTTATACTCATTTTCTCGTTCGGCCTAAATGGGCCAATACAGGCCTTATTAACTTGAACAGAAGCAAGAGCCCAGGAGGCCCAAGATTGGAACCAGCGGTTGCAAACCCAGCTCGTGAGGTCGTTCAGGTCGCAAGCCAGCAACAGTTCCCAGATCTCCCGCACATGCCTCCTGCCCGCACCTTCAACTCGTGGAGCTCGTGAGGTCGCCCAGGTCGCGAGCTCGCGGGAACCTCCAAACCGCCTAACCTCTCCTCCTGGTCACGCCGGCTCCCCTCCAGTGTGCATCACCTGGCTGACCAGAGGACTTACTCAGGAGATATCGTGTATAGCAAGTCAACAAGGTCACCTACTCCCATGGTTTCCCGTCAAAGACTGTTTACACCATAACCGAGACATATCCAATGCGACGGCTCTGCATTTAATGAAAAGAGGACTTCTCCAAAAGCATTAAATGCAAACGTGTGCATGCAAGAAGGAATGATGGTTTCACATTTAAGACAGCATGGCTGTGTCAGGATTAGTTGAAATAACCATCAGTTGTACCTTATTTTTGTATTCTTTATTGCTTTCTTTGTATCTCTCCCCTCCATATATAAACAGGGGAGACCTTTACTGTAGACGACAAGTTGAAAATACTAGAGAACTGTCACTCTGCCGGATTTTGACCTGAGAGTGGCCGTGGATGTAGGCGCAGTCGCCGAACCACGTAAAAATCCTTGTGTGTTGCATCCTTCTTCCTCCTATCTTCATTATTTATCTGATTGCATTTACTCAACCGCCACGACCAACATTCCCTCGCCTTAATTAAACTCCACCAACCTTAAAACTTCATTTAAACCTCATTTATCACCTACCCAACACCGTAACTGTTCCTTAATTACCTTGTTCGCCGTCTGAGCCCCAGAATCTCTGGATTGACCGTTTCCGAACGTCAACAATAGTAATTCATCAAAATTATCCTAAAAAACAGTTAATATTAATTTTATTGAATTATTGAAATATATTTATAAATTTAATATTAATTCATCAAAATTATCCTAAAAGAGAGAAGAAGTTACTAGAATTAATTAATTTATTTATCTTAAAAGAATATAAAGATTTATTTAAATAAATTATTAAATCATAACTTAAAAGTAGATAGATAAATTATTTATAAAATTAATAAATTAATTGAATAAAAAACCATTAAAAAGAGCACCGACACTGTTTCCTTCTTTCTCTAATGTCCCTACCACAATTTCCTTTTTTTCATGTTTTTCATTTTCTTACACCAAACTCGTTTTTCGTGTTTTCCATGTTCTTTTGAAAATAATTTAAGAGATGGCTACCAAATGCAGTGTTCATGTCGTCAGAACACAAAGTGGAAAATGGAAACAAAAACGCCTCCAAGAAATCGGTGCCAGACCAGACGCGGCCTAATTTTGACAGTCGTACATATAATAACGATATCATTTTAAATCATTTTGATTTAATTATTTTATAAATTTTCGTTTATTGTAGCAATTAAATAAATAAAACATCACTAACCTCTAATGTTCATAAAATTCTGTTTCTACCTAATACAGACCAATTACTTGAACTAATTAACACCACGTACAGATCAATTTCATTTAATTAAAAGATATTCAACATTATTTTTTATAAATTCTAATGTATATTATAAAATCTATCAAGATTATTATTTAAGAAAAAAAATCCATCAAGAGTAGATGTAGATGATTGTTATTAACTTAATTATATGACTTAAATCATAATTCATTCATGAATAGAGTGATCAGTGCAACTTCACTTTATATTAATAGGAGTTTGAGTCTCATTATGCACATTTACTTATGTGGGGTAGTTTTTCTACCATTGATGTTTGATTATAAAAAGATTATGTGACTTAAATTTAGACATTAACATACAACATTGATTTATATTTTTTAATTGATTTTTAGAGACAACATATATAATGTATATTATCTATAATTAATACTTAGATGCCAAAATGTAATTTCTTAAGTTTAAAGAACTTTTAACCAGAGAGGATGAAGTAGCTCCAGTTCCACGTGGTTCATAGTTATACACTTGTCAGTTCGAGGCATCTCTTTAAAAAAATCTCAAATTTATTATAATAATTAAAAAATAAGAAATTCCTGCAGCGACCTACCAAATAATTGACATAAGCAATTCGCAATAGCAGCCTAACTACAATGTAACATAAGATAAACAAGCAAAAATGAACAAAAACATGGCCGAGCTAAATACAGTGTCATGCCTAATCTTTTTTTCATTTACAAACAAAAAGGTTCGGTAAATTTAGGTGGATCACAGCTCATTTATTTCTTACCTTCTCCAATCATGCAGATAGCGGTATGGAAAATCTCCATCACCAATAGTAGGTCTGGTGACAAGAGCTCATTTGAGGATAAGCATTATCTTTAGTTGAATATTATTTGTTGGTTAAATTACTCAAAATGAGAAGGAAGATAACAGAGGAAAATTAGTTCATGACTACTATAAGATTCTTTATCAATATTGATATGTTGCTAATATTTTTATAAAAGTATAGAATTTTTGCTTGATTGACTGACTCTTAACTAAAATGTGTCTATCTTTTTATTTATTTATTTTATACTAGTAGATGTCTGGGTAGTAGCTGGAACCAACCGATATATAGTTTTGAAACGCAGTCTAAAGATCATCGTCTAAAAGTAAAGGGGAGTAGCCCATATTAAGTGGGAAAAATTATCACATATTTCTTTATATGTGTTATATCTGTTTTTAGGACTGCAAAAATGGGCTGATAAAAGTCCTATAAACTAACCCAGAAGGTTGATCTAATAGACAAAGTCCAAGTTTTAAGGATCTAGCTCGCAGCTAGCTCAGCATCCAGCTCCTCAGCTTTCAGCTCTTCAGCATCCAGCTCCTCAGCATCCAGCTTCTCAGCATCTCAGCTCCTCAGCTCTCAGCTAGCTCAGCCTCCAGCTCTCAGCTCTCTGGTCTCATACCAACGAACTCCATGCTATTCCAGATCCCGATGAGCAATTAATGCAGTATGACAATATGACAGAGTTGTTAGTCAATGCAATAAATGTTATGTCAGAGTAGTTGATTTCTTTACGTGTACTACACTCTTTTGTATTTTCCCACCTCTATAAATAGAGGGGATTTTCCATTGTAAAAAAGGGGAGAACTCTGAGATTTTTAGTATTACAGTCACTCTGAAAAAATATATTGAGAGTGATCCGTGGATGTAGGCACCATTGCCGAATCACGTAAAAATCTGTGTGTAAATTTCTTGTTCTTATTTTTTCCTCTCTTTGGTGTGCTTTATGATTGCAGGTACTGGGCTTGGGATCTTCCGTTGACCGTTTCCCCACGTTGACAGCAGTCATCCATCTAACTACCCTTATTAGGAAAAACGTCCCCTCATTGATTACAAGTCAATAAAATACACTCTAAAAATCTACGAGACAACCCCTCATTGATTAATTACAAGTCAATAAAACACAATCCGAAAATCTAAAAAATAACAAACATTAAATACACAAGGAAATATTGAATCATACTGGTGGAAATGTTGAACCAAGTTGGTGCATTTGTTGACTTCTGTTCGCCAAAACTTAATCAGTCATGACTTCGTTTTAGAAACTTAATTTGATGTATTTTAATATATCAAAATAAAATTAAGACTGTAACATTTTCAATGAACTATGGCGCATTTCAGAATCTCTTCAAAAACAAAAGATATGAACTTGCAAAAATATTTATCGTGCAGAATCTACTGCCTAACAAGGTTCCATCAAATGTGGAGGAGGACCAGGTAAGGTGCCAGAGGAGAGGAAGAGAGGCAATTCAATTTGGGCTAGGCTTAAGACTCATTTGATGGTTGGGTAGAAGAGACGACGATGACGATGGTGACGGTGACGGTGACGACATGAGGGACCAGATATGAGCATGGCAACGAAGTCACAGCGAGTTGATGACATTGATTTGGTGAAAAGAGAGAGAGTGAGACGATTAGGGCATCATGAGAGAGAGAGGGATTGAACCTGGTGAATTAAAAAAATGTTATTTTTAAAAATAATTTGATTATTTAAAATTAGTTTTATCTAATCTCATATTTTACCAAACACATTACAACATTAATTTATCCAATCTTATATCACACATAACACATGAAAGTACTAATTTATTCAATCCAATCATATTCTATTAAATTTAATTTAATCTCATAAAAATAATTCAATTCAATTTCGTGTGTCAAATAAAATTTTGGAGCCTAAAACGGGTCTGTTCAGGACCAGTTGAGAAGCAAATTTTTATTACCAATCTTTTCCCTTCACAATTACATTAACTTTTTCTTGTTGGGATTTGGGACTGTTCCCCTTCCTTTGTTCACAGCTATGTTTTAGCTGATAGAGTGGCGATATTTCCACCCCTCAAAAAATTGCGAGGAAGGTAAATTTTCTCTATTATCTACAGTTCTATTCGGACCGTCCAATTATAAATACTAGAAGCTACTTAGATTTTCATTCGTGCATTAGTATTGTTGGAGCCTACATAGATTTTCATTCATGCATTAATATTATCGTTTGGAGCCTGCAAACCCAAAGCCAATTCATAACTCTCAACAATGGACTACCTATTATTATTGCTTGGTTTTTCTTTTGTGTTAGCATGCTTTCATTTCCTGACCAAAAGTGTAGGCGCCACAAAGTTTGGCTCCAGGAATCTCCCACCAGGTCCGCGCCCTTTTCCGCTCATAGGAAATATTCTTCTGCTCGGCAACAAACCTCATCAAGCATTTGCTGACCTCTCAAAAACTTATGGACCCATAATGTCCCTCAAGTTAGGTAGCGTAACCACTGTAGTCATATCCTCGCCAGAGGCAGCCAAAGAAGCGCTTCACAAACATGACCAGGCTCTATCCAGCCGAACAATACCGGACAGTGTTCGAGCTCTGGACCAGTACAAGGTTTCCATGGTGTGGTTGCCGGTGTCTGCTCCTTGGAGGAACCTCAGGAAAGTGTGTGCTACTCAGATGTTCACTGCACAGAGGTTGAATGCCACCCAAGCGGTACGCCACAAAAAGGTGCAAGAACTACTTGAGTATGTGCATGAAAGTTGTACAAGTGGTTCTACTGTTGATATTGGTCAGGCTGCATTTACTACAGTTTTGAATTCAATATCAAACGCTTTTTTCTCCATAGATTTGGCTCACTATCAGTCTGATGCGTCTCAAAACTTTAACGACCTTGTATATGATGTGATGGAAGAAATTGGAAGGCCTAATATAGCAAACTATGTTCCAATTCTCCGATCAGTTGACCCACAAGGCATTCGAAAACGTGTTACGACTCAATTTAAGAGATTGTTCAACATTTTTGAAGGTATCATCAATGAAAGAATACAAGCAAGGGAAACAATGATGTCTAAGGAGAGCAAAGATTTCTTAGATTCACTACTCAATCTCGCTGAAGAAAACAGTTCTGAAATGAGTTTCTCTAGTATAAAAAACCTGCTTTTGGTAAGTACCGATCTCAACCTTAAATGATATTCATTGCAGTACAATATATACAATCTCTAATAAATACTAATTTGTGTCACTTGTGTCAGGACTTATTTTTGGCAGGGACGGACACATCCTCAAGCACAGTAGAATGGGCGATGGCAGAGCTACTACGGAACCCCAAAATATTAACAAAAGCTCAAACTGAGCTTAGACAAGTGCTTGGCAAGGACAAGGTGATTGAAGAGTTTGACATAAAAAGGTTGCCTTACTTACAAGCTACAGTGAAAGAGACATTTCGGTTGCACCCACCAGCCCCATTTCTGGTGCCACATAAAGCTGAAACTGATGTGGAAATCTGCAACTACCTGGTCCCAAAAGCTGCCCAAGTTCTAGTAAATGTGTGGGGCATGGGAAGAGATTCAAGTGTGTGGCGAAGTCCGAGTTCATTTACGCCTGAAAGGTTTTTAGAGAGCGAAATAGATTTGAAAGGCAAAGACTTCGAGCTGATACCCTTTGGAGCTGGAAGAAGGATTTGTCCTGGCTTGCCTTTGGCTCACAGGATGGTACACTTGATGTTGGCATCACTACTCTATACCTTCGATTGGAAACTTGCTGGTGACTTGAAGCCAGAAAACATGGACATGACTGATAAGTTTGGTCTTACCTTACACAAGGCAAAGCCTCTGCTTGCTGTTCCCATCAAAGTATGAATTGTTAAGTTTGTAAAATTGAGCGTTAAAATATTTGTTCAGATGTGAAAGCGTTTTTGTAATACAATAAAATGTATTTAATTTACTGCCAATGCTAAGAAAAATATCAGATTATTAATTCTGCATATTTTGTCTAAAAACTTCGAGCATGATGAGTTCGTGTTTTTGTGATTATAAATGGGAATGATGTGTTTGTATTTCAGTTGCACACAGTAGCAGAGACTAGAGAGAAGCTAATTCATTTTTTTCATTGTTATAAGTGCTACATTGTTTTAATTTATCAAAGTTTTGACTTTTAACTTTATTTGTGAACATTAAAATAAATTTGTCGTTACTTTTCGAAAGCAATGAATCTTTCAGTCAAAATATGGAAAGATAATAGTGATGGAAATAACATCTATAGTTTTATGAATTATTGGATTATAGATTTACTTCATTTAAAACGTGATGAAACATGAACACCTACAGCTGAAGTGGTAGCAATAGCCAATTCAAAGGGGTGAGGTTGGCGTTTGATACTGGTCCCCTTCCGGTGGAGTTAGTAGCCGAAGCAAAAGTAGTGGTTGACAAGACTGTTTTGCTGATGTTGGGCTTGTTATGCATTTTCTCGTGATATTATTGAGCTTGTTTCTTTTAGTTGGTACTACTATTTCGTTTGAGCCTAGTCCTCTGACAAAGTGGCTCATTTATAGCTGGGTTTGCTTTATCTGCTCCTAATAATCTTTTATAGGTCTACGATCGTCTTTCCAGTGTGAAGCCTTAGTTCTGAGCCCATGGTCTCCAAAATCAAAGTTGTGGTATAGTGGATCCAAATATCTGACACACATATGAATGCTTATTAGCTTTTGAACCTATGCTAACTTTTTTTTTTAAAAAAAAATTTCTTTTTAAGTATAAATTAGAGGTTTTTAAAAGTGGGATCGTTTGAATTGACAATCTTAATTTTAGGGTGTTAGGAGATTATAATTAAATCACTTCAACTTTTGAATCATGGGAGATATTAAAAAATTCATTATACATCCTAATAGATCCTTGGATGAATTTGAGGGGCTTACTAATAAGTTACCTTAACTTTTTTAATGTTGAAAAATATAATAAAATTTGTCACACGTTAATAAATCAATGTGTGAGTATGAGGAGTTTCCCATTAATCTATCTTAACTTTTGAACATATGGAGATACGAAAAAGTTTTCTGTATATGCTATAAAATATAAATGATGAGATTTAAACTCTTATAAAAGATGTAAATTAAAAGTTCACAACCAATTAAATTTTGAGGGGATAAAAGAACAGATATTATCTTGAAACCCAAGAAGTGTTAGACGACATTTTTCAAATAAAATAAAGAGTTAATTCTAATTTACCCCATATGGTTTGATATAATAGTAAAAAAACCCCTAACTTAAAAAATCGCTAAGAATCCCCCTGTAGTTTATATACATTATCCAAAAATCCCCCTAGAGTTTATTAAAATATCCAAAAAACCCTCTATCGTCCATTCGGACGTTAGAAGTCAACAGTTGACCATTAATGTGGAGGTTTAAAACTGTCCAAATAAAATAAATTATATAATAATATCAAGTAATTAAACTAAAACAGATTTTTTATTTTAACAAAGTCATCTCCACCGTCCATCACGGCGATGGACGGTGGAGAAAAAAATAAAATGAAAAAAAAATTTCTCATTTTAAAAAGAAAAAAATTATTAAATAATATAAAAAATAGTAAAAGCTAAAAAAAAAAAAAAAATTATCTTTTCTATATTTTTCGATCATTTGATTGACCTTTCTTCTTTTTCTTCTGCTTCTTCTTCTTCTTCTTCATTTTCTTTTCTTCTTCTTCATTTTCTTCTTCTTCTTCATCTTCTTCTTCTTCCTCTTCCTCGTCATTTTCTTCCATCTTCTTCTTTTTATTCTTCGATGGAAATCAGAGGTCGGTATGGAGACTGGGGGTGTCCGACGAGGATACCATTGGGTCTCCTTCGTCGGAAACCAGGGGTGGTTCGACAAAGGAGACCAAACGGTCTCCGTCGCATGGAGACCAAAACTGGTCTCCACGCGATGGAGATCTGTTCTCCATGGAGATCGAATATGAGATTAGAATCTCCGATTTGGTCTCCATGGAGACCAGATCTGGTCTCCATCGCGTGGAGACCAGTTCTGGTCTCCACGCGACGGAGACCGTTTGGTCTCCTTCGCCGGACACCCCCTGATCTCCGGCGAAGGAAACCCAATGTTATCTATTTATTTTTATTATTTGTTTTGAATAACTTAGTTTGATATACTGATTTATGTGTTGATGAACGTTTATGTGGTGACGATGGTGGTGTTTCAATTTTTGAAGAAGTTGATGTTTGTGTTTCTGTGATGGTGGCTTGGTGATGGTGTTTGATGCTTTTGGTGATCTAAGTGTTTGTGTTTCTGAGTTTGTGTTTCATTTTTTGACGAAGTTGATGTTTGTGTTTCTGTGATGGTGGCTTGGTGATGGTGTTTGATGTTTTTGGTGATTTAAGTGTTTGTGTTTTTGTGTGTTTCTGAGTTTGTCTATGGGGTTTCATGGCTGAAAATCCAAATTTTTCTGGAAAATGAGTTTTCAATCGCCAAAAATCTAAGTTACCGGCGTCTGGATTTTTTTATTATGTTGGAATGTGGGATTAAAATAAAATTTTAATAAAATTTTCTTTATTTATTAATTATTTTATAAATTTTTTTTAATAATTTTTTTCCATCAACAAAATGGGTAATATCGTCTTTTCACTTACCGTCATTGTTTAGACAAATTTTTCGGTGATAGAGTTAACGGAAGGGGGAAAATGGAATTATATCAAACAATAGGGGGGTTTGTAGCGATTCCATCAAACTAATAGGGGGTTCTTAGTATTGTCCCTAAAATAAAATGTAACATGCATTGTTTGAGCAATTTATTCTTTTTATTATATAGATATTTGTTTCTGTTGTAAAGTACATATTTGGGGCACAAGTTATATTCTTCTCCTTCTAAAAAGCATTTTGCTCAATAAAATATATTTAAATTTACGTGAGTTACAAGGAAAGAAAACGATTCTGTATATATTCCTTTTTTTTTTTTTAATAATTATTATTAACACCAAGTTAGACTAGGGGTGACAAAATGGGTTGGTGTGTCGAGTCAAGCCGAATTCAATTTGATTCATTTATGAATTCGACACGAATTCATTTAATAAACGAGTCAATATTTTTGGATTCGACACGAATTTGTTTATAAATGAATGACACGACACGATTCGCTTAATTCGTTTATTAGTTGGATCATAATAAATCCAAACTCATTAACCCATTAATTCGTTTAACTTATTTAACCCGTTTAATTCGTTTAACTTATTTAATATTTAATTCGTTTAAATGAATTAAACGAATTCGTTAATTCGTTAAATGAATTAATCTAATTGAAAGCTTTATTATTTAATATTGCTCTTTAATATTTAAACTAATTCAAAATCTTCATCAATATAAAATATGAACTTTTATACAAATTAATCTACCATGAACTAAAAAAAAAAAAAGAAAAAAAATATATAATCTAGAAAAACAAACATACAATCTAGAAAAACAAAAAACCAAATACTAAGATCAAGCCAAAAATCATATTTCACAGATATCCAACACAAGCTAATTTCAATCATTGATATCCATCACATCCAAAATTGTCAATATTAGAGAGGACAATAGTTTCACAAATAAAACAAAAATAATTTTACACAGATTAAAAAAATAATAATAATAACAGCAACAATCAAAAAGAAAAAGGAACCTGGGGATAGATCTACTACGGTCTGAGGGGTGGTGACCGTGAGCCATGATGGAAAAGTGGTGGTGGTGGTGGTGATCGTAAGCCGTGAGGGAGAAGGGATGGTGGTGACCATGAGCCGTGAGGGAGAAGGGGTGGTGGTAACCAATCAGCTGTAATGGAACAAGGCGATGACCATCGTCGTGAGGGAGAAAGGGGTGATTTGGTGGGATAGATGGCATGGTCGTGTAGGTGGTTGTCGTGATGGTGTCGTCGTCTTGTCATTTTTTAAGGAAAAAAAGGAAGAAGGTGGTTGTGTGTCTAGGGAGGTTGCTGACAAATAGTTTAAAAATTGACACAAATGGGATAGATTTAGGGATCTGTTAAGTGTGTATGTATATATATATATACATAATTACACCTTAACCCTTCTAATATGTTAAATTATAATTTGATCATAATTTTAAACTTGTCAACCCATGATTCATTTAATTAAATCCAATTCGATTCGTTTAATAAACGAATTAGATGGGTTGACACGATTACAATACGAATTCGTTTAATTCAAATTCATATCCATTTATTTTTCACGAATTCGTGTTGATTTGTCATGTTATGACCCATATTGCCACCTGTCGACGCGTGGAAATGGTCGACCGGAGATTCTAGACCCACTACCTGCAATTAACGAGAAACAGAGAAGAAAACAAATAGGAGCGCAAGAGGAAGAACAGAGATTCGATGGATAACAATAAAAAATATATAACAACAAAAAATAGATGGATGTAGCCAAAGTAAATAACAGCAGATAAAAACAATTAAAAGAGCAAGAGAAGAGAGGAATATGGTGACACAGGGATTTTTACGTGGTTCGGCAATTGTGACGTGACCCTTCCCGAATCCCTCTTCTGAACCCGAGAAAGACCCCGTAGCACCCTGAAAGAATTCATACGAACCCTAACTCAGTCCGAAGGAATCCCGTCAGGGCACCGAAAACTCATCTATCTAGATATTTTAACTTCTTTTACAAGGTGACAGTGATAAAATTTTTTCGCTTTTTCATAAAAATTTCGACAGCATGCTGTCTGTTTTCTAAACTATGCCACCCTGCAAATTTCAAATACAGTTTATAAAAACACTTCTATGAAATCAGTTTCTCAACTTCTAGAGCCTCCGGCTCTTTTCTTACAACACAACCACAAACAAGTAAATAAAATATGAAAACTGAATTTCAGAAAACTTTGATAAAACATTTTTAACTAATGCATCCACTATTTCTTTTAACTATTTACAACTATATATATAAACATATACATGATCAAAATAAGTGTCGTCCTATGCGTCCACCTGCACGTCTGACTGAACCTCATCTGCTGGACGATTAGCTCCTGCGTCTGTGGGAGAATTTTTAAGAAAACATTTAAAGAAACTATGAATATAACTCAGTGAGTGGTATAATTTATATAAACTAAAACTTATTTCTGGATAGAATATTCTCCCAAAAACAATTGTTAAAAACTAAAACGCTTTTTAAAATACTTTCTGAAATTCTTTTCTAGAACACTTTCTGAAATATTTTCTTAAAATATTTTCTAATGCTAAAATTCTTTTCTAGAAAACTTTCTGAAATCTTTTCTTAAAATCTTTTCTAATGCTCGCCTACATGGTAACCCAAGGAATATCTACTCCTGACGTGGTAGCATATAAAATCTGGCTAACCACTAGGAGTGGGGAATCTACCATGTGTAGTCGCCGAAAGCGGGCTCATGCTGCGGACCGACTACACTACTCTATACGTGTATACGGATCACTCATGCCTCGCTCACACAAGAGTCGACTAGACTCAAATCTCACTGACTGACTTCCTCTCATCTACCGTATCACGCATAGGGCATTCGGCCGGGTACTAAACTGGGGCTAGGGTAAACCATAGACTATTAAAATATCTTTTTCTTAATACACTGAAATATTCTAAATCTCAAGGCAATAAGCCTAAAATCGTTAATTCTAGCACATTCTCATGTACATAAATAATAAACTAAAATCTTTATGCTAGAATTATAATATAAATTCAATTAATAAACGAATAACTATTTATAATAAATTCTTTTAACTTTAAATAAACTTTAAAGAACTATAAACTTTAAAAATTTGTATTTCCACTCACAACACGTCCTCGGATAGAATCTGATTCTTCTCCGTAAGCTTTCGGAACTCTTCCCTTTTATCCTAAAACATCAAATATCCATTTAGGATCACTTAACTCATTCAAAATCAATAAAAATCTTATTTAATTCTATTAATACCCTTTAACATCTAAACATTCAGATTTCAATTTCTATTCAATCGGGGCTTTCGAAATCCGTTTTCTCTACATGAATTATACTTATTCTTTCCTAAGAATACCTCAGTATACTCAATTTCATTGTCGGATGCATCGAACGAAATTCGTTCGATTTCGCTTACTAATATCGCTTACTAATGAAAATTATTTTTTCGTTTCGAACATCCGACAACTTCAATAATTAATTCTTTAGTGTTCTAACATCCAACCATGATTAAATAAATCGTTTCGAACGTTAAACGAACGCATTTGGAAGGATTTTGGAAAACACCCTTCAACTCGTCCGTTTAGCTCTGAAATCGATCCTAAACTTTTCGTTTTCAAAATCTAATTTCATAATATTATTTTCTAACCTCTAAAACATCTATCTAAAGCCTTAGATTCGAAAACGAATTTAGATACCATAAAAACTCATTTTTGTCAAGATTTTCTCTCTCTCTTTTACCCATTTTTACTCAACCAAATCACTCATAAATTATACCAAAATCATCCTTATAAGTCCCTCTTATCATCCTTAAACTAAAATTTGAAAGAGAAACTAAAGAGAGAATGAGTTTTAATATAAAATATTAAACTTTAAACTGAAATAACTCACCAAATACTCAATCTTTTCGCTTCAAATTTGGGGATTTGCTAGAGGAGGTGACGAGGAACAACTTTCGTGAAGGAACCTCGACGAAAATCGGACCGGATCTCTCTCTTTCTCCCTCTCTCTCTCTTTCCCTCTCTTTTTCTTTTTTCTTTCTCTTTTCTTTCTTCTTCTCTGGTTCTCTGGTTCTCGACACAAATGTCTCCTAATGAGACAAAATTGGTTTTTATATCATTTATGCTCAATTACAATTAAGTCCCTCAAAAAAATTTCATTTAATTACCTCAAACTTTCAATAATCTCACTAATGTCCAAAACTTTATAATTTTTAATTTTATTGATCCACTTTTCATTTTCTCATCCATTTATCTATTCAACCAATCATTAGATGACATGTGGCACTTCCATAACCATTACTTTTCAAGTCACTTATCTCTTTTCTTATTGGTTGAATTAAAATATCATTTACTTTATTCCGTGAGCTCACCTCGCTTGATTAACATATAATTAATCTCTAATCACTTTCGAAAAATATTCCATAAATATTCTACACATATCTTATGGCCAATTTAACTTTATAAGCTTCAATTTCGGTCTAATACCTCTCATGTATACTTGATAAAAAAATGTTCCTAACCGAAATTCGGTTGAATAAACCGATAACTTTTTATACATATTTATAGCTTAAATACTCGATTTTTATGTCTATTCTCTTTAACTCATTTTCATTCACTTGGGTTACACTCCTTGAAACTTCTGCATACTATGCTCATGCGTGATCCATGCATACTCAACTTAAAATGTCAATTTTGCCCTTTTTATAATCTAATTTCACTTCAACCAGAAAATATTCTGAAAATATTCTATGGTCATCTAATCTTCAAATTGACCATGAAATACTCTAATTGGGTGTCTTATGTATCAATCTCATGCTTCGAAAAAAATTCAATTGGGTTTAAACTCATTAAAACCCATTAGTATCTCAAAAGGGTAATATCGTAATTTTCTTCAGATTGCTTAAAACTGACTCAAATGGTTTTCTTTTTGATCCGTTTCTGTTTCTCTATACTCTCTTGCTATTTTCAGACCTTTTTGATCGTTAAGGTCAATATCTGAAAATTTTACTATTCATTCGAAAATTTTCGTCCGAAAAATACTATTCACCAAAAACTTTCATTTCCCACCGAATCTCAATTTATGACCCTGGACAATATAACCGGGTCCAAATTCGGTCTTAAACACTAATTTCGAATCTTTTCTGAAAAAAATCAATATTCATCTGGATCCGAACATTATTCATCAAAAATTCTCATTTCTTCCTAAAATGACACTCAGGGTTTTATAAATATAATTGAATTCTAATCGGACCTTTTGCACTATTTCTAGACTCTTTATTCTCTATCCGATCGCCAGAAATGAATTATCTGAGGAAACTAGGATCAGGGTTTATCAAATTGTGCCTACATCCACGAGTCACTCTCAATATACTTTAGCAGAGTGACTGTCATACTAGAATCTGGACCCTCTTTACAATGAAATTTCCCCCCTATTTATATAAGAAAGGGGGTTACAATTGAGTGATGTATAAGTAAAGAAATCAACAACTCTGACATAACATTTATTGCATTGACTAACAACTCTATCATATTGTCATACTGCATTAATTGCTCCTCGGGATTTGGAATAGCATGGAGTTCGCTGGTATGAGACCAGGGAGCTGAGAGCTGGAGGTTGAGCTAGCTGAGAGTTGAGGAGCTGGATGCTGAGGAGCTGAGATGCTGAGGAGTTGTGAGCTCGAGCTAGAGCTGAGAAGCTGGATGCTGAGGAGCTATGAGCTCAAGCTAGAGCTGAGAAGCATGCTGAGGAGCTGTGAGCTCGAGCTAGAGCTGAGAGCTGAGGAGCTCAATCCTACGACCTGAGAGCTGAGAGCTGAGAGCTCAATCCTGAGATCTGAAGAGCTGAGAGCTCAATCCTGAGATCTGGAGAGCTGAGAGCTCAATCCTGCGAGTTGAAGAGCTGAGAGCTCAATCCTGCGAGCTGGAGAGCTAAGAGCTTAATCCTGAGAGCTGGAGCTGAGAGCTCAATCCTGTGAGTTGGAGAGCTAAGAGCTCAATCCTGAGAGCTGGGTTTTCTATTGGATCAACCATCTGGATCAGTTTATAGGGCTTTTATCAGCCCATTTTCGCAGTCCTAAAAACAGACATAATACCACCCTTAGGTTAGACCATTAAAGCATTGTCGGATTAAATTGAGATAATTTTGTATGTATATAATGTTAGTAAAATAATAATATATTCATCTACTATGCTTTCTGTTGTTGTTCCTCGTAGCTCCATTTCTATTCCGCCGCAAGAAGTTGATAGAAGGGAAACTGGTGCTGCAGTTATTTTTTACACTGTCGATTGCCAAGTGGGCGCTTAAATTCCCGTCAACCTTTCTGCTATTGGTTGAGATTCAACTCTCAAGTCGATTCACGATCCATTTGAATCTGAGAGTAGACAGAATTAATTAATTATCTGAAAATTAAAAGGAAAAAGGTTGTTCCGAATGAGCAAGTATTAAATCAGAAATTTGGGGAGCTACCAGATGCATGTAGTATACCATATATGCTTTGATTTGTTTGCCTAACCATGTACATTTTAGATTTAGTATCATAATTATATAAATATAAAACTACGAGCACCAAAAAATGAATATCTTAGAAGAAAGTCTTGGCCTCCGTCTTGGGTGGCGCATTATCCATCCGTTTGCGCATCAAAATTAAGATGCACCCACAACAAACGAAAGAGAACGCACAACCATCAATGGTTATAATTTATATTACATACAGCACATGGGTTATATTTTATTGTTTAGTTTACACGAGTCAAATATTTCCATTTGATATTTTGTCAGAAAAAAAAAATTCTTCCCATTTGATCCGGATGCAAAACCTAATCAAAATCAATTATGATTGATCATACGGTGATGATCCATTCACTCTATTAAATTCAAGAAAGATCAACGAATATACATCAACAAAATCCCGCGCGATTAATTAAACAATAGCAAAGAATTTTCAAAAAATTAAAGAAAGAATTGTAAAAGAAAAAGCAAAAAAAAAAAAAAAATCATTTATGGGCCCCATTACACGTGGCGCACAAATAGGAAGCGCAGCTTCTTTTCTAACAACTATCAACAATTTTTAAATATTTCGAGCTTCGTTTAAAAACCCAGAAATCCTCGCTCGAAAAAGTCATCGCATGAAGCAGCATCAAACGGTTCGTATGAAAGCAAACGCAATGACGACGACGACTACATTGCTAAATCTGACGGTGATCGCGCTTCTGATCGCCGCCGCAGCATCAGAAACCCCTGCCACCGCATACACCAACCACACCGTCGGTGGCAACGCTGGCTGGCTCTTCGACGCCAAAACCAACAAGTCCGCAACCAATTACACTTCCTGGGGAAATAATCAGACCTTCAATCTCGGAGACTATCTCAGTAAGCCCATTGTCGAATAAATCTTTCATTAAAACAATTAGTTTGGTATTTTTTATTATTGAATAAATATATTTTTAAATGATCCGTACAGTTTTCAGCACGAACACCAACCAGAGCGTGATCCAGACCTACAACAAGACCACATTTCAAAGCTGCAACGTCGACGACGCATCCGACGGTGATACCTTCCACTACAACGGCGGGGAGACGGAGTTCGGCAAATCGTTGACCATCGCCGTCCCGTTGACCATCACCGGTCCCAACTACTTCTTTTCGGACTCTGACGACGGCGTTCAGTGCCAGAGCGGCATGGCCTTTGAGATCTCCGTCGAAAGAGGCCTCGGCTTGCCTCCCAGCCTCAACCAACCGCCGCCGCCGCCATACATCGAGCCTCCCGGCGCCGATGATGCTCAATCGCCACCGATTACTATCGCCGGTGGATCTCCGTCGCTGGAAAATGGCGCGTTGAGGACTGCTGCTGATGTCCGCTTTCTGCTGCCTCTGCTACTCTTCCTTGTTTGCTGCTAGCTTTCAAATTCTAGTGTGAAGAGATTGGGACATGTTTGGTCGTTTTGCATTTTCACGGGGATAGTTTAGTCAATTTAGCATCCTTCTAGGGCAGTTGATTTGAAGGCCGTTTTTGGGATTTTATTTGTTCGTTTGGTTTTTTGTTTCCACGTGTTTGGTTGCAGGTATAGGGTGAGATTTGACTCGGATGGGCTTATACTTGGGGATTACATATTCTCTGGCACTTGATTTGTCCTTCTCATGATCACAGCCGTCCACTTTTCTAGTTGATGATCACTAATTAGGGACGAGGAAATCACATAATAAATCATCAAGACATCGCCACGTGATATTGCCTAGTAAATAGGCTTTTACAGGATTTTAAATATCGTTATTATTGTCTTGTCTTCGATTGTTTGGACTTTTAAACGGTGCCGTTTGGCATTTGCTTCTATGTGCATTTCACGTTCTGTTACCTTCGAAAGAGTTATTAGACCAATAAAAATTTGGAAGAAAAAAAATCATTGTAGATAACTGGATAATGGATTGCCTCGAATTCAAGGGAGCACTTATCAATGTGAAAAGCAGCTTTTTGAATGGACGTCAGAAAGAAGTTACAGGATTTTCTTGTGAGTGCAACCCAATTCAAATTATTAATGATGTCATATATCAATTAAAGATATTCTCCCTTTTTTTTTCGTATTTATGGCTTTTGCATAAATTATATAATAAGGTTTAAATTTACAATTTTAATGTTTATAAGTTCATTTTCTTGCAATAATAGAAGAGTGTTAACATAATTATTTCTTTGCAATCGAAGGGTGTCAACAAAATAGTGTGTATTGCAACTAAAATCATTTAGGAATTGTTTATTTTTTATCTGAAAACTAAATAATGGTAAAAGATATTAAAGACTAAATGGTAATTGAAACTTAAAATATGAATAACATATTTAATTTTTTTCTTGCTTTTGAATATACAGTAATATTGTCTGTTTTTTAAAGTTAAAATTATTTTAGAACTAATAATTTTATATTTATGTCATTTTATTATTAGTTGTTGTGTAATTTTATTTACTATGATACAAATTAGTATAAATAAGTTATTTTACAAATACTATAACATTTTTATATATTAATGATATTTTTATTCATAATTAAAATATGATTAATTATTATAGTAAAGTAAGTTAAATTTACATATTTAAATAAAAATAAATAAAATGGTCTTAAGTTGAATTATTATTGCAATGAAAGTTTAATAAAGAAAATAAATAATTTTTTTTTTGAATTTAATTAGAGAAATATAGTAATTCAACTCAAAAATTTTTTTGAGAATGATATGTTTAAGGCTTTTATTTTTCAAAGATGTTTGTTACGACGTTAAAAAGAATTTGTATAAAGTAATATTATGATAAAATTAGAAATATAGTATATTTAAAATGTTATTAAGTAATTTGATATTTAGATAAAAGTAAAAAATTATTATTTTTTTAGTGATTTTTGAATAGTTTTAAATGTTTTGATCACTTAAAAAAATTTAATAAATTAAATTCAGATCCATTAAATGATAAATGTTAAAAACAAACAAACTCTTACTATTTTTAAATAATATAATTAAATCAAAATTTAGAAAGAATGATATGATTAAAAGTGTAGCATGAAAATTATATCACTGGATTAATTTTATTTTAGTTAAATTTATTTAAATTATATTGGAGTATTCATATTTCATATGTAAATCAAATGTTAATATTTTAAAATTTAGATTTAATATTTGTTTTGATCTATTTCATTTAATTAAATAAAACAGTGCATTTAAATAACAATAATTATTATAATTACATAAAAATTTTACTATTAGACCAAATTTATATTCTCATCGATCTAATAATTTAACTCTTATGAATGATATAATATGTGAGTTATCAAAAACTTATGAATTATGAAATAATATGATAATTAATAGGATGTTCACAACTCATATATCTAAATGATATGATATATAAGTTATTAAAATCTTTATAAATAAAGAGATAATATGATAATTAATAATATCATGATAATTCATATATCACATTATTTGAACATAAATTTGGATAAAATATTTAAAAAATTTAGTATTATTTTTTTATTTTTTTATTTTTTTTAAGATTTGCCACCACTTGCTAATGGCTTCTAAAGGCGCAACAAAGAATTAAAAATTTTTCAATTTGCTTTTCTAATAGTTATTTCGTAATCATCACTAAACTAACCTTGAGGCCGACTAACCAAAACTGATAATATAGAAAGTAGTTTCAAAAAGCAAGAAAACGAAAAATAAATAATAATAAACACAAGGGGGCACACAAGTGCCGAATCCCCTTCATATGGAACGACAACAAATAACGTGATATTTCCAAAAACGCATTAACAGTCAGGGGGAGGCGTTTTAGAAAATTAAAAGCGATTAATTCAATGTTCGAGAGAGAGAACGGTCTGGGTCTGGCCTACACGTCTTGACCGCTTTTCCCATCTCGTGGAGCAAATGCCACCAACACCCAACCCCAATTCCCCGATAGAGACTTTTAGAGAGAGCCGACGCAGTCAACCACACACAACACAAAACAGAGTTCACTGAGAGAGAAGAGACAAGCACAGATAATTTTCACAAGGAGACAAAAGCTTGGAAAGTGTATGTTTCAATTCACGAAAATCTCTATTTCTTTTAGTTTCATTATCCAATCTCGCTGTAACAACACTCTTTATACCTGGATTATTATTATTATTTATTGTTATTATTCCTCGGTTCTCTTGATTTCTTGATTTTGATTTTTTCTTTTTGACAAAGAAAATCTGTTTGGCTTCCAGGAAAATGGGGCTGATTTCTGGGATGTTGTTAGGGATCACCTTTGGGATCGCATTGATGGCCGGTTGGCGCCACATGATGAGGTACCGGAGCACGAAAAGAGTTGCTAAAGTACGTTGATTTCTTCAATTTCGCTTTTTTTTTTTTTTTTTTTTTTTTTTCTATTTTATATCTTTTAGAATTATAATTTGTCAGGTTTTGTGCTTGATTGATGTGTAGGAGTGTATATTTTGTTATTTTCTTGAAAATGATTGTGTTATTTTGATGTTTGAATTAGAATTGGAAGACTAGAAGTAGTTAAGACTGTCAGTTTTGCTTTGATTTTTTTTGTTTGTAGAATGATCTTTTAAGGTTGTATAATCATGTTGTTGTTAATGTTATTGTTACATTTACAGCATAATTGATAATGTTAGCGCCATTTTTGACAGGCAGCCGACATTAAACTTCTTGGAAACCTCAACAGAGACGATTTGAAGAAAATCTGTGGCGACAACTTTCCTGAATGGATTTCGTTCCCTGTTTTTGAACAGGTTTTTGTTTCTTCGACTGTGTTTGTTAGCTTGTGTTTCAGTTTCACAATTCCATGAAATGAAGGTTGAAATGTTATTAGATACTTGAACAACTCGATTTGCTTTAAGCTTTTAATTATACAGTTCATGTTGCTTTGTGCTTTATAATATGCATTTTGAAGTTCGGAGGTACTTTCGAGATGTAATGTTTTGATAAAACTGCGGTTTTTGAGTTTTGATTATTATGTTTCCTCTATTGTGCAAGTGTGATTTTGCTTAATACTTTGTTTGGCTCTTGCAGGTGAAATGGTTGAACAAGGAATTGAACAAATTGTGGCCATTTGTTGCAGATGTAAGCTTCTTGCTTGTCATTGAATTTGAGTTGCAGGCTTGATGCATATTACTGTGTTATATTTTTCTTCTTGGTAGAATTTGATGACTATGCAGTTGATTTTGAAATTCGCAAGCTCATTTTAGTTTAGCTTTTTAATAATTAAAGCTAGACATGTGATGATCTTCATGACATAAGATAGGGTTCTATGGTGGTTCGGTTTTTTTGAAGATTTAGTTTCTTTTAAAAGTGATAATAATATCTGCATTTTTGCTGTTCTTGTTATGCAATTTTCTCCCATTATATATACGGGTAGTGGAAACATGTTTGATTGTAGTAGGTGAATTTTTACCTGCTTTTGTGCTAGTAGGCTCTTATTAGCTAGTGGATGTTGAAAGTTTAGCGAACAATGAAAATTATTAGTGAAGGAAGGAGGCAGGAAGGAGAAAGGAAGATTTACAGCGAGAGGAATAGGGATTAGAGATTCAAGAAAAGTAGATGAAGCAATATTAATGAACTCTATAACCAATTTTTTGTTTTGGGTAATTAAGCCAAAGGTTATTGGATGTGTTTGTTCTCAGGCAGCAGAATTAGTGATAAAAGAATCTGTTGAACCGCTCTTGGAAGAATACCGACCTCCGGGAATCACTTCATTAAAGTTTAGCAAATTGTCTCTTGGTAATGTTGCACCAAAGATTGAAGGTATGCTGAGTAGATGACTTTATGTTTTAGAACTCATTTTCGTTATTGTTTATTTTTGGCCCTGCTACCACTAGCTGCTGTATCATCTTTCATGGAGGTTCAATACATCAGAAAGCAACTTAGTCGATTTTGACTGCACTCGTTTTCAGAATTTAATCAAATTTTTTGTTGTTGTTTTCCTGTGGTCTTCCAAGTTGTGACATACTATAAACATCTTTTATTTATAAGCATGGAAGTTGTTTGTCACAGGGATATTTTAACTTGTCGGTACAGATCACTTGCACTTTCCTTAGTCTACATTTTATCGTTGTTTGTCCTGTGATAAATGATGGGGCGTATGTTGCTGACTTGGTAATAATTTCTTTAGCTTAACCCTTGCACCCTTTATTTCTGGTTTTCATGAAGGTGCACTTTTTTTCCTGAACATATTTCTCCTTTCCACTCTAGACTTAGATTTTGTGTTGTGTACCTATTTGGATACCGCAAAAGTTGATTCCTGGCATGAGCCTTGGGTTCATTACTACTGTGATGTTAACCGTAACTGTTGGCATTCATTTCATTCCTCTCTTTCCTTTACTCTTCTTTTTCTCCTTGTTTTGTCTTGAGCACTTGTACCTGCATAATTACTTATTCAATGCAGGTATACGTGTTCAGAGTCTTAAGGATGGTCAAATTACTATGGATATTGATTTCCGGTGGGGTGGTGATCCAAGCATAATCTTAGGTGTTGAAGCTGCACTTGTTGCTTCAATACCCATTCAGGTAGGTGCATCAACAATTTTGAATAATACACATTTTTAGATTTTTTTTTAAATATATATCATAGTCTTTTTTCTTATTTCCATTTTGAATCAAAACATTTAAGAGGTTATTGATTTGGGCACCATTGTGCTATATGCTACAGTTGAAAGATCTTCAAGTTTTCACTGTTATTCGTGTTATCTTCCAACTTGCCGATGAGATACCCTGCATCTCTGCTGTCGTTGTTGCTCTACTTTCTGAGGTACATTTCCAAAAACTTTGGGATGGTTTGGAACATAAAGGGTCTTCAGTCATTAGCATCCTTTCTAATGAAATGCTTATTTCAAATAGAAAATGAAAAAGAGATATTGGTGTAAAATGTTGTTGCATCTGATATATTTTTAGTCATATTTTAGTTACAAAGTGGGAAATTATGGATTGTGGTACAAACTTGATATTAGAAAGACATTTATGTTATGATTATAGTGAGCTTATCAATGATTATTATAAATGTTTTATCACATGGCAATCACAGTCTTGCAGAAGCAGAGTAGAAGGGTGAAGTGATTGCCCTGGTATTTGAATAGATAATTGTCTTTGAATTTTAGTGTAATGTTACACGTATGTACTCATGATTATGTGCTGAATTTTTAAAATAATTTTTGTATTGTTATGATACAAATCTTGTGAGACAGTGAGTGTGATTGTTACCAATTGATTTTGCCTTTTCAATAGCATCGTCTCTTACTTTACAGAAAACCACCTATCTGTTACAAATATAAATGTGGTGTCACAAGGACCATTTGAAAAGTGAATCATTTTTGTGATGTACACATACTGGAAAGAAGCCAATAGTCACAAAAGGCATGAAAAATTATTTGAGTGAAGAGTTTTAAGTTTAGTATTGTTGTTTTTTTTTTTTTTTTTTCTTTTTCAGTTCTTCACTTTATTGATGAGAAAATTTAAACACAGTTTGTCAAAGGTTTTAATATTCTAAATGAATGCCTTTTCTAATGATTGAAGCCGCTTTTTATTTGTTAACACTATCATGAGTCATTCTTGTTTCAAAATTGTCTAATCCTCATATAAATTCAGCCAAAGCCAAGAATTGATTATACTCTGAAGGCCATTGGTGGGAGCTTAACAGCCATTCCTGGACTTTCAGATATGATTGATGTAAGTTATATTCATTATATTCCTCATCAAGTATTGCCTGCTTTTAGTTTGTATTATTACTTGGACTGACATTTCTGTTTTCAAATACATTTTCTAGGATACTGTGAACTCCATTGTGACAGACATGCTTCAGTGGCCCCATAGGATTGTTGTTCCAATTGGTGGTATACCTGTTGATACAAGGTGATTGTTACTGTAGTGCCTTTTGTTGTCTGTTGCTGGGAGTCCTTGACATGCGCTAGAGAAGAGCGCGATACCTCAAATTTAGTCATTATGGTTGAACAAATTTCTCTTCTTTCTGCCAAATTAGCTTTTGATTGTTTATTTAGGCTTGAATCTATTTGATTAACATTTATATGAATTAGAAGTAACGTATACTCTCATGATACTATGAGCTGTTTGACGTAAATTAAATCCCTGGTCTTCAATGTATGTTATTGATAATTCTTGTATAAGAAAATAGTCTTATATAACCTTCCTTTTGTCGTGCAGTGAATTAGAGCTTAAACCTCAGGGAAAGCTTATAGTGACAGTAGTGAAAGCAAATAATTTGAAGAACATGGAGATGATAGGAAAATCTGATCCTTATGTTGTGGTGTATATTCGGCCATTATTCAAGGTTAAAACGCATGTTGTTGACAACAACCTGAATCCTGTCTGGAATCAATCATTTGAGTTGATCGCAGAAGACAAGGAGACACAGTCACTTATTTTAGAGGTTTCGTATTGCTTACACTCTTCCTGTTCTCACGCACTGTTATTTTTCATTCTTCTGAACATGGTGTCTATAAATTTATTATATACATGATATATGTAACAGTTGGAGATATGCCACATGGATTTGAAAAAGTTGTTCATCGCTAATGTTAAAATTTGTGTTATTTATTTGTCTGGAGAGTCTGGACATTTAGACTTGTAATCAGGTCCGCATAGGATCCACTGTGCACACACACACTGGTGGTGTTAGTGCAGACCACATCAACATCCGTCAGAGGCTAACACATATTTAGTAGTGGTTTTATTTTGATGTTCAACTGGAGCTATACAATTTAATGCATTGAAGCCTTTATACCATCTATCCTGGTTTGACTGCAGGAATTATTTTGTGCAGTTGCTCTCTATCTGCATAATGATTCATTTTCTTTTTGTCTTAAGTTGCCATACTTTATTCACTTTTCTAAGTGAAGATTGAAAGAATATCTCAATAATACTCTCTCTTCTTCATTCTGTTGATGTGATGCAATTGTTATGTATTCTTGATGTGATATATTGTAGGGGATAAGGATGAGATGGATTTCTTTTCCTTTACGTGATTAATGTTCATAAACTCCTTAAACAGGTTTTTGATAAGGACATTGCACAAGATAAGAAATTGGGTGTAGTAAAATTGCCTTTGATTGAGATCGAAGCAGAGACTGAAAAAGTGGTTGAACTGAGGCTGCTACCATCACTTGATATGCTGAAAATAAAAGATAAAAAGGACAGAGGAACAATTACTGTAAAGGTAGACACCTTGTATCCACATTGGTTTTTTATGTTTAAGTTGGCGATCTCAGATTTCATTAACTATTTTGGTTTATTCTGCTTATAAGTGGATATGTATTCTACTTCATTGGGTTGCTTCTCAGTTTATTAGTTGTCCTTCTATTTGTATACTTCCCATGAACACTGGTTTATGCACCCTCTGGTGTTTTTTGGCTTTCAATAAAACTTCAGAAGCTAATCTATTTGAATTTACTGAAAATTGCCATGTCATTTTTGTTTGAGGTTTGAGTTGGACCGGGATCAACAGTACTGTAGATAGATCCATTGCTCCTGAAATGGATTTTCCTCCGTGTAGGATGTTATAGTGGGGGATTTTTTGGTATTGCCTGATACTGACAGGTTATTCCTTATATTTAACTAGGCCTACATCTATGTTACACTCTCAGGTACATTACCATGAATTTAACAAGGAAGAGCAGTTGGCTGCTTTAGAAGCAGAGAAGAAGATTTTAGAAGAAAGAAAGAAACTGAAGGAAGCAGGTGTTATAGGAAGCACAATGGATGCACTTGATGGAGCAGTATCACTGGTTGGTTCTGGTGTTGGATTGGTGGGTACTGGTGTTGGTGCTGGAGTTGGGCTTGTTGGATCTGGTGTTGGTGCTGGAGTTGGACTTGTTGGGAGTGGGCTTGGAGCCGTTGGCAGTGGCTTGAGCAAAGCAGGGAAGTTTATGGGCAGGACTATCACAGGACATTCCAGCAAAAGAAGCGGCAGCTCAACTCCAGTGAACAGCGTCCAAGAAAACGGTGGTGCAAAGCCATTACAGTGAATGGCATCCAAGGAAAAGTAGAGAAAAGCTACCTTGTTGTCCACAGGTGAAATATGTGAATTTGGCCTGTTGTTTGTACTCTAATCTGTATACTTATTACATTCCTTTATATTCCTCTTCAGTTTCTCCAATGCTTTTATTTCTACTAGCTTGGAAATTGGATGCATAATATTAGTTTTATCTTTTCAACTTAGTTTTAGCTGTATTTGTCTTGTATTTAATCTTCTTCCTATAAATCTGTAACTGGATATACAGTAGACCATCAAACGTTGTACAAATACTGCTCGCCGAGTCATGAATGTCTCCCCTATCTAAGCGACACCTGTTATTGGAATTGATCTGAATTTTCTATTTGTATTTTTAAATTTTTTAAAATAATGTGATAAAATAATTTATAATATCCATCTTAATTATAAAATGATATAGAATGATATGTAAATGGAACATCCACATTATTTTGGATAATAAATTTTGATAGAATATTAGATGGTTAAAATTACTCGTCTCCTGTTAGAATCTCTCAATTTTAAGTGTGGCTTGTGCAGTGTGGGGTTGATAATTGAATCCTTTCGTGTGCAACCATTAAAGTTTCTGTACGCATTCAGTTTTTTAGTTCTTTCGAAAGAATGAAGGCATGCAGTATTGAATACATACAAATTATGTACTCTTCACAAGTTACCAATATGTAACTGTGAAAGGTACGAAAGATTTCAGGCAACTAATTGCTAAAAGGTACGAAATTTCGGGCGCTCAATTTCTAAAGTGCACCCCGTGAACATGAATCCAGTACAAGTACAAACAATATGTTATTTCCAAGGTCGATGTTACTCTACTAGACAACAAGACCTGTCCGTCCGTCCATCCATCTATCCATCGACGGAACTACCCCAGCAAATATCTCATCAATTGAATTGAATCTAACCCATTCAAAAAACATTTAATAAAGGGTTGACTGATGTGTGACACGTGGTGGATAACGAAGAGAGCAAATCTCTAATAAAAGGAATAATAACGTTATTCTTAATTACAACACAATATATGTTATAGGTTTTTAAATAAATATTACTATTAATATCAAATATGATTGTTTAATTAATATTATTTTTATTTATAAAGTGATGCTAATATTATGTTGTTAGTAGAATATCACATCAATAACAGTATAGGAAGCTAATTCAACGTTCAAAGAAAGATTTTCACCATCTTAAAGTGATTGTTTATTATAGGAATGAGTTAGATTAATAAAAGGTGAGAGGAGAATAATTAAATGGCGTAAGCACATTCTTTTAACGTCATCATCACACACCAGTCTGGGAAATATCACTCACGGGTCAGCCAAGCTCCTCACAGCCCCCGACAAGCGTGGGCTGGAACACAGTGATGCAGTCAATAAGCACACTAATTAGAGAGCTAGAGATGCAGATAGAAAGAGAGAAACCAAAGGTGGGACTCACATGATCTCACTCTCACCCTCTGTCTGTCTCCCCTTTCTTGTTTTATCGTCTAACTTTTTCTCTCACAGTTGGGGGATTCCTTTTACGAAGCCGACAATGAAGTCAATAACTCGCATCCAAATTACTCAAACACCCTTACATATAAATGCTGTTTCTTGTAACCATGCATGGTGTTTTTGGTCTTTTCATTGCAGGTACATTGAAAAAGGTTATGAGGAAAAGGCCCTGCTAGGCACAGGAACCAGTACGCAATATAGGTCAAACCCCATCAAGACATTCAAGACACAACCGGGTTTCAGCTAACCTATACCGCGGTGCCCTATTAATCACGACAAAAACGACGAAATCACAAAATGCCCACCACCCCGCACGCGATCCAGGTAGCGCGTTTGGATTTATCCATATATTCTGGTCATCCTGGGCCCACCAAACATGGTTCATGGCCTTAATTTATATGATAACTCCACGTATACCACGCGCACCACAATGTGCGTGACGTGACTCACAGTACTTGCCCCACTAAGTGACAAACGAATCCAGTCACATGACAGTTACAGTAAAAGCGTGACCTCCCAACCGGATACCACCACCTACGCATAATAAGTCAAACTAGTAGCGACTGCATCATCCATATCTCCAAAGTTGCATGTCACAGTCAAACTAAAAACCAAAACCACTTCAACACAGCTCTCTCATTCCTAACAGCTTACATCTCTCTCAACCACCTCTCGCACGCACACAAAAACACACACAACACTCAGGACTTACTAATGTCGTGAGTTCTCTAACATCAACCTCAGTTTTTGTCTTTATTTACAACAATGCCATCACGCTGCTTATTCTCACTACCTCCTCCGCCGCTATCACTGGTGGCGCCGCCACTCTCTCTCTACCACCACCACCACCACCACAAAAACAACCATTTCCACCTCCTCCCCGCCATTCTCGCCGGAACGCTTGTCCTCACCTTTCTCATTCTCGTCATTATAACCATTCTCTCCTACCGTAAGCTCTCCCGCAACCGTACGGCTCCGTCGGATTTGAAGTCGCCGAATCACCACCACTGCAGGCGGTTCTCCTACAACGTCATCCGGCGGGCGACGGCGTCGTTTGCTCCGTCGAACCGGCTGGGCCACGGCGGGTTCGGGTCGGTGTACAAAGCTGTGGTCCCGTCTTTACCGCAGCCGCTTGCGGTGAAGATACTTGATTCTTCAGGGTCGCTTCAGGGAGAGCGAGAGTTCCACAACGAGCTCTCACTGGCTTCGCCGCTCGACTCACCTCACATTGTGTCTCTTCTGGGCTTCTCGTCGGATCGGCGGGGACGCAGACTCATTCTGGTCTACGAGTTGATGGAGAACAGGAGCTTGCAGGACGCGTTGATTGATCGCAAATGTGAGGAGCTCATGGACTGGAAGAAGAGATTCGCGGTCGCATTCGACGTCGCAAGAGGACTCGAGTACCTGCACCACTGTTGTGATCCGCCCGTGATTCACGGAGACATCAAACCCAGTAACATCTTGCTGGACGGCGATTTCAACGCCAAAATCGGAGATTTCGGCCTCGCGAGGTTAAAAACGGAGGATCTCGTCGACGGCGGCGGCGGAAGAAGGGAGGCTGTGGAGGACAATGGGTCGATCTTGGAGGAGACTGAAAGTGTGTTGACTGCCTACGAAGAGAGCGGCACCGGCGTCGTCGACTGTGGTGTTGATCGTTCTCCGGAGAGTTGTGTTGTTAGAGTTTTCGATGCTGACGTGTCACCCGAGACTGTTTCCGCTTTGTCTCCCGAGGTTGGTGTCGATAAAGGGAGTGTATCGGAGACGTGTTTTGATAAAATCAGCGTCGAGAGCGGGACAGGAAAAAAAGGCGGTTCGAGGAGGGATTGGTGGTGGAAACAAGACAATGGAGGAGGGTCAGAGTCAGGCAGAGTTAAAGACTATGTAATGGAATGGATCGGAAGCGAAATCAGAAAAGAGAGACCCAAAAATGAATGGATTGCATCTCCAAGCTCCATCGACAACAATGGTTCAAGCTCCAAGATTGAGATGAAGAAAGAAAGAGTTCGAAAAAAGGAGAAGAATCGCAAGCCAAGAGAATGGTGGAAGGAGGAATTCTGCGAAGAGCTAACGAAAAAGAAGAAGAAAAGAGGATTGAATTCTAGCAATGGAGGAGAGCTATGGTGGCAAAAAGATGAGGAGCTGGGGCAAGAAAGAAAGAAGAGAAAAAACAGGACTAGTAGAGCAAGTATTGATTGGTGGATAGATGGGTTCAGTGGTGAATTTAGAAATGGAAGACGAAATAGCCAAGATTGGGCTAGTGGAGACATACCCAAGAGTGGTGGCATTAGTAGCACACCAAGCATGAGAGGAACGGTCTGTTATATCGCCCCGGAATATGGTGGTGGCGGGCTGCTGTCGGAGAAATGTGATGTTTATAGCTTCGGTGTTTTGATTTTGGTTCTCATTTCAGGGCGGAGGCCTTTGCAAGTAACGGCCTCGCCAATGTCTGAATTCGAAAGGGCTAATTTGATATCTTGGGCTAGGACATTGGCTTACAATGGGAAGCTTTTGGATCTGGTGGACACGTCTATACATTCGTTGGATAAAGATCAGGCATTGCTTTGCATTACTATTGCGTTACTATGTTTGCAAAGATCTCCCAGCAAGCGGCCAACAATGAAAGAAATTGTGGGGATGCTTTCCGGGGAGGCAGAGCCACCGCATTTACCTTTTGAGTTTTCACCATCGCCGCCTAGTAATTTTCCGTTTAAGTCTCGGAAGAAGGCACGGTGAGTTTTGTTGTAATTGTTTGTCGGGTGCCACTTAGTTTTCCATGGACTGTAGAGTATGTGTACTGTTGTAGGTCGTCTCTAATTATTATGTTATTGTAGAAATAGATGAAAGTCATGAAAATGAAATGAACAAAAAAAAAAAAAAGAAGAAAAATCGTATTCGTTTCATGAACTCAGGATTTTTTCCGGGGTTAGTTGTTTGGATGTATACTTGCTTGGGCCTACAAGTTTTGTTTCGTTGCAAACTTTCTGAAAACTTATGATTGTCAAGGTACAACCCGCTTGACTTTTGCTCATACAAGTTGTTGAAATTTAGGAATCCCAGGATTAACGGTAAATGTAAAGCAATTAGGGCATTTTGCTTTTGCTTTTTAGATGATCATGGTGGTGCCACTTCATGATTTCATTGATGGATTGAGTAGTGCCATGGGCCCCTGAAGTGGCAGTTTTGCTTTTTCATGTATTTTGGACCTATTGGGCCCTGAAGATATTTCCTTTTCTAGTTGTCTGCTACCTTTCAAAAGTTTTGTTGATTTTTCAGCTTAAGTAACATGACATTCAGTAGAAGGAACCAATCCTGTTTACAGGCGTTTCTTCTTAGAAATGATTATAGAATTGAATTAAACCTGCATACATAATTGAAGGACTTTATATTGTTACTTTGTTGAATCAATATCTCCAGAAAGGCTGTAATTGCCATCTTTTGTTGACACTGTAGTGCACTTGGAGCTTCTGTGACAAACAAGAAGTTGGTCTTGAATAGTAAGCATATGCTCCTGAGTGTGCACGATGTGTTATTGAGAATTTGTAGTACATTGTTTTTATTACTGAAAGGAGCATTTTGAGTTTGGTGGTTTTAGTAGAATAATCAAATTTCTTGCTGGTGAGATGACAGCAAAGCACTAGTGACAACTTGCTTATGAACCCTACCTGCCTAATACTTTGCACTTGTCCACCCCTGTCTAAACTCGTAAACAATGATTTAGGACATTTTGGATGTGTTGCTCTTTTGAGAATCCTTTGTACCGTCGAATCCTCAATTTATGTATCCACTTGTACATTGCATTGTCATTTTGGCACTTTATATCTATTTTGTATCATAGAACTCAGGCTGGACTACAATAAGGCCTTCTGTCCCCACACCTTAGACTATATTATACGTCAATTTTGTCACAAATCGTCATTTATAGCAAAACTTGTACCTCTAGCTTTTTATATGTCTGTAATCTATTAGTTAGGAATAGGAAAGTTGCTACATGATCACATTTGTTCATCTTTTGATCCGATGTAAAGTAGAAAGTAGAAATGATAATTAATGACTTTGTAGCATACGCGTATTTTATATGCAAATGAAACCTGAACTGGATGCCCTTGACTTGGAATGTCCTGACTTCTGATGGTTGTCTCCTTACTGAAATGAATGTGATTCCTGAGAATAAAAGATTTCAAGTGATTCTGCATTATAGTGACTGCACAGGTAGGATATATAAAATGTATTGAGTATCCGAATTTACTTTAGGCATCGCATTTTTGCAAGTACGTGTTATGATTATGATATTCTGTTACTTGTGGATGGTGCTTCTATGAAACCTTTAAAAATCTTTAGATTTGTGAGGTTGATTGAGAGAGTTGTGAAGAAATTTGTTGCACTATCAAATGACATTCACCTAATTGTATACTTGTGGATTTGCTTCTGCTGTATGTGGTTTCTAGGACCTTCCTCTTAAGATGATGCTCCATTTTTTTATTCAATATTTTTATATGAGGTTCTGGGTATCAACAGCTCATCAGATTCCCACTTGAATTATGTGGGTAAAATTCAATCATTGTCCAATGACAACCCAGTTCAAGACAGTTAAATCCAATAAAATTCATTTAGTGCAGGTTTACTAATTAGATCCTTGACGAGAGGAAAAGGAAATTTAATTAAAAGGAAATTTAATTCGAGATACGCGATTATTGTGTTTGCACAATTTTCTAAAATATAGATTATATGGGTTCATCATATGTTATAATGAAACACAATTTAGGAATGTGTATTTTTGGGAAAAGGAATTTTCCTCTCATTTCCTTTTAGTGGATCTTGATTTCTTTTATCTTTGTTCTGAAATAAGAAATGAGTAATGTTCAATATTAACTGCATTTTTCCTTAAAGTGACATTGAACAAATCATGAATCTATCGAGATGTGTGGGATTAATTTTTAGTGTTGAGGTTAATTATTATTTGCACGATTAAGATAAGATATTTATTTTTATAATTAAGAGATAACTATTTTCATTATTAAGAGATAATACCGATTTTACAAACTTGTCAAATGTGTTCAGTAAGGGTCGAATCCCAACACTTCATATGCCTTTTATAAGCATACGTAGTTTCTTTTGTTTTTTTTTTTCTCTCACTTTATTGTGTGGATTGATATTTCTTGGTTATGGATGGATAAATATCTTGTCACAAGCTCCCAACAATTTGTCACGATTTGTGTGTTTGACAGATTTTTGAAATGCATTATTCCCTTGTTTTATGTTTTATAAGTTTTCATTTTGCTGACATGAGTAGATTGGGTTATAACTGGGCGGGCCACTTCTGACAAGGCCGAGACTGAATGTTACGGGTGGACATAGAGTTTTAAGGGGTGTAAACATTGATACTCTTAATAGAAACCCAAAACATTTGTCGACGTAGCCAAACCAAACCTAATTCAGACCCTATAAACGCTTCTGTTACTGCAACTTCTTACACGCTACGATGTGCAGGTGCGCAACAGTGCTTCGCTTCAAGAGATGCTTCTAATAGTTCCATCAAATCTATTCTGAAAACAGTAGTGTTTTAATGACACGGTTCATAGTTTCAAACTTTAGTTGAGTATCATTAATAAATCAGGTGGTTCGTTTTCGGGGTCGTAGCTACACCTTATATTTGATGTACCACATGCTCCATAAAAATTATTCTGTGTACAGTCAAGTTATCACAAATGTTAACATGTTTTCACGAGTTTTATATTCTTTGATGAGTCTCTCCTTTTGAATTTACTTCTAAAAAGGGATTTATATCTGTATAAATTTATATAAATACAGAATTTTGATTCTTTTAAAATTTTGGGACTTTTTTTAAAACATAAAATTTTTTCTAAATTTATATAGGTAAAAATCTCTCATAACCTGTACATGAAATGCATATTTAAAGTTTTTTATTTTTTTTATTTTTTTTGGTTTTTTAAATCTTACATATGAAAAATGGTAACGATTCAAAACAAAACCAAAAAAAATTGCTATTCTGACGCCTATAATTCATACATTCAATTCAAGAATAATGATTTTTGGTACATGTGGGTTGCTGAACCTGAAATTCTGGTTGAGTCATGATGGCCCAGGTCCCAGCAGATTATTCAACTTTTGTCATTTTCAATTGTATTTTTTAAGGGAAAAATTTGTTTTGGTCCTTAATTTTTTAGAAATTGACAGTTTTTTAAATATCTTTAAAATAATATACCAAACATCCCTAAATTTATAAAAATTTCATCATTTTAGTCCTTACCGTTAGTCAAATTGACAGTAAGAAAGTTAAAATGATAATCTTGCATTAAAATTTCTAAAAAATTTCATTTGGTTCTTAATTTTTTAGACATTGATAATTTTTTAAATATCTTTAAGATAATATACCAAACATCCTTAAATTTATAAAAAATTCATCATTTTAGTATTGATCATTAGTCAATCGTTTGTCAAATTAACGGTGAGAATGTTAAAATGATAATCTTACATTAAAATTTTTCAAAGTAACACGTGTGTAGTTTAGAAAAATTGAGATATTTGAGAAAAATATTAAAGGTAAAAAATTGGAGTCATATTTGAATTTTTTGTACCACTATGGGTTGATGATATTTGAGAAGAATATTGGAGGTAAAAAATTGAAGCACAAAAATTGGGAGATAAAAAAATGGACAAACAAATTGAAGAAGAAAATTGGAATATTTGGACAGCAAAATTGCAGTAACCAACAAGCAATAATACCCTCTTTTAAACTCATTTTCTTGTTATCGTTGTTACCATAAAAAAATAATATTAAATTGTTATTATTTTGGTTTTACGTATCAAGGGTAAAAGTATATTTCCTTATCCATCAAAACTTATCAAATCTGATACAACAAGCAATTTATTCATTCAACATATAACATCTAAAAAGAATTAATAAAAAATTATAAGGGTATTTTAGTTTTTTCAATTCTAATTTTTTTATATGGAAGGATATAATGATCCTTCCAATATCTTACATTTTAATGCATCAGGGATAAAAAGGTACTTCCAACAAAGTAGGGGTAGTTTGGTCTTTTTACGTTTTTTGTTAACGTTAATTGTTAAAAAAAACTGGTTAGCAAGACTAAAATGATGAATTTTTAACAAATTTAGGGATGTTTGATATATTATATTAAAGATATTTAAAAAATTATCAATTTCTAAAAAATTAGGAATCAAAATGAAGTTTTTTCGAAATTTTAATACAATATTACCATTTTTACCTTCTTACCATCAATTTGACTAACTGTTGACTAATGGTAAGGATTAAAATGATGAATTTTTTTTTTTATAAATTTAGGGATGTTTGATATATTATCTTAAAGATATTAAAAAATTATCAATTTTTAAAAAATTAAGGACCAAATGAATTTTTCCTATTTTTTTAAATTTTTGTCACATCTTTTAATCGTATTTATTTATTGTCAATCATTTATTTCTTATACAGACAAGATAATGTTGCAAATTAATTTTTTGTTTGACTTTTACTACAAAACGTTTACAGTATATCATTATTTACCTTTATTATGAAATGATCCCAAGCTGATGGCGGGTTTAGTAACACATTTATCTAACTTTATCATGAAATGATCCCAAGCTGATGGCGGGTTTAGTTACACATTTATCTACCTTTATTGTGAACCGATCCCAAGCTAATTGTGGGTTTAGTTACACATATTTATTTATTTATTTAACATTAACACTTACAGCAAAACAGATCGAACAATGTTATATTGTTCTTTTTCTTTATTCTTTGATACATCATGTTCTTTATATTATTTTTCTTTTGATTACTTTCTTCATATTATTTTTCAAAACTATTTAATGGGCAGATCTAATGAAAGTCTTTTAACCATTGATAACTGAAAGAACAATTTTAATAGTCATTGTACACTCAAAGAAAATGACAATGGTAAATTAAAAACCAAATATCATTTCACTTCATCGATAATAGATTACATCATGCCAGTATCATTATCCTAAAGTCAATTACAGAATTGAAATCAACGAAGCATAAATTTACGCCATAAATCTCCCTAACTAAAATAGCAGCTCACATCACATCCATTATGATTTTTCGCCTACCTATATCATCTCCTTTAAATGAAAAAAAAAAAAAAAAATTCTTAAATGCACCATCACATATGTAATAAATGGCGCATACGTCCTTCACTTTAATTTAGCCATATATTCTACATGTTTGGTGAATTGTCTCTCACAAACCACATAAAACCTTTCTACTTGTTTATATTTACATGATCCTCAATCGCTCAACCACTAAACTACTCCAAGCACAAAACATCTCTCTCTCTCTCTCTCTCTCTCTCTCTCTCTGTGGTCTCCAACAATGGCAGACAATTCTTCCTCTGAAACATGCACCATTGACCCGTTCAAACTCCTCAGCATCTCCCTCAACCCGGACGGCTCACTCGCCAGACACCTCCAAGTCCCCACAGTACCAGCAACAGAAGAACCAACCGACCCATCAGCCCAACTCGCTCTCTCCAAAGACATCCCTCTCAACCCCACCACCAAAACCTCTCTTCGCTTGTTCAGGCCTAAAGACATCCGTCCCAATACCAAGGTCCCTCTCATCATCCATTTCCATGGCGGTGGCTTCATTCTCTACAGTGTGTCCACCTGCTTCTTCCATGAATCCTGCGCTCGCATGGCTTCTCAAGTCTCTGCTCTGATCCTGTCCGTCGATTACCGTCTCGCCCCCGAAAACCGCCTCCCTGCAGCCTACGACGACGCTGTCGACGCCCTCACGTGGGTCCTCAACCAGGCACATGGTGGTGATGGAACCAATGGCTGCGATCCGTGGTTGAAAGAGTACGTCGACTTCAAAAAATGTTTAATTATGGGCAGTAGCGCTGGTGGCAACATTGTCTACCGTGCAGGTTTACGTGCGTTGGATCTTGATCTTTCACCCCTTGAAATCCAAGGGCTGATAATGGTCGAGCCTTACTTTGGTGGGGTCGAGAGGACTCAATCAGAGATCAGGCTGATCAACGATCGGATTCTTCCCATGTCCGCCAATGATCTGATGTGGTCCCTTGCATTGCCCAAAGATGCAGATCGTGATCATGAATATTGTAATCTAATGACCGGCAAGTCCAATCCGAAGATCGGACGGTTGCCATCGAGTTTAGTGGTTGGACATGAAGGAGACCCACTGATAGACAAGCAGAGAGAGTTTGCCAAAATGTTAGAGTCACATGGCGTGCACGTGGCGACTCAGTTTAAAAGTGGTGGTTCTCACGCGTGCGAGCTTTTCGATCCCGCCGCTGCCGATGCTCTGTACAACTTGGTTGCGGATTTTGTAAACTCCTCGTGTGCACGTGTGAAACCATGAGTAAACTTGTTTGCCTTTTTTTTTCAAATAATAATTATGTTCGCGATATCTTAATAATTAAGTTAGTCAATACCCACATTGTACTATGGTTTTAGATATTATATAATGTGGATGATATTGCTTTTTGTTTGATTGGTCTCTTATCTATTGTATGGTTTAATATTATATATATTATGTGGATCGTATCGGACTATCGCTTATGATTCGATTGGTTGTTTATCTCTGTTGGGCACACCATCATTAATAGGTATGATGTTGCTTGTTGGTTGTTACAATTATTACTTTTATTATATGGATTTTATCGGACTATCACTTATAATTTGATTGGTTGTTTATCTCTGTTGGGCACACCATCATTAATAGGTATGATGTTGTTTGTTGGTTGCTACAATTGTTACTTAATTATCATATGGTGTTAGTCAATTACGTTGCAAGTTCATGTTGTTAATAACTTGATAGAAAAAATGAAAAATCACCATTGTAATCATAGTTACGTATGCTTCAAGTTTACATGAGTTTTATATTTCAAATTAATTAACATGCCAATATGCCATTGTAACGTCGTTGTTCGGACCAATGTAATTGAACAAGAAGAAAATTGTACGTTTTTTGAAAAGAATAACAAAATTATTCTAACCAATGTAATTGAATAACAACAAAATAAATTAGTATAGGACGTTGGATCGATATTTTGAAAAGTTTTTATCATCAGAATCAATTGGGCTAAAGATGGAGAAACTTATGAGTTTGTATATTTATTTTGATAAAAATAACTTGAAAAACGAATCTCAATTTAATTGGAGTTGTAAATAAGAAAAAGCACACGGCATGTATAAAACGGCCATTCACGTTCTTCCCATGTCAAATTAAAAAGAAAAAAAAGCCATGTCCTTCCATGTAATTCAATTTCAGTGGGATTCGAAGTCTCCCTCGTTTAAAATATGTTTACAGTTATTATATCCAATAATCTTGTCATGTCATTGATGCATTGCGTGTGATCTATATATATATATGTATATATTTGGTTTAAAAGATTTACGAAATCATGTCACTTTCATGGAATAATCATCATATAAATAATTACCCTATTTCATTATAGTAATTGAGGTACAAACCATCACCGCTTACAAGTTTCTAATGGAATCAATTATAGTCATAATGATCCATATATCCTCACTCTAAAACAACCCCATATAAAAAAATGAATAAATTAAAAATTAAAAAAAAAAAACAAAAACAATCATCCATTTAAGAGAATAGATTGATGGATTCTCGACTACAAAACATTAATTATAGTTTCAAATGATAAAATCTTTAACTAGATTCAAGAGAGCAATGGCTCGTCGCTGGTCCACTATATCTACCCCATGGAACCCCACGTCATCAAATTGTGCTTCAACCTGGACTCCAGCGGATGCCAGCATCTGCAAAAACTGCTGCTGCCTGTCGATCAAAGGGTCCCCATTATACCCGATCACCAAACACCTGGGCAAGGATTTGATCTTATCCTTATGAGGCCCATTCACCATTGGATTGCAAAATCGATGGTCACGATCAGCTCCACCTGGCAGTGCTAGGGCCCACAGAGTGTCCAGTACTGGTAGTGGCGTTAGATGATCAGCCGCAAACTTCATCTCACTCTCCGTCCTTTTTACCCCACCAAACAAGGGCTGGTTGAAAATCAGCCCAGCAATTTTTACAGGACCCAAGTCTAAATCCAAACCTCTTAACGCTGCGTTGAACGCAATGTTGGCACCATTTCCACGACCAGAAAGGTAGCACCTCGTAAAATCACCATAACTTGTCAGCCACTGTTCGCCTTCTGGCTCCAAAGCCTGTTGTTTCACCCAAAGAATGGCGTCTAAGGCGTCTTCGTAGCAAGCGGGGAGCTTCTTCTCAGGAGCCAGTCTGTAGTCGACCGAGACTACGATGGCAGGGATTTCACTAGCCATTTGAGCGCAGTTCTGGTGAGCCAGGGCGTCTGCGGCCGAGTAGAGGACGAAACCACCTCCATGGAAGTAAATCATGATAGGAAGACGAGCTATGGTGTTGTCGTTGGAGGGTAATTTTACGGGCCTGAAAACGCGAATTGAGGTTTGGTGTTCAGGGTTTAGGGTCATGTCTTTACAGACAGTAGGGTTACCCGGAACAGGGTCTGGATTTGGATCTACGCAGGGGAATTGAGTTTGACGGGAGACAGTACCATCTGGATTGATGGTCACGCCAAGGTGCCTATAAGAATTGTAATCAGTGGACATTGTTGTGATCTGTGAGTGCAAAATATGTTAATCGGAAAAGATTAGGGGTTTTTGGTACCTTTTGTATTAATGTAAGAAAGAAGCCATGCAACAGTTCCGGGTTTGAGTTACGTTTGTTTGTTGCATAAAAATGTTGTAAACAGGATGGGTTCAAATAATTACAAGGATATGGTTTAACTGGAAGTCCCAACAATTGGATGTGTGAAATTGTTGGAGCCGTGCAATTAGGGTTAGGCTTGGTTTGAGCAGATTTTCAGGATTTTTTGTTTACCAATATGTGGTTTGTTTCAACGCTTGAATCTCGTCACACAAATAAACGAAACAAAAATCGTGGTAATTATTGTTCATATGACAGTTGTAAACTTTGAACAGTGCTTATCCACAGCAAAGAAATTGAATATCGTAAAATCAAAGTAGCTAGGTATCTTTATAGATTAAATTGGCACAGTCGATATTATATATATATACACACAATTAGTTTATATATATAGTAATTATTATTTTCTTAATGCATACTAAATTTAAAAAAGTCATCAGTACAGGATTTTTGGACTACCCATTGAGTATAAGTATTCAATTAAGTAGTTGATCTCCGATATCCTGTGCTCGATTTATTAAATTTTATAACAATTTCTCTTTTGCTCTCTATTATTTTTGGTTCTTCATTTTTTTTTTTTTTGCCTTTTGCATATTTACAACTTATAATGATTAATTTGAAATCAATTTTAAACATAATAATACCATTTGATTTTGTTTGTCCAATATGAATAGTTCCCGCAAAAATATAAATAGTGTATATATGTCACGTCAAAAGCTTTTATACAATGAAAAAAAATATATATAAATATATATATAATTATATAGCCAATTAATCGTATAGAAAGAATAATGAAGTTTTTTTTTCAAATTTATTGTGAACTTTTCTGATACAGGTGTTCTTTGGTACACTTAAACTTTATAGTGCAATTATGTGAAATATGATGATTTATCAAAATTATAATGTTACTTATGACTCCATAACCAATATCTGTTTCTTGTCAGTCTAACATTTTAGAATAATGTAATATTTATTCAGATTTATCATCTACAAACTTTTTTGGGTACAATTGTTCTTTAATGCGCTTAAACTTATATTGTACAATCCACGTGAAACATAATTTATCTGAATTGTATTGTTACTTTCCTCTCTATCAAACATACAAATTTAATATTTGTTTCTTGTAAATCACAATAATGATTACTTCCTGCCTAGAATATGAAAAAAAAAAGTTTGATACGCACTCTATGAACGTCACTATTTTCTTTCATATATATCTTTTAATTTATTTACTCTAAAGGCTAAGAAGAATATATACATGTATTACTCTAAAGGACATGAGAATATTCTGCCATCCCAGTCCAACCATCGAAGAGTTTTTTTAATTTCCATTAACTGATAATGGGCCCGCATACTACCGAAACCTAATAGACGACTGGAAGAATATTCTTTTCATTAAAATATTCCAAAATTAGTAAATATAAGGGGTGTGTATTCACACAGGAAGTAATTAAATTTTAAAATATTTTGAAAATTTGGATATGTTTAATTCAATTTTGAATTAAAAAAAATCTATAAAGTCAATGACCTTTTTAATACATCTATATTTTATTAGGTTTTATGTAAATGTGAATTGAATGCATATAAATTCTAATGAATTTCATATAAATCGGAATTAATATATACTTAAATTTTAATAAATTTCATATAAATTTGAATTATCTAGATTTAAATGAAATTAATTAATAGATTTTGATGAATTTTAAAATGATTTGTATAACAAAAATTACTATTTTTCTGAAGATTTCATTGGATTCCGTAAATATATATAATAAAATTAAGAGTAATGCTATATTAGTCAAAAATTTATCTAAATTTATTATTAAAATGATGTGACAAATTTATGTATAATTATCATATCATCAATACATCATCGTAAAATTAATGTGATTATTAACAATGGATTAGATTAAATCGGATTGGGTTTTGCCCTTACCAAAGCCAACTCAAAAATTTTGAGTGGTGTCCTAAACTTAACCCATATCCTAAACTGGTCGCTAATTTTTGCTCCAAACCCAAACCCGATTGAGGACTTGCCCCAAACCCGATACATTGACCCCGATTTTGCTTTTAACTAATAATATAATTAATATTAAAAAACTAATATAAAAAAAAAACCAGACAAATTGGTTATGATATCAACAATTGTTGACGTGATTTTCTGGTCGACGAGAATTCAATGCTCAATATCTGCAATTAATGTGAAACAGCACAAAAATCAAGAACAAAACTAAAGAAAGATGGTTAAAAACAGTAACAACACACAGATTTTACGTGGTTCAGCGAGTCGCCTACGTCTATAACTATCTCTCTACAATCTGGCAGAGTGACAATATATTATTGCTTAGATGTCTGTTATAATGCATTCAATCTCTATTTATAGGGAGAGAGGCGTTACAAATTAGGAAGAGATAAAATAGGAAAAAATCACAAATTAATTATATTTACTGATCGGTTAGAGCTAAATCAGGTAACTGCTCCGTAAATCTCGAGATCATGTTAACTGAGTTTAAATTTGAATTAACTTCCATCTCTGGTGAGAGAATCACGATCAAATCGAGTAACTACCTATTCTGGAGGATTTTGTATTAACTGACTACTAAGCGAGCTGTTCACTACCTTAAGCGAGCTGTTCACTACCTTGAGCGACCTCGAGCTGGACCTTGCTGAGTAGCGAGCTATATATAAAGCGAACTGCATACCGATCTGTAGTCTAACTGTGGAACGAGCTAACTGGCACGAGCTATACAGCTCGTTGGACTTGAAGTTGATAGTTGAGCCTTATTTGCTGGGCTTTTACATTGGGTTGACTTAATAAGCTTTTACCAGACTTTTACTAGCCCATTTGATGAGTCCAAAAAATACACATAACATCAGCCCCTCAGCTTTCAATTCGTTTTGCGAATTGGGAACTCAAGCTCACTGGTAAAAGCTAATTTGAATTTCTACTTCACGCCTTTTCAAATTCATTCTTATCAGCTCTGACACGTGGCGATCACACAGGAGATAACTGAACCGGTACTAGCACGTTTCGGGCAACGTGCATTTAATGCGCACGTCTTTCAATTAATGACTGCATGATTATAGAGCCGTTACTCGTGCTACACCGTTAGATGCAGGACGGTTACATACTCTCCAGATTGGACGGCTGGGGCTCGAGCTCGATCATCTATATAAACTAGTGGAGCCCTTCGTTGTCCTGTTCACTTGTCATTTTCTTCCAGCCATCAAGCTTTTCGTTGCTGCGCATTTCACCGGTTCTCTTCAAGAACTTCATTTTTAGTCGTCGTTTTTTACCATTTCATCAGAAATTCACGGTAAGTTTCTCTATTTAACTTAAGGTTTTCAATTTCTAGTATGCTTTTGTTGTATTTGAGTTGTATTAAATTTGTATTTGTTTTCTGTGTCTGAAATTAGTTGAACACGTTGTGCTCTTGACGTTGAATCTTTGTCATTCTGGGTTTCTTGTTGGGCACGATTTTTCAATTTCTGTTGATTTGATCCTATAGCTTGCTTTCTTGCGACTTGATTACTGTTTGTGGCATGTTATACATGTGAATTGTAAAATTAAGCACTTGTAGATTACTAGCTCGTTGGTCGTTTCCTCATAGGTTAAGCCCCCCACTGTATAAGTGATCTGCGAAATAGGAAATTTAGAAAATTTTTAGCATTTTAATAATCGGTTCATTGCGACCTGACCATATTCCCTTTGTATAGATGTCTTTAAGTGGAGTTTGCAACGTTAGTGAAGCAACTCAAGGTGGAGAACGAGCTGAAACTCAGGTTGTCTCTGAAGCAGCTCGTCGACTCGCAGCAGAGCGATGAGCTCGTGAAGAGAGGGAAGCTCGCAAAGTGTTTGCTCACTATGAATCTTCAGTAGATGCTTTCGAGTTGAGGGACTTGCTCTTCAATTCTGTATCCCCAGGAGCTGTCATATGATGGCACCGGCTTCACAAAGCTATGCATGCTATCCTCCCTGGGGGTACATCGCTGTCAGTACCCAGCATTTGGAACATGGGCTAAGGTTCCCAATCCCCCCTTACCTGATCGAGTTCCTGAACACGGTCAAGCTCGCGCCATTCTAGTTGACACCGAACTCATACTCGCAGCTGACCTCGTTAACTTTGGCTTTTCTCAGAAACAATCTTCGTCCCCCAACTTTAAAAATCATCCAACACCTCTATAGCATCAAGGTTGGAAGCACTTCAAAAGATGGAAAGCGAGATGATATTTACTATCTCGCAGTTCGTCAGTCGGAGTATAAGAACCTCTTGCCCCAAGGAAGTGTGAATGACAAATCCAATGTAGGGGCATACAAGACAAACGGGTTTGTTGTCTTATGCCCTTCTCTCGTTGATCTTAACAACTTCAGCTTTGTCCTGAGCCCAGGTATATAGAAGGGAATTTTTAGCGAGCTAATTTTTTTTTTTCTAACATTTTGCTTTGTAGAGCTGAAAATGGACAAGTCTCCTCTCAGCAGTGAGGAGAAAAGGGCTCTCGAGGTATTCGCAAGCTCGGGTGAAGCGAGTATCAGTAACAAATTTGACACCGCCCTCCTCTAGGCTCATGGTCTCGCTCATTCTGAAGATTCTTCATTAATAGATAGCAACAAGAATATAGGGAAAATTGGAGAGTTCGATCTCCTTTATGTTCTTGAACTTCCTGTCGAGGAAGAAGATGCATCTGCTCCCCAGTCAGCTCCAGCTCTTGCCACCACTTTGTAGACAGAAACGACAGCTCCCGCCTCTATCTTGCAAGCAGAAACTACTCTAGTTCTTGCTCCAGCTCGGACAGCTCCCGTTGTACAGATAGATTCATCTCATTCTCCTGTTCGAATAACTATTCCAGAGGCCTCATCCTTATCTGCTCAAGCAGATCCAGTCTTTACTTCAACAGTTCCAGCACCTGCTGAAGCAGCACCGACTCCAGCTTGTACCTCACCAGTAGGTGCATCTCGAACAGCTGTTCCTCCAGCTTTTGTTTCTTCCTCTGGGCGAGCTCCAGCCAATAGGAGAAAACTTACTCTTTTGGAGTTCTCTCCTAAGCGACCTGCCAAAGCTCCAGTCTCTTTAACTACTCTTTCAAAGCGGTCTGCTGAAGCACCAGCTTATTCAGCTGCTCCTTTGAAGCGTTTGAAGCAACCTACTAAAGCAAAAACTCCCTCGATTGCTGCTCCCAGCGAGGTGCTACCTTCAGCAGCAGATCTTCCCCAAGTTTCAGCTCCTTAGCTCACAACCCGAAGCGGGGAGTGCTCCATCCGAGGTCTCGTCCCAGAAGACCTAAGCTAGTATTAGTAAGGGTACAAAAAAGAAATGGGCTAAACGCACATCTATCACGCGGCGTTATGTTTACAAGAGTAAAGAGCCTGAGGTCGCAAAGGTTGAGGAGACTCCATCGCCAACAATGTTAGACCCCAAAGACGAACTTGGGGGGAGATATCTAAGCTCCTTTCTTGACAACTGGCCAACAATCATAATGACTCTCATAAGGGTCTTAGAGAATAGGTCCCTCAGGGGTACGGACCTAGATGAATACGCAGCTCGACATGTCATGTTGGTAATTCAAATAATGGAGCTGGAGAGCGAGCTGGAGAAAGTTAAGGAGAAGTTAACATCCTTGACCGAGAGAGCCCAAGACCGGAGAAAGTTCGTGGAGGGCCATGAGGCAATGCTGGCTGCAGCGAACATAGCTAAACAGACAACCGATGAAGCTCTGGCGTGGGTAGAAGGTGATTACGAAGCCACTAGGTCGTACCTCACTGCCTTGCTACGTAATTGTGAAGATGAACGTGACAAGACAAAGGATGAATTGAACAAGGTGAAGGATGAGCTGAGGCAGTCTGAGCAGCAGACCGAACTGGTCGAAAAACGGGCTGAGCGAGTAGAGGGTGCAGCACAGCGGACTAAGGAGGCTGAACACCGAGCTGGGATTGCCAAGAAACAAGTCGAGATGCTCGGGCAACAAGTTGAGGCCGTAGTGCAGCGCGCTGAAAGAGTGGAAGCTGCCGCTCGGTGGGCTGAAGAAGTTGAACACCAAGCTGAGGTGTTCAGGCAACAAGTGGGGGCTGCAGTGCAGCGAGCTAAGGCTGCTAAGTAGCGAATAGAGAATGTGCTACAACGAGCTGAGGCTGCCGAGAAGCTAGCTGAGGTAGTCGAACAACAAGTAGAGGCTGCGGAGCGAGAAGTGGAGGTCGTTAATCGCCATGCACATGACACCTTCGGATAGTTGATGGTTTTCAGAGAGAGGTCTATTCAGGAAGTGGAGGTGCAGGTTGCACAAGCCAGAGATAAGGCTGAGGAAAGAACAAGTATTAATTTCCTCTACACGCTGTGGATATCCAATCCTGAATTGGATTTTTCCATCTTTGGTGATGGAGACTCTGAACTGTGGAGAAGTTCAGAGCAAAGACTGTCTCGTCATCAGTTGTAGCTGATGCGGTCCCTTTGGCAACAGAGATTCTTGGCACAACCCCTCAGGCTGAGCCCGCTGGTGACTCCTAATTTTCTAGCTCATCTTCCAGCGAAGACTCCCGTTTAGGACCAGATTCTCCAGTTCGAGACTAGTGGCTTATCTTTTGCTTTTTCCTTTACACTTGTATTCTTTTAGTCTTTAATTTGTAAAGAATTCTTGAACTTAATAAAATTCCTTTCATCATATCTCCTCTGTTGAATGTGCTTGAGTTATTCCGTTTGTTGTAACACATTTTGTAATCTTCATTTTGTAAGTTATGGAATTTCTTGCGAGCTAATTATCATAATATAAACTTGTCCGAAATCTGATATAATAACTTAAGCAAATACTTAATTCACCAGTTAATAAAATCTTCTAATATAGGTAACAGGTCAAAACCTTATTTGCCATATTGAATTGTTGATGAGCTATGCAGATGTACGTTACCTTGTCTGTTTTTTAGACTCTTTATTTTAGCGAGCTATGTAGGGGTACGTAACCTCGCTTGTCTTTCAGACTTTTTTATTTTTAACGAGCTATGTAGGGGCACGTAACCTCGTTTGCTTTTTAGGCTAATTTATTTTTGGCGAGCTATGCAGAGACACGTAATCTCGCTTGCTTTTTAGGCTCATTTATTTTTGGCGAGCTATGTAGGGGTACATAATCTCGCATGCTTTTTAGGTTCTTTTATTTTTGGCGAGTTATGCAAGGGTATGTAACCTCGCCTGCTTTTTGGGCTTTTTTATTTTTAGCGAGCTATGCAGGGGCATGTAACCTCTCCTGTTTTTTAAGCTCTTTTATTTTTGGCGAGCTATGTAGGGGCACGTAACCTCACCTGCTTTTTAGGCTCTTTTATTTTTAGCGAACTATGCAGGGGTACGTAACCTCGCCTACCTTTTAGGCTCTTTTATTTTTAGCAAGTTATACAGGGGTATATAACCTCGCCTACTTTTTAGGCTCATTTATTTTTGACGAGCTATGCAGGGGTACGTAATCTCACCTGCTTTTAGGTTTTTTTTTTTTTTTTTTTTTGATGAGTTATGCAGGAGTACGTAACCTTGCCTGTTTTTTAAGCTCTTTTATTTTTAGCGAGCTATATAAGGGCACGTAACTTCGTCTGTTTTTTAGACTTATTTATTTTTGGCGAGCTATGCAAGAGCACGTAACCTCGCTTGTTTTTTAGACTCATTTATTTTTGACGAGCTATGTAAGGGCACGTAATCTTGTCTGTTTTTTAGACTCATTTATTTTTAGCAAGCTACGCAGGGGTATGTAACATAGTCTGTTTTTTAGGCTCTTTTATTTGTAGCGAGCTACACAGGGGTACATAACCTCGCCTGCTTTTTAGACTCTTTTATTTTTGGCGAGCTATGCAGGGGCACGTAACCTCGCCTGTTTTTTAGGCTCATTTATTTTTGGCGAGCTATGCAAGGGCACGTAACCTCGCATTATTTTTAGGCTATTTTATTTTTAGCGAGCTATGCAGGGGTACGTAACATCGCCTGTCTTTTAGGCTCTTTTATTTTTGACGAGCTATGCAAAGGTACGTAACCTCGCCTGCCTTTTAGGCTCTTTTATTTTTACGAGCTATGCAGGGGTACGTAACCTCGTCTGCCTTTTAGACTTTTTTATTTTTAATGAGCTATACAGGGGTATGTAACATCGCTTGCATTTTACGCTATTTTATTTTTAGCGAGCTATGCAGGGGCACGTAACCTTGCCTGCTTTCTAGACTCTTTTATTTTTTGCGAGCTATGCAAGGACACGTAACCTTGCCTGCTTTTTAGGCTCATTTATTTTTGGCGTGACAACGAGTTAATCAGGACGGGGTCCGCTGGCTTGTTAACTTATGAGATTGTGAACTCATAAATAACCAACAACACATAGTATGAGGAAAATGAAGTCTTTCATTAATCATGATAAAATTGATTTACAAATTAAATACATGAAAGAAATTACTGATAATATGATCGAAGATGTTCGGCATTCCAAGCTCGAGGGACCTCAGCTCCATTCATGTTGGTTAAACGATAAGCTCAATTTCCCAAATTTGCTTTGACGATGTAGGGTCCTTCCTAAATTTGAGCCTAAGGACCCATTATTGGCTTTGCGAGCTCCAGGTAGAATGAGGCGCAGTACTAAATCTCCCACATTGAAACTTCGAACTCGAACTTTCTTGTTGTAGTACCTCGCAATCCTTTGCTGATAGACTGTCACTCTCAACCGTGCTGATTCCCTTGTTTCTTCAAGTAGGTCAAGGTTTGTTGCTAGCAGCTGGTCATTGCTTTTTGGATTGAAGGTCGCTCTACGTTGCGAGATAACTTCTAGCTCTGCTGGGATCATGGCCTTAGATCTGTACACCATTGAAAAGGGCGTCTCGCTTGTGGTGCTACGAGTTGTAGTCCTGTAAGCCCGTAACACTTTCTGAAGCTCGTCTATCCACGCTCCCTTCTTTGCTTTCAACTTCATCTTTAAGGTCTGTTTTATGATTTTATTCATAGCTTTAACTTGGCTATTGACTTGTGGATGGTCCACTACTAAGAAGCTCTTTACAATCTTCAGGTCGTTGTAGAACCTGAGAAACTGGTCGCTGCTGAACTGGATTCTGTTATCTGTCACAATCTGCTGAGGGACCCAAAACCTGTAAATAATATTATTCCACACGAACTTTTTAATCTTCGTCGTGGAAATTTCTACTAGTTCCTTAGCTTCTGCCCACTTGGTGAAATAATCAACTGCGACCATAGTGTGTTTGCATCTTCCACGAGCTATTGGTAGAGGTTCGATTAAGTCCATTCCCTAAATTGCAAAGGGCCACGAGCTCACCATTTGTTGGACATAAGCTGGTGGAGCTCGTGGAACCTGGGCGAATCTTTAGCACTTATCACACTTCTTCACCAGGTCAATAACATCCTGCTTCATCGTGGGCCAGTAGGAACCCTATCGAAGTGCCTTGTGAGTTAGAGACAGCCCCCCAGCGTGATTACTACAATGACCCTCATGAATTTCTTTCATCACGGTTTCACATTCTTGGACGTCAATGCATTTCAAAAGTGGAACTGAAAACCCTTTTTTGTATAACACATTATCGTAGATGCAATATCTAGCTGCTCTAACTTGCAAGCGCCGTGCTTCCAACTTATCATTTGACAGCTTCTCATCTTGGAGATAATTCAAAATTGGACCCATCCAGGAATCATGCTGCACAGTTATGACCATCATTAAATCTCTCACATCTGTGCTTAGGGTTGGTAAGAACTCCACTGGGATCGCCCCAAGGAAATTTGCGTCTCGAGTAGTCGCCAGTCGAGCTAGTGCATCTGCATGCGAGTTTTGAGCTCGCGGGATCTGCTTCACTTTGTATTTCTGAAAAACACTTAGTATTTCACGAACTTTCTAGAGGAACATAATCATTTTCTGTCATCTGGCCTGATACTCCCCCAGAATGTGGCAAACCACGAGCTGTGAGTTGCTGAAGACCCTTAATCGCTCAGCCCGCATCTCCTTAGCCAAGCGCAAACCTGCGAGCAGTGCTTCATATTCAGTTTCATTATTTGTGGTCTGGAAACCAAACCTCAATGCACAAAGGATCTTATGGCCTTTAGGACTGATCAATAGAATTCCAGCTCCATCTTTCTGCTCGCTAGATGATCCATCAATATAAAGCTTCCAGGTCGGACCTTCAGAAGATTCAGCTTCATCATCCGCAGGCCCGGTAAATTCTACAATGAAGTCTGTCAGAGCTTGGACTTTTATAGCTGTCTTTGGCTTATACTGGATGTCAAATTGTGCTAGCTGAACTGCCCATTTCAACAAGCGACCTAAAGTGTCGACTTTCTGTAGAACTTGCTTCAGCAGATACTGGGTGAGGACTTCAATTGTATGAGCTTGAAAATAAGGTCACAGCTTCCTTGATGCGACCACTGAGCAGTAGGCGAGCTTTTCCATCTACGAGTACCTGGTTTCAGCATCCTGCAATCTTTTACTTACATAGTACATTGGAAGCTGCGTTTTCTCTCATTCCCTTACCAAAGCTGCACTTAAAACTTGCTGAGACACTCTCAAGTATAAAATGAGATTTTCTTCTTCTTTGGGCTTGGAGAGGAGTGGAGCTCGCCCTATATATTCCTTCAGCTGTTGGAAGACTATCTTGCACTGTTCGGTCCATTCGAAGCTCTTTGTCTTTTTTAAAATGTCAAAAAATGAGATGCATTTATTTGTAGTCTTCAAGATGAACCTGCTTAGTGCTGCGACCTGACCGTTAACGTTTTGCACATCCTTTACCTTGGTAGGCGACCTCATGTCGAACAATGCTCTGATTTTCTCCGGATTGGTCTTAATGCCTCTACTGTTCACCATGAAGCCTAGAAACTTTCCAGAAGCTATCTCGAATGCACACTTGTGTGGATTCAACTTCATTTGGTAACTCATCAGAATCTAAAACATCACCTCCATGTCGCGTACATGATCACCCATCTGCTTGGACTTTACTAACATATCATCAACATAGACCTCTTTGGTCTTCCCAATCTGGTCTTTAAATATCATGTTCACCAAGCGTTGATAGGTCGCTCCTGTATTCTTCAGCCCGAAGGACATGACCTTGTAACAGTATAAGCCACGATCTGTTACAAACGAGGTGTGCTCTTCATCCTCAGGATTCATTGGGATCTGATTATAACCCGAGTATGCGTCCATGAAGCTCAGGAGTTCGTGGCCAGCTGTAGCATCCACGAGCTGGTCTATCCTCGGTAAGGGGAAGCTATCTTTGGGGCACGTCTTGTTCAAATCAATGTCGATGTAAGTTCTCCACTTCTCGTTCTTCTTCTTTACCAACATGGGATTGGTGACCCAGGTCGGGTAGTAAGCTTCTCGGATAAACTTATTAGCCAGCAGCTTATCTACCTCTTCCTTCAATGCAAGGTAGTGCTCCCTTGTCATTGCTCCCATCTTCTGACGAACTAGCTTGTGATGAGGATCAATATTCAATCTGTGTGACATTACTTTCGAATCTATCCCCACCATGTCTTCGTGATTCCATGTAAACACATCCAAGTTCACCTTTAGGAAGTCAGCAAGCTGGGCTCTTAATTCTGGAGCCAAACATCTTCCCAGCTTCAAATATCTTTAAGGATCCACCTCGCTGACCTGAACGTCTTCCAGTTTCTCAACTGGTCCAGTAACTCGCTATGCATCCACTTCGCGAGGGTCAAGATCATGACTAACCCTCTTTTTAGTTATAACTCGTGGTTCACCCCCTGAAACCACGTTCACCTTCTTCCCTCTTACACCCATCTTCACAGTGTCCTCGTAGCAGCGTCTGACTAAATGCTACTCTCCCCGAACACACCCGACGCCGTTAGGAGTTGGAAACTTAACTATGAGAGTTCTGGTTGAAGTGAGCGCGTTCAAATCGTTCAATGAAGGTTTTCCCAAGACCACGTTGTATGCTGATGGGGCAGTCGATAATCAAAAAATCCATCAACATAGTTGCCTGGTGACCTACCTCCCTGAGCGTAAACGGTAGCTTAATCTGATCCACTGATACAACAGTATCTCCAGTGAAACCGTATAGAGGCTCTAGGATGGTCTCAGTTGCTCCATTCCTAGCCCCATCTGATTAAAACAGCTTCTATATATCACATTCACCGAGCTTCCAGTATCAATCATGATGCGTCATACTTCAATGTTGCTTATTTTAGCTCAGATAACCAGCGCATCATTATGAGGCCAGATCACACCTCTAGCATCTTTATCAGTGAACATAATTTCGTCCGAGATCGTCCTCGCCTTCTTTGCAGGTCCTTCCGACCCACTGACTTGAAAGGTATGATTTGCCTCTTGGACGTATCTTTCATGCGACCTACTTTAAGCAGCTGCAATATGGGGGCCACCATGAATTGTAAAAATAGTCCTTACCGCAGACTCATGTTCTGGCTCAAGAGCTCACTGGGGCTGTTATTGTGTTGACTGTTGCTGCTGAGGTTGTTGCTGTGGAGGTCGCAAGTCTGCAGGTCTCACCACATAATCCCTCAGACGACCTCTCCTGATTAACTTTTCAATGGCGTCCTTCAACGCCCAACAATCTAAAGTGTTGTGTCCGATCTTATTATGATAGACACAAAACTTACTCTTGTCTCTGTGCTGAACAAGGGCTCTCAAGGGGTAGGGCTTCCCAATGTCTTCCCTATTTCTCTCCACTGCAAAGATCCTTTCTTATGAGTCTGACAGGATACTGTAACCCTCACAGCGATCTTGACGCTGAGGTCGCTCGTTTCTAGGCTCTCTCTTAGTCTTCTTGGCAATTTGATTGTTTGAGCCACTGTTCTACCTTCTTCGTTCCTGCCATTATTCCTCTTTTTTGATTGGCTGGAACTACCCGCTTCATTTTTCTGGTTGGACTTTTTCGGGCCGAAGGTCTCTTCTTGCCTAATCTTTTTTGTAGCTCGCTTGTAGAACTCTCTCAGATCCTTTACTAGGGACTTGTAAATGCTCTCATATAATTTTTCATCCTTACGCAACCAGCTGAGATTGCTGTCAATATACTCTCGTTTGATGGATTCTCAACATTCACGACCTCACGTCTAAACCTAATGATATAACCTTTCAATAACTCACCCTGACGTTGGAAAATGGTAGTCAAGTGGCAGGATGGTGCGAGCTGCCTCCTCAACGCTCTGTACTGGTCAACGAACTTCTGCTGACACTCTTCTCAACTTCATACACTACGAGCTGGGAGATTCTTGAACTAAGCTCGTGGAATATCCCCTAAAATAGCTGGGAATATGCGGCACTTCACTATAGGGTTGTCTGTTTGTAGATCTATCTTAACATTAAAGGCGTCGAGATGGTCATAGGGGTTATTGTCCCCATTGTACCGCTGAATATTTGGCATCTTGAACCTTGGAGGAAGAGGTTGCGTCTTAATCTCCCTAATAAACGGAGTCCTCTCTCCGTAATGCTCACGTTGGCCTTGGGTATCAAGTTGAGCCTCAAGTTGTTGGACCCTTTATCTCGGGGCTCATGTCTTCTCCTGCGATCGCAACCTAAGGAGTGGTGCTCTGGTTCATACCTATGACTCTCTCTGACTGAGCCGCCAGCCCGATGCGACCTTGCATGTCGCTCATCCATTTCGTCCACATACAGAGAAGCAACTCGGGCTCTATCATGACCAGCTTCTACCCGTCTACTTCCATCCTGACTTACCCTTATCACCAGGTTTGCAGGGCGTGCTACTTCTTCACGAACAGGGCGACTTCCAGCTCTAGAGCGCGCATTGGAGGAATGAGCCGAGTCTGCAGGTCGCTGCACCTCTTTAATTGGCCTCTCTGACCCTTGCACTTCATGCTGCGGAAGTACCTGCCTTGGAGCCTTAATTTCAATCCTGGGTGCGTTCTGCGCCTGAACATGCACCACCAAATTGACAGTGTCTGCAAGTTGTCAAACTGTGAGCTCCAAGGCTTCCTGCCTTTGGTACCACGCATGTTGCCCATCAACTAGAGCGCTTGGAACAGATTGGCGAGGGGACAAGAGTGGCATGCCTGCTGTAGCACCTACTGCCTGACCATATGACGGGTCTGCTGCATGCATTGGTGCATCGTCCATCTGCTGCACATTGCACTGATGCTAACTGGTCTGGCTCTCTGCTTGATCAGCCTGTGAGCCCACGTACTTGGTTTGTCTAGTTCTTGCCATTGTTGAAAACTGAGAGATTGAAACAGGACAGATCGCAGTTTGGGCCCTCCTTCTAGCGCCAAAATGTTGACGTGATTTTCTGATCGACGAGAATTCAATGCCCAATACCTACAATCAATGTGAAACAACACAAAAACCAAGAACAAAACTAAAGAAAGATGGTCAAGACTAGAAACAATACACACAAATTTTACGTGGTTCAGTGAGTGCGCCTACGTCCATGACTATCTCTCTACAATCCGGCAGAGTGACAATATATTATTGCTTAGATATTTGTTACAATGCATTCAGCCTCTATTTATAGAGAGAGAGACGTTACAAATTAGTAAGAGATAAATTAGGAAAAAAATCACAAATTAATTATGTTTATTGATCAGTTAGAGCTAAATCAGGTAACTGATCCGTAAATCTCGAGATCACGTTGACTGAGTTTAAATTTGAATTAACTTTCGTTTCTGGTGAGAGAATCACGATCAAATCGGGTAACTGCCTATTCTGGAGGATTTTGTATTAACTGACCACTAAGCGGGCTGTTCACTACCTTAAGCGACCTCGAACTGGACGTCCCTGAGTAGCGAGCTATGTATAGAGCGAACTGCATACCGATCTGTAGCCTGGCTATAGAACGAGCTAACTGGTGCGAGCTATACAGCTCGTTGGGCTTAGAGTTGATAGCTGAGTCTTATCTACTGGGCCTTTGCATTGGGTTAACTTAATGAGCTTTTACCAGCCCATTTGGTGAGTCTAAAAAATACACATAACAACAATCTTTTTAAAATAATTTCAAATTCATATAAAAACTCTGACAATTAACCCTGTAACACTTGGATTGGCCAAAACGGCGCCGTTTTGGCTATTTTTTTTTTTTAAAAAAGTCAACTCGACCGAGCTGAGTTGGCCCGAATTGGGCCCGAGTTGGGCCGAGTTTGCACAGTATCCGAGTTGAACCCCCCGATCTGGGGGTTCTCGGCTTGAAAACCAGCCGAGTGGCAAGAACTCGACCGAGTTTTGGAATCATGCCTAATACACAACTGGAAGAATATTCTTTTCATTAAAATATTCCAAAATTAGTAAATATAAGGGGTGTGTATTCACACTAAAAGTAATTAAAATTTAAAATATTTTGAAAGTTTGGATATGTTTAATTCAATTTTGAATTAAATAAAATCTATAAAATCAGTGACTTTTTTAATACACCTATATTTTGTTAGGTTTTATATAAATATGAATTGAATGCATATAAATTCTAATGAATTTCATAAAAATATGAATTAATATATACTTAAATTTTAATAAATTTCATACAAATTTGAATTATCTAGATTTAAATGAAATTAATTTATAGATTTTGATGGATTTTAAAATGATTTGTATAACACAAATTACCATTTTTCTAAAGATTTCATTGGATTCCGTAAAGATATATAATAAAATTAAGAGTAATGCTATATTACTTAAAAATCTACCCAAATTTATTGTTAAAATGATGTGACAAATTTATGTATAATTATCATATCATCAATACATCATCGTAAAATTAATGTGATAGTTGACAATGAATTAGACTGAATCGAATTGGATTTTGTCCTTACCAATTCCAACTCAAAAATTTCGAGTGGTGTCCTAAACTCAACCCATTTCCTAAACGGGTCGCTAATTCTTACTCCAAACCCAAACCCAATTGAGGGAGTTGCCCCAAACCCGATACATTGATCCCGATTTTGTTTTTAATTAATAATATAATTAATATTAAAAAACTAATATAAAAAAAAACAAACAAATTGGTTATAATATCAACAATCTTCTTAAAATAATTTCAAATTCATATAAAAACTCTGACAATTAACCCTGTAACACTTGGACACCATATAATAAGTCCCTTTAATATATAGTTGTAGATTTAGATTTTTTTTTTTAATTTTTTTATGCTTATATAGATCGAGTTATTGGGTCGGATCGTGGTAAGAAAGCTTGCCCTAAACTCGATCTGAAATTTTTCAAGGTTGCCCTAAACCTGACTGATACCCTAAATAGATCGCTACTTTCAGTCTTAAACCTGTTTTCGAATATATTGAATTTATGTAAGTTTAGATCGAATCGAATATTTTTGTGATCCTCAAGCTACACATAAGCTTACCGGTTGTCATTTCATTTAGATAAAATTTTTGAAAAGTGTAATATTTTTATAACATTAATATGAAGTTTATAGAATTACTGAATTTCACTATAATCTATCATTAAAAAAAAATTCATTAAATTTTAATAAACTCTAAATTAAATAGACCTCCTAAAATCAAAAGTATATTATTTTACAATTGTAAAATTAAATAAACTCTCCTTGTTTTTTATCCAAGAAGTGAGAAGAGCTCATAATTAAATAAATTAATTTACAATACACAAATAAATTTTTTATCATCGGAAAGAAAATAAATTCAATAATTTTGACCGTATACACTTTAAATATTTAAAATTACGTTTAATAAATATAATTATTAATTAAATGAGAGATTTATGTAACTATATATATTCTTAGAATAAAGTGTTAATGTTTGAAGTACACAGATAATCATGATAATTTTTTATTATATTGGAGGATAACATTAACCGGCACGTTTATGAGGATCGCCACGCAAGCTATTGCTGAGTCAGACAAGTCCAAACTGTACCAACATTCTGGTCGAGTCACGTCCATTATCGAGTTACGTCGCACTAACTCGCTGCTTTCCTCCAAAATGACAAAATAACCTATTACCTCGTAGAGTCAAAAGTCATTGCTGTGTAAAAGCAACCTCCACTAGGAACTGGAGCTATTACTTTACATCAAACTGGCAAACAATGGACCCGTGTTAAATTAGACGGTCGTGATTTCGTATGACGGGAAGATAAAACAATTAAAATATGCATTTTGAGAGTAAATTACATTTTAAATAAATTAAATAATTATACAGAAATATGTATTCATTGTAAACTCGGATTGAGATTTATAGTATTGCGCAAATTACCAAACCAAGTTTCTACGCTAACCAAAATTATATATATTTGTATTTGTGAGAAAATCAGATAGATTTTGGAGAAAATAAAAGAAAGAAACGGCTCGGATTTGAGTTGGTATATTATAGTTCGCGTCTCTCTGCTTTTGCTTCAGTGTGAAACCTCAGTCACTGTTGGAGCCAACGACTACAATGACTGGTGCTGGAGGCGATGCGCCGCCTTTTCCGGCTTCAAACGGCGGTGAATTTCTTCTGTCTCTCCTGCAGAAGCACAACGATCAAAGACCGGATGCACCGGCGCAACAATTCGGTACTAGAGTCAGTCCTGTACAGGCGGCAGCGCCACCGCAGCAGCCTTTGCCAACCGATCCGGCAGTTGCGGCGGTAGGGCCCAGTATACCTTTCACGCCGCCGAACCAGTGGGTATCGAACGGCCGCGATCTCTCTCCGGCCTGGCCGCACAGCCTCTCCCCGCAGCCTCCTTTCGCTCCTCACAATTACATAGGGTTTCCGCAGAACGCTAGCTGGCCTTCTCCTCCTGTTCCTTCTCAGGGGAGAAATCAACAACAGCTCCTGTGCGAGGATTTGCTCCGATTTGGATTTTCTGACACGAATTACGCGATTCGCAATCTGGTCGTCCAGCAACCGCAGAAACAGCAGCCGCAAAAGCTGCAGTTCGGTTCTTTTCAAAGTCAAATCCAACCGGACAACAGCTTATTGAATTTGAACGGATACAATTTCCCCAATGGACTGGATGTGAACCGTCAATTCGACCCTCGAACCAGTTCGATTTCGATTTCTCCTCCAAATTCGTTCGTTCGTCGAAATCTGGAGAATTCTGGAGAAGTAGAAGCCAGAATTGGCCAACAACAACAGCATTACAGGTCGACTCCCCCTCCCGGGTTTTCGAATTCGAGAGTAGGAGTAGGAGTTGGAGGAGGTGGTAATAGTGGAAGGGGTTTTGATAAAGAGAAGTCGAACCATGGAGAATTCAATCATAGGGTTTATGGTTCTGAAGATGGTAAAATGCGTGGTGGCAGTGATGTGGGGCTCACCGGACAGCTTGAACATCCTGGACCGCCTTCTGGAAGCAACCTGCGGTCTGTTTCGGCCTTGGATATTGAAGAGTCTATGATGGATTTGCATAGAGACGATGGACAGAGGCGTGGGGATTTGGATAAGAAGATGAGGAGGGAAATTGGTTCTGTGAACGGTCGAGACAGTGATGACATGGATGATTTTGGTGAAGGGCTTGTGGATTCTTTGCTGCCTGAGGATGAAAAGAATGACAATCATGACAAGAATATTAGAAAGCAACACCGGAATTCTCGGGATAAGGTCCATTTTTTACGCCTCGATTGTCTAGATATGATAGACGTAGACGTTTTGATTACAAGTAATTTAAAGTTGCATTGATATTAAATTCTGTATTTGTACTAGGGTTTTTAATTAGATGGGTAAATGAGCATATATGAACTAATCACTGCTGTTTTGGATGATAGTTGTTATTGAAAGTAATTGTATAGATTTAGTTAATAAATAAGGGATGTGGTTGAAGATTTGGAAAGTTTGGTTTAAAGCAGTAAATTACCTATTGATTCGTAAAATTTGAACAGATATGTTGTTAAATGTGGGGTTCGTTTTTATTAGCAGGAGTCCAGATCAGATAATAGAGGAAAAAGGCTACTTAGTCAAAGGTTAAGGAACTTAAAATGGCGGATGGAATGCCGCAGTGACATATACCAACTAAATGCTCCTTTTCTTTCAATTTACGAGTCTTTAATACCACCAGAGGAAGAAAAGGCAAGACAGAAGCAGTTGTTAACGTTATTGGAGAAATTAGTTCGCAAAGAATGGCCTGAAGCTCGGTTGCACCTTTATGGATCATGTGCCAATTCATTTGGAGTTTCCAAGAGTGACATTGATGTTTACCTTGCGATGGAGGATGTGGATATCAACAAATCTGAGGTCTTGTTAAAGTTGGCAGATATCTTGCAATCAGATAATCTCCAGAATGTGCAGGTGAATCTGTTTCTTTCTCTCATATGTTAAATTGCATTCAAGAGTTGGTTTGTAAGATCTTTTGGAGAATTTAAAGCAGTTTAGCCTCTTTTCTTAATTTGTACTATGACAAATGACTCCTGGCAGGGCAGATCAACATATAATGATTGATTCATATGCACATTGCTGAATTTAAATTAATAACTTGATTCCTTTGTGGTCTGTTTGGCTGCTGAAGGATGTGTAGTTCAGAGATTGATGCCTTCTGCTACGTGTTGTTGAATTATATTTTGATTCTTTGTTGAAGATCTTAGCTTTTCAATTCAGTAGGGTTTACATAAGTGAATGACTTTCACCAATATGGTCAATAATTCTCTTCAAACTTTACTTGATAGAGAGTTCAGTGACTGAACTGATGTTTTACATCTGAGGACCTTTATTCTTCGGTGTGAGCACGTCTCCTTTGGTTTTTGATAATGTATTTATTTGATGTATGCTATATTTTGCATTGCATGGGTGGCAACACTCAAGTGGTTAAAATTGGAAGCAAAAGCTTTCTTTGGTGCTTTTTATGGCAAAATTTATTGTTATTTGAGGTGTGCTTTGCTTTTATAAGTTACTTTGATCGAATAAGAAATTCAAGGTGGGTTCCGTCAACAAGTTTATGTGATGGTTAATGTGGGAGCTTTTATACATTTAAAGGCTTCTTTAATTGTCCTATGCTATTTTTATGGCCCTCATCTGTATCATGCATGCTGTCTGACATCAATCCTTGATTCTGAACAACGATTCAAGAACAGTTGGAGTGGCCATCTTAGTGAAATTCTTGGAATACCTTGGATTTTGAATGCTGTTGCTGTCATTCATGGATTTGCCAACCATTTACAGTAATCAACTTGTGCATTGGGTGCCATGCAAAATTCAGACGGGCCTTCAGTCCTTTGGGACAACAAAAAAGGAAAGTGGCAAATTTTCCTCTAGCCAGAAACTATAAGACAAGTTTCCATAAACATAACAAATCTAAATTGTATTACAATAGCAAAATCAATTATAGAAGATTTTTTTGGTGGCTTGTAGTGTCTTTGATAGTGATTAGATTTGGATTATTTAACTCAGTAATTTAATGGCTAAGTATTTTAACATAACCCCCTACCTTTTGATAAATGATCTCAGCTTCCAAGTTATCCTGGGCGAAAATTTTTCTAACATTATTTTCTTGAATGACATTATATGGAAACTGGCTAAATTTTGGGTAGTGCACCACTTCGTGGCCCTCTATAAAGTTTATCCTTGGTTCTGGTACGTGTTCCTTTTTGGAGTTCTGGGTCAGCCCCTGGAGAGGATGAAAGAGTGTCTTGGAGTTACTGAGGAGTTCAATATTTTTGCTCTAGGTTGTAAATAAATATAATTTACCTTGCAGAACCTGGCTTCTTCTACAATGCCAAGATTGTTGTGTCACATTTAGGTTATTAAGTAATTAGAATCACATGTTAGGTAATTTGGTTATAAGGAGCATTTTACAATTGTTCAGTGGTTTTAGGCTGGTACATTTGTATGTGTGGGCTTGGCGTTGCATGTATGTTCATTGTCCTGTTGTTTCATTACTAGGTAAAACAAAGTCGAGGAATTTTGAATTTTTTTTTCAACTTTTTCTTTGGTTGGAGTGTGTTATGTTTGCTCATGGTGTTGATTTATGCTTCAGTTACTTGTTTGTTTGCTTTCCAAGAGCGCATCATATTATTTGTTTTCAATTCTAATGCAAATTTAAATTTTAAGTCCTCTACAGGCATTGACACGTGCTAGAGTTCCCATTGTAAAGCTTATGGATCCTGTGACTGGAATTTCTTGTGACATATGCATAAACAACCGCTTGGCTCTTGAAAATACAAAGCTTCTTCAGGCTTATGCAGAAATTGATGTGCGATTGCGGCAGTTGGCTTTCATTGTTAAGCATTGGGCAAAATCTAGAGGAGTTAATGAAACTTACCAAGGAACCCTATCTAGCTATGCGTAAGTTTAAGATAATTATTGTTTTTCTAAATTTAGCAAACAAATAATTTTGGCAACAGTCACAACTGATTTTCATTGTTCGAGAATATGAATAAAAGCCTTCTAAGGTAATTCTGGCCAATTTAAGAGTCTTAGAAATCGGCTTAAGACTATTGAAATCACTGCATTAAAGGTGTATATGCTAAATGTTGATGCACAAAATTTTTGTGGTTTTGCATCTTTATCTTACTGGTGTTTTTCTGTTTTCATTCAGGTATGTTTTGATGTGCATTCATTTCTTGCAGCAGCGAAGACCTGCTATTCTTCCATGCTTACAGGTATGTATTGTTTCTTTGATTCTTGGTATTTGCAACATGCTAGGTGTCTCTATCACTATTATTTATTTCGGATGTTGGGCACTTGTCTGCCACTTCAGCAGCTCTATTAGGGTGCTTTATATGTTGTACAATTGTACTAAGCATGTATAAGGCACAGTCTGTTGATAAGTATGTCTGAGTGCATCTGATCCAGATAAGTATGTTGTACAATTGTACTAAGCACGTATAATATTGGTTTTTCCATGAAAGTTTCATACTAACATATAAGGCACGGTCTGTTTGATAAGATGCATCTGATCCAGATATTTGATTCCATCTATTAAAGAGCAGATGTGGACAGTATTTTAAATAAGTTTTGATCCACTGATATTGCTTTAGGACAAAGAAAAAATAGAAAGAACAGGATATTTATGTTGTGTATAATGATTTCCTTGGTTTTATGTTGATGAAATGTTGCTCAATCAAATGAATACGTTTCTGTCAAGAAAGGACTAGTGAAGGAATAAATGATGCAAATGACCCTTTTTTCTTACATTTTGCCGCTGTCATTGGCCTTGTTTTTAAACTCATGTTTATGTCTACGTACTGTTTGGTATGAACATTTTTTGTCTATTGTTTAATTCTGTGTCTCCTCTATTTTTCATTCAGGGAATGAAGGCAACATACTCCGTGACTGTGGATGATATTCAATGTGCCTTCTTTAATCAAGTTGAAAAACTTTGTGATTTTGGATCCCGTAACAAGGAAACCATTGCTCAACTTGTGTGGGGGTTTTTCAATTACTGGGCGTATGGTCATGATTATACAAGCTCTGTTATATCTGTACGCATGGGTAGTGTAATAAGGTAAGTTATACCCAGTAGACTAGATAAGATTTCAGTTTAGACCAATATAGTGACATTAAATGGCGTTGAATTGTGGATTGCATTGTGCTTGCTATGCTGTAGCTGTTTTTGTGTATAGATTGAAGTAGCACTGACATTATCTAGTCTTGACCAACTTTGAGGGAACTGTTTTCCCAATATAGAATCTAAATATTTTTCTGATGACGGCGTTATAAATTAAAATCATTTCAGTTTATTCTTTAATTTGTTACATTGATTTTTTTACCAAACATGTAATTCACACCTTACACGGTATTTTCTATAATGGTTGCATGCATGAGCATTATAAATATATCCATAGTGAATGTCCTTAAAGTGAAACGCTATTTGTCTGTTACTGAATGTGGGTTATGATTAATGGATAGGTATCAAAGCATAGGCAGTGTAATTTTCATTTTTGCTAGAATTCAAAATAGTTTTTGGTATATTAGGATATTTTAGACTGTGAGATAATTGATTGAAACTTTTAGAGGCTGAAAGTATTTGCATCTGACTAGCTATGTTATCGATCGTGTTTAATGTACAGCAAGCTGGAAAAAGAGTGGACAAGGAGGGTTGGGAATGACCGTCATTTGATATGCATAGAGGATCCATTTGAGACAACACATGACCTTGGTCGAGTGGTAGACAAGTTCAGTATAAAAGTTCTGAGGGAAGAGTTTGAACGTGCTGCTGATATAATGCAGTACGATCCAAACCCTTGTGTGAAACTCTTTGAACCCTATGTTCCTAGTTGATTAGTCCAACGCATGCCTGTGCTTGTTAAATGTAAGTAAAGTTATATCTGCAATTGCCTTCCTGGGTTGTGTTCTTCTGTTTATAGTTAATATTTTGTTAGGGTTTCAGGCTTATATCACCCCTCAGTGTAAAGAATATTTGGTTTATGGACTTCTTCTAATTGAAAATTTCGTTCTCTAAGTTGTATGGCAGATGTTGTTTCATTTTAAAGAAGTATTTTCTCTAAAGCTAACGGATTCGGCCTAGTTTTCTCGCTAAGATCTATCTAAGAAGGGTTTCATATCAAACGAACGGTGCAGAAGTGACCACAATCAAGTAAGCCAACTGCCATCGAGTTTTTTTTTCCCGGTTGAGTGATATTGTTATCATCATTCATCATTCACGTATATTTATTTCCATGTGGGACTTGCGAAAGTCAAGCTATTGGACACGAACGTCAATCAGTTCATTGGATCTCAATTCTCACGTTCACTGATCAGATTTCAATTTATTTAATTTTTTGTTCTGACAGTTTGACCTGGAGTTGATTAAATACATTAGCAAGTGAAGTGTTGCCAATGCGCTAACAGTCTGGCGAAAATAACAATAATAATAATAATACGTTCAAAAAATAATAATAATAACAGTAGAACATAACAGATCTTAAGTTTTAGATTTGTTTGCTCTGGTCTTTGTGATGGCAAGCTTGCAAACTAACCTTCCACAAGCCCTAGAAAAGCATTAGGCTTCTTCACGTTAGGAGAAGAGTACTCCTCCATTAACAAGTTTCAATTGTACGAGTAAACTCTCTTTCTCTACACCAAGTATTGACAATGCATTCACATTCAGTTGAGGCCATATTGGGGGTATGTTTCACGCGGGTAAATATGATGGCAATATGCATTCAAACTTTTATTAGGGATGTGAAAAGTACACTTATTAATCATTTGAATTGATAGAGGGTATAAGTGACGATTGCATCATAGAAGAAAAGTAAAATAAAATGACACTTTATGAAATATAAATAAAATCAAATGACGCCAAACATCTTAATTTGTATGTCAATTTACATTTTAATCTATGATATGACATTTATCAGACAGTCATATACTAGAGTAATAATGATTTACTTCACTGATGTATATATATTTCGATTTTGTACCCCAATTTATATCTCAATTTAGGATATGACATTTAATTGATGAATACCTATACGATTATCAATGATTTATTATATTAATATATATTAGAGTAACGGTGGCTTATTTCACTTATAATATCATGTAGTGTTGTCTAATATAGTCATGTAAATTACAACACTGTCATACAATTGTAAGCAACTGATATTATATTAATGGTGGTTTATTATATTAATGTATATTAGAGTAATGGTGGTTTATTTCGCTTATTATATCATGCAGTGTTGTCTAATATAGTCATGTAAATTACAACACTGTCATACAATTGTAAGCAACTGAATCGCTGGTTCTGAATAGAGATATAGCCAACATTACAACTAAAAGGACAAACGACGAACAACCATTGATTTTTTGCTTTAAAAGTTCAACAAACAACGATGAGGCTTCATATCTACCAAGATTTCTTCCTGCTCGATCGGTTTCATCTACAGTTTGACTTGCCGAAACGAAATCCATGAGCCATGAAAACTCATCAACTGCCGCAAGTGCTTCTCCTAAGAAAATCACAACCCCTCACAACTCTATATGGAGAAGACCTATCAGTCTCTGACAAGTTCGAGTTCTTGAAAGCATACGAATCAGCTCTCCCCCTGCACCAATTCTTGACAACACATGCACACTCAATCCAAGCCATCTGGTCCAGCCCCGCCACACCCATCAAGGCCGAGATGCTCAAGCAGCTTCCAGAGTTGAGGCTGGTGGTCTCCACAAGCGTCGGCCTCGATCATGTTGACTTGGAAGAGTGCCAGCGCCGCGGCGTCGTTCTTGCCAATTCTGGCGCCGTTTTCTCCGAAGATGTGGCTGACATGGCTGTGGGGTTGTTGATTAATGTTTTGAGAAAAATTTGTGCAGCCGATCGCTATGTTAGACAAGGTCTTTGGTCTGCCCAAGGAGAATTTCCCCTTGCTTCTAAGGTAATAATTTATTTTAATATTCTTTGATCCAATTCAATTACCTAGGATTGGATTGCATGTTACCATTTTTTTTTAATACTTTGTTTTATCTAATTAGATCGGATTCGAATAATAAATTTTAAATATTTGAATTAAATTTGAATACTAAAGCAAAAAAGTCCAATTGTATTCGGATTTGATGGAATCTTTTGAGACCTGTACCACTTAGGATTACTGACATTGTTGACTACTTAATATCAAGCAAAACACTATTATTTTCTTATTTAAAATTGTAATAGCTTGTATCCCAAAGCCTTCTTAAAAATCCACTTCAATTTAAGTGGATTGGATCTCACTTTTATATTTTTGAAGTAGACTGTATTCGAATAATAAATTCTAAAAATTCAAGTTGGAATCCTATAATAAATACCTTGTTTGATTATATTCAAATTCAGTCCATCTATTTGATGTACCATTTAGGTTTATTCACATGATTAGTCGATTAATATTATATAAAACAGTATCATTTAAAATGGTATATAATTGTCTGTATCCCAAAACTTTCTTAAAGATCAAATCCAATTTAATTAGATTGGATTTGATCATACTTTTTTATTTTTAGTACTTCATTTTATCTAATTAAAGTGGATTCGAATAATAAAGATTTGAGTTAAATTTGAGTCCTAAAATAAAATTATCCAATTGGATTCGAATATAATCGAACTGTTTGGCACCCTTACCATTTAGGTTTACTGACCTTATTAGCCATTGACATCATGTAAAATAGTATTAAAAAAAAAAAAATGCGAAGTAGTATTATTTAAGAGGGTCCAAAGGCAAAACACAATTTAACATAAAGTTGTTTGTGTTTATTTCGAGAATTGGCAACTTTAGCTGGGTGGCAAACGAGTTGGGATTGTTGGGTTGGGCAGCATAGGCTCCAAGGCTGCTAAAAGGCTTGAGGCCTTTGGTTGCTGCATTTCCTACATCTCAAGGACGAAAAAACCCAGCGTTTCATACACATTCTACTCGGACGTCTGTGAACTAGCTTCAAACAGTGATGCCCTTGTTATTTGCTGTGCATTAACCGATCAAACACATCACATGATCAACAAGCAAGTCTTGATGGCATTGGGGAAGAAAGGCGTCGTTGTCAACGTAGGACGTGGTGCTGTCATCGACGAGAAAGAGATGGTCAAGTGTTTGGTGCAAGGAGAAATTGGAGGTGCTGGCTTGGATGTGTTTGAGAATGAGCCTGATGTTCCTAAAGAGCTCTTTGATTTGGATAACGTTGTGCTTTCGCCTCACAGAGCTGTCTTTACACCTGAGTCGTTCAATGATGTGTGTGAACTCGCGTTCAATAATTTGGAAGCATTCTTCTCTGATAAACTGTAGCTCTCTCCATTTATTGATGGTCGAATTGGATTCTGCTAGTTGATTAATTACTTATTACATTGTTTAAGCATCTTCTGTGTAAAGAGTAGAGATGACTTATGACCTTATTATAATATCCAATTTTTTGGGCTTGGTTAGTAACTCATGAACTATTGCATTGGCCATTTCTTCATCATGTAACAAGGCTGCGCTACATTGGGTAGAGTTGATATATATTGTAGTGGACATCAAACAAACTGAGGTTTAATTGATTCAAATGTTGTAGTTAATTAACGCCAAAAAAAAAAAAAAAAAAAAAATTAAATGCCCGAAAAATGTTCCAGATGGAAATAAAAAGCATAAAATGTTATGGTTAGATACAAATTCATTATTTTTGTCAAATTTAGATACTGCCACTTACATTCTGTATATCTCTATTTATGTTGTCAATTATTATTATTATTATTATTTAACATAATCAAATGAAATGGAAAGACGACAATTTTTCCAGACCACACTGGCTCTGTTAATGGCGGCAAACATAGGGTGCGTCCCTCGTCTCCATCCCATCAAAATTTCTGAAGTTCCTCCCAAACGCGGATGAGGATTTGGCAGCGACTGACCTGCTGCTGCTGCTCATAATATCATCCATGATAATGGCCATTTGACTCTTTCACATAATCATAATTTATAATAATAATAATTGATACAAAATGATAATGTTAATTCTTCGTTATCTTTAACAATAAATTATTTATAAATCAATAAGCAAGGAAAAAGGAATGTTCTTACTTGGCAGAGAAATTTTATTTCCATAAACATATCGGACTATCAATTATTTTATTATAAATTTAAAACCAAAATTAGAAGTTTTAATCAGTTTAGAACTCCTTTTTCCAAAAAAGAAGTTTTTAATCAATTTAAAACATCCTTTTGATCTCTCTTTTTTCTTCTAAGTCGCCATTAACGTTAAAACATCCTTTTGATCTCTCTTTTTTCTTCCAAGCCGCCATTAACATCACAGTAGTCACATAAATATATCACATGAATACGATGACTATTGCGAGGCATGGCTTGCTAGCAGTCCTATCAGCCTTGAAGAAAAATCTCGCCCTAGTGTTGTGTTCTCTATTTCAATTCATGTCTCATTTATTTATCTGCTCTGCAGATCAATAGAAGAGGACGAGCTTGATATCAATGACTTCTCAAAACTGATGGGGAGGTTAGAGAAGTTGAACGTGATGGGTTGATAAACGAAGACGAAGACAAGTCACAGTCTACCATACAAGACATGCTCTTTTCAATGGATGTGCTCGAGAGGCCATTCATGGTGGACAAGATCGTAGCGTGTGCTCGTTTCATGGCAAACAATAAAATCTATGCCAATCATAATGTTCTCCACATGAACGTGAGTATTTCAGTTGTTAGTGAAGAAGAAGAAGAATTGGAGACAGAAGATGATGTAGAGACAGGTCCAGGGCCTGCTAGTGAAGTAGCGATTCAAGAATTGCAGATTATTATAGTTCAAGAAGAGTCGATATTAGAAGAGTGTGGAATCTGTTTGGAAGAGTCTTCTTCTAGTTTGGAAGCAAGACGCATGCCATGTTCACATATTTTTCATGAACATTGCATTGTTGATTGGCTTCATATTAGAAATTTTTGTCCATTATGTAGGTTTGAACTGAACTAAATGTTATCATGCGGAGAAGTTATCTTTTTGATGTGTATGTTTTTGTGGAGGTAATCTTGGCTTAATGAATTACTAAATCACATTGAAAAGTGATTCAAGATTGATTGGCTTCATATTAGAAATTTTTGTCCATTATGGTGGTTTGAGCTGAACTAAATATTATCCGTGGGAAGTTGTTTGATGTTTGTGTTTTGTGGAGATAATTTTGGCTTAATGAACCATCAAATCACATTGAAAAGCGATTCAAGATTCAGAGTACAACTTTTTGCTTTTATTATAACCATTGTAATTATTATTTTGTTCTTTTCAGGTAAAACTCAATTGGGTATTATCATTACACAAATGCCCTAACAATTTTATCTCTTTGTTTTGTCAAGTAGTCTCTGGTACGATGAGTTTGTTAGCTAGGAACCAAGATTGGGAGAAAATAAACATTGAAATTCTATCTCAAATTTGTTTTCCAATTTCTATCTATTTATGGGTTTGGGGTAAGATTAGGTAAAATAACTAAACCCTTTATTTTAATAAAGTAAAATGTTTATATATATATATATATGTATGTATGTATTCTATTTGATCCAAATAAATACAAGCTTACATAAAATGTAAATTCAAAGCTTTTCCAATGGTGAATTGTAAAATCAACCTATCTGGTCCTTTCACAGTCCGCATAGCTAAGGCCAACTCCAATGGGACACCAAATTGATGTTTTAGACCATCTTTAATGTATAACACCAAATTTTACATCATTTTGGTGTTAATACCAAAAATTTTTATACTTCAATGTATTTGACACCAAATTGGTGTAAATGACATCTTCAAAGAATATTATATACATAATTTTTTAACTAATATTATTAAAAATTTAAAAATACATTAAAATATATTCAATATTATACTCATTTTAAATATCTCAATAAAATATTTCAGGTGATATATATATTTTTATAATAATTTATTATATATTTTAAATAAATTAATTTATTGTTAAAGAAAATTTTTGGTGTTATGAACAGTCAATATCAAATTTGGTGTTACACTGTTCATCAATACAAAAAATTTGCCTTGGAATTGCAACTTTGGTGTCTTCATTGGAGATCAAAATTGCACCAAAACACCAATTTGGTGTATCGTTGGAGTTGGTCTTACACCAATTTGGTGCAATTTTGGTCTCCAATGGAGACACCAAAGTTGTAATTTCAAGGTAAATTTTTGGTGTTGATGAACAATACAACACTAAATTTAATGTTGCACTGTTTATAACACCAAAAATTTTATTTAACAATAAATTAATTTATTTAAAAATATATAATAAATTATTAGAAAAAAATGTATCACTTGAAATATTTTATTGAGATCTTTAAAATGAGTATAATATTGAATATATTTTAATGTATTTTTAAATTTTTCATAATATTAATTAAAAAATTATGTATATAATATTATTTGAAGATGTCATTTACACCAATTTGGTGTTAAATACATTGAAATATAAAAAAAATTGATGTAAAAAAATTTGGTGTTATACATTGGAGATGATCTACAATTCCAAGGTAAATTTTTAGTGTTGATGAACAGTACAACACCAAATTTAGTGTTGCACTGTTCATAACACCAAAAATTTTCTTTAAAAATAAATTAATTTATTTAAAAATTGTTATGCCCATTTTCTGGACCAGCCCAGTTGGGCCAGTACATGTTTATCTAATTTAAACAAGAACAAGGGCCCAGGAGGCCCAAAGTTGAAACCAGCAGCTGCAAGCCCAGGTCAGGTCGCGAGCCAACAACAGTTCTTCAACACGTTACCTGCCAATATTTTCAGCTCGAGGAGCTCGCGAGGTCGCACCAATTGCGAGCTCGCGAGCTCGCACTGACCTCCAGGTCGCCTCACCTCCTCTCCAGCATACATCTGGCTGACCAGAAGGTCTACTCATGAGAAACCGTGTGCAGCAAGCTGTCAGAATCACCAACTCCCATGATTTCCCGCCGGAAACCACCTACACAATTACCCAGGAACATTTAATGAAGCGAAAACCTCCTCAGATATAATTAATGCAGACTTGTACAGGGAGGAAACCATCATTACCTTTACAATTAATGCAGCATGACAATGTCAGAATCAGTTGAAACTAGCCGTTGCCAGTTGCTTGTATAACATTCTTTTGTATTTTTTATTGTGAGCTCCCTTCCTCTATAAAGAGGGGAGACATTTTTACTGTACAACAAGCTTGAATCAGACTAGAAGAGCTATCACTCTGCCGGAATTACAGCAGAGTGGCCGTGGATGTAGGTGCAGTCACCGAACCACGTAAAAACCCTTGTGTTCTTTCTCTCTTTCACCCTCTCTTTCCCCTTAACTGCTTACTGATCACCTCATTGGGTTTACCAACCACCGAATCCAACATTCTTCCACCTGAATTAATCACTACCAGCCTAGCACCCCATTAATAGTTTCATTTACTGCCCTTCAACCAGTACAACCGATCCTTAATTACCAAGTCCGCCGTCTGGACCCCAGAATCTCTGGTTGACCGTTTCCGGACGTCAACAAAAATATATAATAAATTATTATAAAAAAATGTATCACCTGAAATATTTTATTGAGATCTTTAAAATAAGTATAATATTGAATATATTTTAATGTATTTTTAAATTTTTAATAATATTAATTAAAAAATTATATAGATAATATTATTTGAAATGTCATTTACACCAATTTGGTGTCAAATACATTGGAATGTAAAAAAATTTGATGTTATACATTGGAGATGATCTAAAAGCTAATCTCTCCTAAAATGTTAATATAATCTAATAAAAATTCTTCCATTTTTTTTTTGAAACTATAAAATCACTCCATCATGCCCAAAAGGGGTTAGTTGAGTGGTAAAACACTACACCTGCTCAGGTGACTCACGTCACGGGTTCAAGACTATACAACTCATCTCCTTTAATAAAAATATAAAATTTTCTTCCATAATTATGAGATGTCTCCTATCCAAATATAGATGACTTTCAATCATATGAGAGCCGTTTATTTTGACTGTGCCATCAGTATCCTTCTAATTTGATTTTGATTATTTTCTGAGCTAGCGTCACTCATTTAAAAAAATAAAAAGTAAATAAATATATATATATATATATATATTCGTTCCATCGTTAATAGTTTCAATGGTCATATTTTTATACTTCTTTTTGGTTTTTTTTTTTGAACTACATATTTTTATACTTCTAATAAAAAATATTAAATCACATGTCTCCCGTTCGCTTCACTTACAATCTAGGCTCGTTAACGGTAATCTCCTCCCTCGTCTCCTCCGATTCTCTCAAACATTTTTTTCTTCTCCTCCAAAATTTCTCGATCTCTCTCTCGCGCACAATTCAACGATCTCTACAATCTCAAACGATTCGCATTAGAATCGTACATTTTCCAAGGTATTTTTAGTTTCTTGCAATCGTCGTTTTCTTGAAATCTTTATTGTTGACATTACACTGATCAATGACTGGTTTTACTCCGTTCTTGACAGTTTCTTGAATCTGTTTTATATTCAAACTAGATTCGATCAGTGTTCTTTTTGCTTCGCTTTCATTTGTAAACGAATTGATGTAAATTACATACACTGGCACTTGATCAATCTACTGTATTTATCTATTATCGGGTTCGTCGATAGATCTTTGTTTTAGATAATTTGTGATTCGTACATTGTGTGTGTATATATACAAAAGACACGTTAATATTTTTGTTTGTTTGTTTGAACGATTGTGTGTGAATATGTATTCTTGTAAATGCGCTGGTTTGATGAACTAGATCTGTGATTTTTCGTATGTTTTCTTGAAGAAGAGAGTGATTTATGTTTGGTTCAGTTGAGTTGTTTAATGACTATGATTGGTTTTGTTACTTTTATGTGGAAGATGAGTATCCGAAATAGATTGGAGTGATTTTGAATGGAGACCGTCTGATGATATGCTAATATTGGTAGTGTTTTGTATTGGTTGTGATATTATGTACATTTATGATTATGTGCTTTTTGTCACTTGGTCGATTAATGTGTTCCCATAATTTAAGCCTCATTTGTATTGCTCTCTGTTCGATTATATTAATTGTGTTGTGGTTGTTGTGATCTTTTATACTTGATTGATCATGTGTTTATAGTTGATTTAAATGGTATTGAGTTCTCGTGTATCATTGATCACGTGTTTATAGGTGCGTGGCTTGTGACTTGTAAAGTATTGGAATGCTTGTTTGCTAGATTTTAAAGAGGAAGATGAAAAAAGTAGGAAGAAGGTTGACAAAGAACCTTCTACAAGGGAGCCAGATGATTCCAAAGATGTTAGTGTACAGGGTAGAGTAGAAACACTGAAGAAAGAAAATGTTGATGTTATTGGTGGTAATGAAGCTGAGATAGGAAGCAATGATGTACCGTTAGAAGGGGTTGATTCTATAACTACAGTACCACTACCAGAGGAAGATCACTTTGAACAGGTGTCTTTAGATCAAGATGGTGGAAGGTTGTTTTCTGGTGGGAATGAAGAAGCTGCTGATGATAGTTCCTGCGAACAGGGGGGTGAGGATGAGTTTTTACCTATCGTTGAGACAAGGCATGATTGTTTCATTTCGAGTCCTGGACCCGAGAAACAACAAGACTATGCCATTCAGTAGTCAAGCTCATCAACTAGTCTTGATTCATACTACTAAAGCGATTATGGTTATTCTCCCATGGGTTCGCTTCCAAAGCTTAAGACTAAGGGTTCAATAACAAATGTCTCTCCAGAGTTACTGCATTTAGTTGATTTTGCTATCAGGGGAAAGCTTGCACATGAATACGATGACTATTGCGAGACATGGCCTGCTAGCGGTTCTATCAGCCCTGAAGATGAATCTCGGTCTAGTGTTGTGTTTTCTACTTCAATTCATACTTCGTTTATTTATCTACCCTGCAGATCAATAGAAGAGGATGAGCTTGATATCAATGACTTGGTTGAAACTGATGGGGAGGATAGAATATTTGAAGTTGAACATGATGGGTTGATAAACGAAGATGAAGACAAGTCACAGTCTACTATACAAGACATGCTTTCTTCAACGGATGTGCCCGAGAGGCCATTCATGGTGGACAAAATCTTGGCATGTGCTTGTTCTATGGCAAGCAATAAAATCTATGCCAATAACAATGTTCTGCACATGAACGTGAGTATTTTGATTGTTAGTGAAGAAGAAGAAGAATTGGAGACAGAAGATGATGTAGAGACAGGTTCGGGGCTTGCCAGTGAAGCAGCGATTCAAGAATTGGAGATTGTTAGAGTTCAGGAAGAGTCATTATTAGAACAAGGTGAAATCTGTTTGGATGAGTTTTCTTGTGGTTTGGAAGCAAGACGCATGCCTTGTTCACATGTTTTTCATGAACATTGCATTGTTGATTGGCTTCATATTGGAAATTTTTGTCCATTGTGTAGGTTTGAGCTGAACTAAATATTATCTATGGAGGAATTCTTTTTGATGTTTGTGTTTTTGCAAACGTAATTCAAACTAGAATTATTCTTGGCTTAATGATCCACCAAATCACATGGAAAAGTGATTTGAGATCCAAATATACAATCTTTTTGCTTTTGTTATAATCATTGTTATTATAGATTATTATCTCTTGTCAAGTATAACTCAATTGGGTATTATCATCACACAAATGCCCTAACAATTTTATCTCTTTGTTTTGTCAAGTAGTCTCTGGTACGATGAGTTTGTTAGCTAGGAACAAGAATTGGGAGAAAATAAACATTGAAATTCTGTCTCTAATTTGTTTTCGAACTTCTTTCTGAAGTTTCTTTTGCTTTGACCTGTGTAATCTAGAAGAATTCCATTATTTGAAATTGTCTATGATCAAGCTCTAAATTAAAGTCTGGATAAAATAAATTACAGTATAGTTATTCAGTTAAAATATAATTACAAACAGAGCAAACTTTTTGCTTTTATTACAATAAACCCACTTGTCATTAGCCTATCTTAGTTAGAGTTAAATTGAGAGGTAAAAATGTCTTTTAATATTATATACCTTATTTATTATTTTGCTTTTAAAATTAATTTTTTAATTAGATCTCCACCATCTATCTTAGATGGATGGTGGAGATTTATTTGAGAAGAAAATTAAAAATTAAATAAAAAATAAAAAATTCATGAAAAATTAAAAATAGAATATAAATAAAACAATCATCACATCTCCACCGTCTATCTTAAGATGGACGGTGAAGATCAGTTGATTAAAAAAGGAAAAAATAAATAAATTTACGGTCTCTCGTTGCTTCTTCCCTACTAGCCACTGACACCGTCTCTCTCTTTCTCTCTCTCTCTCTCTCTCCTTCTTATTCTTCCCCATTGGTCACAGTCACCATCTGTGTATCCTTCTTCTTCTTCTTCTTCTTCTTTTTTTTCTTCTTCTTCTTCTTAGATGAATTTGTGTCCTTGAATTTTTTTTTTTTTTTTTTTAAATTTTTAAAAAATGATTTGGTTATTTTTCATGTTTTTGGATTCACTTTTGATTTTTTTTTAATAAGATATTGATGATTATTTGTTGATGGGGTTGAATTGATGATTGTTGAAGATATTTTGATTGGTAATTGTTAATGGCTTTTTGAATTGGCGATTGCAATGGGTGGATGAGTTTGCAATGGGTAAATGATTAACGATTTTTGCACATAGAGTTGATGATTGACGATTGCACATTGGGTTGGTGATTTTTTTTTTTTCTATTTCTGTTGATATTTTGAAGATGCCTGATTTTGTTAATGGATGATTGATGTTTCTTCCCAAGAGAAAGAACATCTTTTTTAACTTTTATATTTTTTTAAATAAATTTTTTTATTTAGTTTTTTATTATGAGGGTATTTTGATCTTTTGATTATATTACACTGTTGACTATCAAATTTAACAGAGATTCCCTAACCGAGGGGGTTAATTGTAAAAAATTGAAAATATGGCTTTGTTTGTAAGCATGTTTCAATTGAGTAATTAAATTGTAATTTGCTCATCTGGATATTATACTTTCAATTTTCCTTTTCTCCGGTTGTACATAAAATTTTCCTTTTCTTTGGCCATTCCTTTGTGCAACAATACCCACTGTTTTGCTGATTGCCTGCAGCTTTCTCCCTAAGTTGTATGAGAAGACAAGTCTACTGTAATGGGAAAACCATAATGTTTAGGCGTGTAATTATGACTACTCTTAATGAGAGTATCGACGTGGAGATCCAAAGAGCCAGACTGCGATTACTGTAATAAATGGTAGTGAATATGGTTTAAGGTTGGTGTGTTGTAATAAAGGCGATTGAATGTTGGTTAAGGTAGACAAACAATCATGAAGAAGCAATTAATAATAAGAGAAGGCAGGGAGAAGAATGCAAAGACAGAAAATTTTACGTGGTTCGACGAATGTGCTTACGTCCATAGGTCACTCTGAATTGATTTCAACAGAGTGATGGTAATACTAGTGTCAAAACTCATTTTTACAATGAAAATCATCCCTATTTATAGAGAATGAGAGATATAATGGAGTATTTTACACGCTTAAAATCATTATCATTATCACCTAATCTGATTTTAGTCATATTGCATTTATTACTATTACAATGATTATTCTTACATGCCCCATACCTACATTAAATACTTCAGTTAAAGTCTTCTCTATAATAAATGCATAGTCGGCGCATTAAACACCTCTCGAGAATTGCAGATACTGAGTCGGCATGAAATCAGAGGATGAGGTTGATCTTGGTATTGGCTTTTCAAGGCATTCCCTGACGTGAGCTTATCAATCTGATTGCTTATGCGAGCTGAAAAGATGCCGAGGTGGACTGACATAAACACAGGCTGGAAGTGTGCTAAGACAGACTGGGTATGGCACGAGCTCAAGAGTCCGACGAGCTTGTCATCGAGACCTGAAAGCTGGGCTCCTTGGATCTTTGGGTACCGCACTCGTCTTTTGGGCCTTTAACAATCCTTTTATGTGGCAAGAAAACGGGCATAACAGAGGAAAATGAAATTTAATTCGTAATTACAATTTAAACGAAAATCAAATTGGGTGAAGTTCACATAAACAAAAAAAAAAAAAAAGTTAAACTTGAGTCCATATCCCAATTCCTTATATGTACCCTTTCAGATAAATGTGATCTAAATTCAGGTATAAACAAAACTTCATGGTCTACTTTTTTGAATCTAAATTGTTTTGTGTCAGGGCCAGTAAATTTGCCTCCAACAACATAGTCTCGGATTTTGTTAACGGTTAAACCCAACCTCATCAAAATTCTGACAATGACACAGCCCAGGCCCCGTTGTCATCCACTGGTTCACTGAAAACTCGGGGACAGAAAAGTCAAGACAGTTGATGCAAGTACAAGTGTACAACTAACAGCGGCGCAGTTTGCATCCTGCTTTTCAATTTTCCCTGACCGACAACTTCCACCGCCAGGCATGTTTCCTTCTCTCAACCATCAAACTTAAAGGGTTCAATTCTAGATCGTCTAACAAGTAACAACTCATCATCAGCGACTAGCACAAAAAATAAAAATTAATGAACAAACTGCTCTACATAAAGTTATATGTAGTTACACTGGTTATGTAATGTATGATGTAGCTCTCTCTCTCCCGATTTTAGTCTACTTTGCATGAGTCTTATGTGTTAGAGTTACCTGGGTCGGTTTTCATTGCTTCATGTGTCAGATGTCCAACGTAAATCTTGATTTTCAGTGTTTCTACAACTTCCAGATCATCAATGGCTGCTCCTGATAATCCATCCCAACATTTGCCACCGCAAGTTCTACTTTTGAAACCCCCACCAGCTTTTGCACTCTTCGGCGACCAGTTCTTCTCCTCCCAACATTTCAGTTTCTTGAAATCATACGAGTTCGATCTCCCACTCCACCAATTCTTGACTGCTCACGCACAGTACGTACAGGCTATCCTTTCATCGGGCGGCGCCGCTGTCACCTCAGACATCCTCCAGCGGATGCCGTCGGTGAGGTTGGTGGTCACCACCCACGCTGGACTTGACCACATCGACTTGGACGAGTGCCGCCGCCGCGGAATCGCTGTAACCAATATTGGCAATATCGGGTCCGACGATGTGGCCGACACTGCTGTAGGGTTGTTGATTGATGTTCTGAGGAAAATTTCTTCTGCTGATCGGTTCGTGAGACAAAAGCATTGGCCTCTCAAAGGACACTATCCTCTTGCTTTTAAGGTACAATATGCCTCCCCACTGTCAAAATTTCCATCTTTGATTTAATTAAATTTATTCTATTTACGGCACACAGGTTACAAATTATTTAAAAGGTTTTGTTAATGTTTGCAATAATCTATATATAATCTAAATTTGAGATGTATAATTGATTTTAACATGTATTTTAAAAGGAGAAAATTTTTCATAAGATTGTTTCATAGTTGATGTGATAAGACAAATCAATAGAAAAACTGAGTGAAAACAAAATGGTTCGTCTCACTAGAACAATAGTAGACGGTCCCATAAATGATTTTTTCCTTTAAACTGCAGTGTTGTAATTGTTATTTTGTTGTTTGTACTATTTGCAAATTTAGGTGAGTGGGAAGAGAATTGGGATTGTTGGATTGGGAAGAATCGGGTCAAGAGTGGCCAAAAGGCTTGAACAATTTGGCTGCATTATCTCATACAATTCAAGGAACAGATGCCCCTCTGTAACGTACATATTTTATTCCAACGTGCGTGAGCTCGCAGCAAATAGTGATCCCTTGATCATTTGCTGTGCATTAACTGCTCAGACCCACCATTTGATCAACAAGCAGGTGTTTTCTGCATTGGGAAAGGAAGGTGTGGTTGTAAATATTGCACGGGGGAGTGTTATCGATGAGCAGGAACTGGTCCGGTGTATGATGAAAGGAAAGATAAGAGGTGCGGGTTTGGATGTGTTTGCTAGCGAGCCGGATGTGCCTAAAGAGTTATTTGGATTAGAAAACGTGGTTCTGTCACCACATAGTGCTGCCTTTACAGTGGAATCATTCAAAGATTTGCAACAACTTGTGGTGGGTAACTTAGAAGCCTTCTTTTCTAACAGGCCTTTGCTTTCTGCGGTTGCGCTTGATTGAGTGGATATGGTTTTTTGAAGGTCAATTCAATTTTCTCTGCCATTACTTCAAAACATCAATTGTTCTAATTTTGTTGTCAGTGTTGAGGATTAAAAACACGTACATTTTTTTTTTTCCCTAACTTTGAATCTTTGTTAGGTTGCATATTACGAGCTATTCAGAATTGCCTTTTCAAAGGTTAATTTTGAAAAATAGAAAATTTTTTTGTTGTAGAGCAAAATTTGTTAATTATGTGTAGAAGAACTGGCTAATAACTTTCAAACGTTTTTTACTTAAAAAAGAAAAGAAAAAAACTTCAAATTTTTTTTTATTGAATTAAGTAATAAAATCTATACCAATCACAAAGGTTGTACACATGAATGTGAATCTATTGGAGGTTAAAAAGAAGAATTAGGGGCGTAGAGACAACTGTGGGGGCCTGCTAGTGATGGGACTAAAATACAGATGGGGAACCGCTTTCCCATAGCCCATCTCATCCTGAAAGTAACAGATCAATTATTTTTCCCACTTAAAATTTAATAGTACTGAATTATATTTATTAAGTTATTTTTATTTATTTTTTTAAAGTGATCAAACCATTTAAAATTATCAAAAAATAACTGAAAAAATTAGGTAAGAATTTTTAACTTTTCACTTAATTATAAATCACTTAATCACATTTAAAAGTTTTTATTCCAAATCTATCATCTTTAAATAACATAATTTCAAATGTATCATAATTTTATATTACTTAAATTTTATTTTCTTTTTTGTTTCTTGATACTTACCAAAAATAATTTAAAAAGTAAAACTTAAATACATTTCATCCCAAATTCTTTTAGAATTGAACTAATACATTTTAATTTACAATTTAAGCGTTCCTTTTTTTAATGTTTTCTTAAATATATTAATATATTTAAATATAAATATAGCTAATATTACTATATTTTTTAATCATATTTTAATTATGAATAAAATATTATTAATATGTATATAAAAATATTTTAGAGTTTATTAAATTATTTATTTCCAAATATTTTTGTTAAATTAATTAAAATTACATAACAATAAATAATAAAAGGGTATAAATGTCAACTTACTAGTTTTTAGATAATTTTATATTAAAAAAAAAATAAGTTTATAATATATTCAGAGGTAAGATAGAAAAAAACAAACATGTTATTCAGATTTAAGATTTCAATCACTATTCAGCCTTCAGTATTCAGCAGCATTGTTTAGTCTTCAGACAAAAAAATAAACGACCCCTAATAGACATTTCTATTTAAAAAGTTGCATATCTAATCCTCCGAAAGGTTTTATGTATACTTGTAACAGAATGTATATAAAATCTATAAAATTTGTGAACATCACCTAAATTTATGATTTCAAAAATTCAACATTACTTTTCAAATAATAATAATAACAACGATAGTTTTTCGACCATTATGTGTGGGTTGATCTTCCACTTTTGTGTGGATTTCTCTTCATATTTATGTGGGTGGATTTCTTTTAATTGGGAGCAGTCCCCTGAATTATAGTATCGGTGTTCTATCTCGGTTGATTTCGATAGTTCTTTGGATCTGTTACAGTTTCTGTACACAAAAAAAAAAATCACTTTACTCTGATAAGGGTCCCTACAAATTTTCTCTATTAGGATTGGACAAAATCTTCATCAAATCCCATTTTTATTTTCATTTTTATTTTTAGTTTTTATTTTTTAGTACCAAATCCCATTTTTATTGAAAAGATGAGATTGGACAAAATATAATTTCACCTCCGTTGTAATCCTAATCTTACTAAAATGGAATAAATTAGTCCCACCTAATTAATCTCACCTCATGTCCCTCTTTTTTAACCTGACAAACAAAAGAGAGGAGGAGGGCTGCACGGGCCTCTTAGATTCTCTTGCTTCAGTTCCACTTTGCGGCACATGACTCTCTCACCAACCCAACATGGAAACTGAAGATCTTCCACAAGTACTCGTCATGAAACCACCACCGGACTATCTACTTTTCGGACAAGACTGCTTTCGCTCCAACAAGTTCCGCTTCCTCAAGGCCTGGGAGTCGCCGCTTCCTCTGGACCAGTTCTTGCAAGCCCATGCACAATCGGTCCAAGCAATTCTCTCCTCCGGCGGCGCCCCCGTCACGGCCGAGATTCTTCGCCTGATGCTGGCGGTCAAAATGGTGATGACCACCAGCGCTGGACTCAACCATATCGACTTGGCCGAGTGCCGCCGCCGCGGCGTCGCTGTTGCCAACGCTGGATCGGTTTTCTCCGAAGATGTCGCGGACTTGGCGGTGGGGTTGCTGATCGATGTGTTGAGGAAGGTTTCTGCTGCTAATCGGTACGTCAGACGAGGGCTTTGGACTGCAAATGGAGACTACCCTCTCGGTTCCAAGGTTGTCACTTTGTCTTCTTCTTTTGACTTTCTTGGTTTTGTATCTGTTTCTAGACAGGTTATATGATATTGATTTTCTGTTACTCGTGACTGTTGCAGGACGCCCCTTGTTTTTGTTTCTTTTGTAACATTAATAAATGAAAAATAGAATACGAAAATGAATCTTTTTTTTTTTTTTTTTTAATTAAAAAAAAAACGGTAAACATGTTCAAATTCTTCAAATTTTTATCAAGTTACAAACTTTGTATGGATATTGTTTCCAAATTTTTCAGGTGGGAGGTAAGCGAGTTGGGATTGTTGGACTGGGGAGTGTAGGCTCGTTGGTAGCTAAGAGGCTTGAAGCTTTTGGTTGTTGCATATCATACAATTCAAGGAAGCAAAAACCATCCGTCTCCTATCCTTTTTATTCAAATGTTTGTGAACTTGCAGCTAATAATGATGTCCTCATCATATGCTGTGGATTGACTGACGAAACCCGCCACATGATCAATAAGCAAGTGCTGTCAGCGTTGGGGAAGGAAGGAGTGGTTGTTAATATTGGTCGCGGGGCTATTATTGATGAACAAGAGCTGGTGAAGTGTTTGGTGCAAGGAGAGATTAAAGGTGCTGGCTTGGATGTGTTTGAGAAGGAGCCTGCTGTGCCTGAAGAGCTCTTTGAGTTGGACAATGTTGTTCTATCACCACATCGTGCTGTTTTTACATGGGAAACTTTTAGAGATCGGCAAACACTTGTTGTGGAAAACTTGGAAGCCTTCTTTTCGAATAAACCGCTGCTCACTCCAGTTATGGATGATTAAATGTAATGTGAGTTTTAATTCATTCTCTAATCATACAATTCTGGTCCATAATTTCTGTATTGAACATTGTTCATTTCGAATACTTGATACATATATGTGTATGTATTGTACTTGGTTTTCAGCTAGAACTTACTTTGTCATGTGGAAAATTTGGTGACAACGAATGTTTTCAAGCGTAATTAGTGAAAAACACTTTCCATTTGCATTTCTCTTTCTTGTCATTAAGGTGGATCATTAAAATTTTTATATTGGGAGCAATCCATGGACGTAATTTTTGGGCATGATCTAAGGCAAACAGAAATTGGAGCTTCCTGTAAGAGTAAATTTGATGAGGTATGTATGGAATTGCCGGTTATAACCTGCTTGGGATGTAATGTAAACCAACCAAACATGATGTGACGTCTGCCTCCGGTCCCACCAACCCACCAATAAGATTCCATCTTTGATATCAAATGGCCACCAAAAATCTATGAAAACTTTCTAGAAAAGGAAATAGAAAAAGCAGCTATAGTAATGGCTAATGACTTTACTCCTCCAACTCCATTTACTCTTCCTGCAAAAGTTTCAAGTTTGATAAAAATCTATCAATGGAAATCCATAAAAAACATGAACATCAGCAACCCAAAGACCTGCCAGGAGTCCTTGTAATCAAACCACCACCACCATTGACACTATTTGGTGACAAATTTGTCTCAGAGAAGTTCAAGCTCTTGAAAGCATATGAATCCCCACTCCCTCTTGAGGAATTCCTGATAAGCAATTCGCATTCAATTCAAGCCATACTATGTTCTGGTGCTTCTCCGGTCACAGTGGACATACTCAGGCTACTGCCTTGTTTGCGGTTGGTTGTCACTTCCAATGCAGGCGTCAACCACATCGACTTGCCCGAATGCCACCGTCGTGGGATCGCTGTTACTAACTCTGGGAGCGTGTTCTCGGATGAGTGTGCTGATGCTGCAGTTGGGTTGTTGATTGATGTGTGGAGAAAGGTCTCGGCTGCTGATAGATACGTGAGACAAGGACTTTGGATCACCAATGGAGACTATGCTCTGGGTTCTAAGGTCATCGTTTCTCTCTTTTACAATTTGTGTACATTAATCTTGGTTTTAATTTGTTTTTCGAGTAGCAATGTTTCTCGGAGTTTCTATTGAGTAGATTCTTTGTTATAACTAACATTAACAGAATAGAATTCGAGTAATATTTGCCTGCTGTGTACATTTTTTTTAAAAAAATTTGAAAACTGACTTGATGTTCAACTATAAATGGGTGCACTACACTGAACCATTGTGCGTAGATATCTAAGTAGTAACATGTTTGTTAAAAGTTAAAATGGGAGTTGCAAACCATTGTGTTTTTGATATAAATAATCAATTATACCTCATTGAATTATGGAACATTAGTTATTTTCTAATTCTAATGGGAATTATATTGATGACTGAAATTTATCAGTTGGGAGGCAAGCGAGTTGGGATTGTTGGATTGGGAAAGATTGGCTTAGAGGTTGCTAAGAGGTTGCAGGCATTTGGTTGCACAATCTTGTACAATTCAAGGAAGGAAAAGGCAGTATCATACATATTCTATTCGAATGTATGTGAACTTGCAGCCACTAGCGATGCCCTGATAATTTGTTGTGGATTAACTGATCAAACTCGCCACATGATTAATAGACAAGTGTTGTTGGCATTGGGGACGAAAGGTGTGATTATTAACATTGGACGCGGGGCTATTATAGATGAGAAGGAATTGGTTCGATGTTTGGTGCAAGGAGAGATTGGAGGTGCGGGTTTGGATGTGTTCGAAAACGAACCAAATGTTCCTCAAGAGCTGTTTGCAATGGACAATGTTGTGATGACGCCGCATAATGCTGTTTTCACTACAGAATCTTTCATAGCTTTGTGTGAACTTGTGGTGGGCAACTTGGAAGCTTTTTTCTCTAACAAACCATTGCTTTCTCCTGTCACAGAAGATTGAAATTTGTTCCAAAGCTGGCTTCAAACACTGGCATGTTGGGTTTGGAAAAAAATGTTTTTCTAAACCCAAGAAATACCCTGGTTATCAAACGTAGCTTTAGGGATCGGCAAGCACTTGTGGTGGAAAACTTGGAAACCTTTTTCTCAAATAAACCGCTGCTTGTTCCAGTTATGGATGATTAAATTGGATTTCTGAATGTAGTGTAAGTTGTAATTCACTCTCTAATCATACAATTCTGGTCTATAATTATCGTATTGAATATTGTTCATTTCAAATTCTTGATACATGTGTATGTATCATTGTTAGTTTTCAGCTAAACTTAATTTGTCATGTGGAAAATTTGGTGACAATTAATGTTGTCAAGCATAATTGGTTAAGTATAATTTCCATTTACATATGTCTTTCTTGTCATTATGGTGGATCATACAAATTTCTTTCATTAGAGCAATCCATGGACATATTTTGAGAATGATTTAAGGCAAATAGAAATTGGTTTTGTGATTAAAAATAATAGAAATTGGAACTACGTCTTAGAGTAAATTTGAGGAGAAATCTATGAAATTACACTGTGATCTGACAGCTCTATAACCAACCAAGATGACGTTTGCGCCACTAGTCCTCCCAACCGATTTCCAAAATCCTATCTTAGTTGTCAGTAGACTCCAAAAATCTTGGATAACTTCCTATAAAAGGAGATAAAGTAAAGGGAAAATCTCAATTTAGTTTTTAATGAAATATTATTTTTTTATTCACTTACGTATTTTCACTATCCATCATCTTTAACGTTTAAAAAATTTATCAAATAAGTTTTTTTGACCAAAAAATTAACAATCAACCATGAGAAAATAGATACAAAGTATAGAATACCCTTAATTATTTTATGTCTATTTTAATTAAATTTAAAAAATTAAATTAAATAAGGTTAATGTGTCACATTAATTAAAGTTGCAATTTTTTTTTTTTTTTAAATGGAATTTTTTTTTTTTTTTTTTTTTTTTATTTACTTTATAAAACAAATTTATTAAATTAAAAAAATAATAATTTGGGAAAAAAATCAAAACTCAAAAAAATAAAATCAAAAATCAAAATTAAAACAAGTTGAAAAATAGAGAAAATTTTTAATTGTTCTTTGGACATTTTAAACAAAGAAAATCAAAACATAATTTTATTTTTTTTTTTAAAGAAAAGACTTACAATGATCTCATGAGATTTGGAAGAGCAATGGAGCAAATGAACAATCTGCTTCATCGCACATGTTAAACAAAAGAGCATGCACGGAGATAGACGGTGCACTCGATCCTAAACACTAACTTATTCCCGATGATCTTCAGCAGTTTCTCCAGTTTCATCATCGATAGGTGTAGACGATGAAGACGATGGTAGCTTCTCCGTTTTCCAACACCACAGATATATACAATGAAGACGGCACTCATGGCATGAAGAGAGTTCGAATGGAGAAAATCATGTTGTGGTGGCTGTGGTGGTAGCGAGGGTGGCAATGGTGGTGGGTGTTGCTAGTGAAATAGATGGAGTCCATACGACAATCCCAAAGACGATCGCGGAGTCACGAGCGATGGCAGTGGCAGCGTGGTTTAGGAGTCAGAATGAAGATAAAGATCTGGTAAGTGCAACAATGGTGGCTGTTGTGGTTGAAGGTTAACCTTTATTTAATTTTCATATTTTTTAAATATATTTGAATATTTTTAATTAATTTTTATTTATTTAATAATTATATATTTTAATTAATTGTATTTTTATTCATTTTTTTTGTTGACACATGGTATATATTTATTTTTATTATTAATTTTAAATGTTTTTTTTTTTAATATAATAACTGTAACTGGAACAAGTCCAGAGAACAACCAGGACCATTGAACCAAGATATTACACTGTGGCATGGCCTAGAGGGGACGACTCTCAAGTGGGAGAGAACAATCCATATAGGGATGGGAGAACAACCCACACTGATGGTGGGACAGAAATTATTAATATATTATATATTATAGAAGATTATATATTATATTATTATATATATAGAAAGTGGCGGGGGGGGGGGGGGGGAGGGCGGGGAATGGCGTGGAGGTTGACTGGTGCCAACGGCACCAGCAACCATTCGACTTATTAATTTTAAATGTTGATGGGACAAAATGATCAAAATTCTCTTTAATTGACTAACGGTCAACTAATAAATAAACGAATTTAATGAATTTCTTAAGTAGTAGAGACGCCGGATATTCCAATACATAAGTGAGTAATGAGTAATATTTCTCAAAATATTAGGAACTATATTGAAGTTTCTCCCACAACAAAAATATAAAAAGATGTCTCCTCTGAGTCCATCTACTCTTCCTACAAAAGTTTCAAAGCCCTCGAATCGATAAAAATTCCAAAAATGGAAATCCACCAAAACCATGAACATCGGCAACCCAAAGGCCTGCTAGGAGTCCTTGTAATCAAACCACCGCCACCATTGGCACTGTTTGCTGACAAATTTGTCTCAGAGAAGTTCAAGCTCTTGAAAGCATATGAATCACCACTCCCTCTTGAGGAATTCTTGATAAGCAATTCGCAGTCCATTCAAGTCATACCATTCTCTCGTATTGCTCCGGTCACAAGCGGACATACTCAGGCTACTGCCTTGTTTGCGGTTGGTTGTCACTTCCAATGCAGGCGTCAACCACATCGACTTGCCCGAATGCCACCGTCGTGGGATCGCTGTCACCAACGCCGGGAACGAGTTTTCGGGTGAGTGTGCTGATGCTGCTGTTGGGTTGTTGATTGATGTGTGGAGAAAGGTCTCGGTTGCTGATAGATACGTGAGACAAGGACTTTGGATCACCAATGGAGACTATGCTCTGGGTTGTAAGGTCATCTTTTCTCTCTTTTACAATTTGTGCGCATTAATCTTGGTTTTAATTTGTTTTTCTGGTAGCAATGTCTCTCGGAGTTTCTATTTTAGAGCAAAATTGAATAGATTCTTTGTCATAACTAACATTAACCTAATAGAATTCGAGTAATATTTGCTGCTCTGTACTTCTTTTTTTTTTTTTACTTTTGTGAACTGACTAGATGTTCAACTATAAATGGGTTCACCACACTGAACTGTTGTGTCTACAAATCTAAGTAGTAACATGTATGTGAAAAGTTAAAATGGACTCTTAGTTGCAAACCATTGTTTTTTTTATATAAATAATCAACTATGTTGAGGTTGTGCTTTAGAAGAAGCTGACCAAGTCTTAGTTTTCTGTTATATTTGTTCCATTTTTTTTGTTTGTTTGTTTTTTTTTTTTTGTTATTAGTGGCAATAAATTAGGAACCTGCAGAATGTGCAGCAAATTTGTTGGCTTTTTGTTACAAGATGATGTATTGTTATGTTTATTCAATAAAAATATGTCGACAGTTTTTGCTTCATTTTCTTGTGTTTATGCATAAAAGCATTTTCTAGCTTCAACAATTTGGTATTAGAGCTATTTTTCTCGAGGGACTTGAGTGTTTGAGTGAACACCACAAACAAAATAAATCCAAACCTGTTCACATCCAAACCATCAAATCAGTATGGATTTAGAAGCATCATACACAACAGTTGCTCCTCCAGTGTTTGATGGAGAAAATTATCAGGTATGAGCGGTTAGAATGGAAGCTTTTCTTGATGCAAGTGATCTTTGGGAAGCTGTTGAGGAGGACTATGAGGTTCCGCCATTGCCTAACAATCCAACTCTTGCACAACTCAAAAGTCACAAGGAAAAGAGGCAAAGAAAGTCGAAAGCAAAGACTTGTTTATTTGCTATTGTCTCACCATCAATCTTCACCAAAATTATGACCCTGAAATCAACTAAAGCAATTTGGGATTTTCTTAAGAAATAGTATGAAGGCAATGAGAGAATCAAAGGAATGTAGGTGCTGAATTTAATAAGGGAGTTTGAGATACAAAAAATGGAGTTAGAGACAATCAAAGAGTATTTTGACAGACTTTTGAGCATTGTCAACAGGGTAAGGTTGCTTGGTACTGAATTTTCTGATTCTAGAATAGTTTAGAAAATCCTTGTTACAGCCTTTGAAAAATTTGAGGCTTCATTGAAAATTCTAAAGACCTGTCAAGTATCACCTTGGCAGAATTATTGAATGCATTGCAGGCATAAGAGCCAAGAAGACTTATGAGGTAGGAAGGCTCAATAGAAGAAGCTTTGCAAGCTAAACTTCAAATCAATCACAACAGCAAAGGAAAGAAGAAAAATGCTAATGAGGTTGTTGTTAATGATAACAACAACAGTAGTGGCAACAACAAAAATTACCCTTCTTGTTAGCATTGTGGCAAGAAAGGTCATCCTCCTTTCAAGTGTTGGAGAAGGCTAGGTGTGAGATGTAACAAATGTAATCGCATGGGACATCATGAGAAAATATGCAAGAATAACATTCCCGAACCGAATGAAGCTAAAATGGTAGATGAACAAGAAGAGGAGGAGCAATTGTTTGTAGCCACATGCTTTGCTAATAGTAGTTTAAGTGAAAGCTGACTCATTGACAGTGGCTGCACCAATCACATTACCTATGATCAACAAATCTTCAAGGAGCTTAATAAGTCTCAAGTGTCAAAGGTTAGAATTGGCAATGGGGAGTATATTGCTATCAAAGGCAAAGGGACAATAGCTATTGAAAGCTGTACAGGTATAAAACTTATTACTGATATTCTTTTTATACCTGAAATTGATCAAAATTTATTAAGTGTGGGATAGCTTCTAGAGAAAGGTTACAAAGTTATTTTTTAGAACAAGAAATGCTTGATCAAGGATGCAAATGATCAAGATATATTCAAGATCAAAATGAGAGGCAAAAGCTTCTCATTGGATCTAATGGAGAAGGAGCAGACTGCATTTCCAAGTTTAGTTAACATCTTTGAGCTTTGGTATAAAAGGTTGGGGCATTTCAATCAAGCAGCACTTTTACATATGAAAAGAATGGAGCTGGTGTATGGCTTACCTCGATTGGAAGAGCATTTATTAAATTGCAAAGCATGTCAATATGGCAAGCAAATAAAACTGTCATTTTTTTAGACAGCTTGGAGAGCATCACAGAAGTTGCAGTTGATTCACATTGATCTCTATGGACCTTAGAAAACTCCATCTTTAAAGGGAAGCAAATACTATATTGTTTTTATTGATGATCTAACCAGAATGTGTTGGATTTACTTCCTAAGATTTAAATCAGAGGTTGCAGGAATATTTTGGAGATTTAAAGCATGGATTGATAATCAAAGTGGCTACAGAATATAAGTCTTGAGATCAGACAATGGCAAATAGTATACATAAGAACAATTCAATCTATTCTATGATGAGGTTGGCATTGAGGACCAATTGACTGCTCCTTACATTCTACAGTAAAATGAAGTAAGTGAAAGGAAGAATAGAATCATAATGGAGATGACTAGGCGCATGTTACATGAGAAAGAGCTGTCTAAAAAATTTTGGGTAGAGGCTATAAACACAGTTGTTTTTTTTGCTAAATAGACTTTCCGGTAAGGCAGTAAAGGGAAAGACTCTTTTTGACGCTTGGTATGGATATAAATTATCTTTGATGAATTTAAAAATCTTTAGTTGTGTTTGTTTTTCACATGTTCCTCACGTGAAAAGGGACAAACTTTATAAGAGGGCAGAACCTGACATCTTTATTGGTTATAGCAATGTCTCTAAGGCTTACAAAATTTTTCAACCTCAAACAAGAAAAATTTTGATAAGTAGAGATGTTCAATTTATGGAGGATCAACAATGGTGTTGGAAATCTAAAAATGAAGATCAAAATATTGATATCCCATTAAATCATGGAGAGGAAGTTGATGAGTCATTTGTCAGAGGTACTACACTGCTCTCTGATGTTTATCAAAGATGCAATGTTGCTGTTTTTGAACATACAAGATATGACGAAGCTGAAAAGGATAAAAAATGGATAGCTGCAATGCAGAAGGAGTTGAGAATGATTGAGAAAAATCAAACATGGGAATTGGTTGAAAGGTCTAAGTACAAAAAAATCATTGGTGTTAAATGGGTGTTCAAAACCAAGCTGAATGTTGATGGCTCCATCAACAAATACAAAGCAAGGCTTATGGTGAAGGGTTGTAACACCCTCCACCTAATTCCCATTCAGATGGAAACTCGAGTCAAAGAATGCTTCTTGAATCGATTTATTCGTTATTATTTTACATATATATACTATAACTTTTTTATTTTAATAAAAAATCCAACATAATTTCCTCTGTTTTTTTTAAAATCCCAAAATTATAAAGACCTGCAGATTTCAAAAGAAACACTTCTAAAAATAATCCAAATTCTCAACTTCCATTTTGGACCCTTCGTCCAACTCCAAAATCACTTCGCCACACAAACATTCATACATACAACATTTAAGAAAAAACATATCAATCAAAATTAAACACTAGCTAAATGATAAATAAGAATTTCTTTACAAAATTACTTTACAAACCAAAAGTCTTTTCTACAATTTATATATATTATTATTTACAAAACTTCAAGACTACATATTCTTATATATAGATATACGTCCGTGTCAATGCGCTTCAACAAAATACCTAATGCCAAAATAATTAAATGCCAAAATGTGGAGAGATGTGACTCGCAGGGAAGTGTCTTCTCGTCAATCTTTATCTATGGTGCCCAAATCTCAATTTACGCATTATAAATCCAACACGTTAGGTATTTATTTTTAGCAGGTGTATTCATACATTACATTATTCATATCGTCAACAAAATTCATATTACAAAATAGAATTTTCGACATTCTCAAAGTCTTAATCAAATTTCATAAATGAATTAATTTACTAATAATTGCACACATAAAACATATGAATTTGGTTTTCAAACACATCAAAAATCAAATTTCCAAAATGCTCGAACTCTCATCATAATTCATAAATAATTCGATTTACTAACAATGACACATATAAAACCTTCTATAATAATTCACATCGAAAGCACATTACTAACAATTACGTATATGAGATACATAAAAATCATTTCCAACATAGTTACACGATTTTCATTCAATATTCTTCTCAGATACAAACGGTAAATCATTATTTCATAATTTTTCGAAACAGATAAATTTATAAAGAATTCAAATTTTCATTCACTGCCCGCATAAATACAATTATTTTCATTTTCAAAAATGTCAACATGATTTTATTTAATAGTATTCAGTGCCTTTTGTAAATACTGACACGATACCATAGACTGGAAATCAGGTTTCACATATCCCCTGGCATCGGACACTCGGTAACTACCGGCCAGAGCACCCTTCATATAATACACAAATTCTAAGACCGGACACTCGACGTCTCTCAAGGTCCGCGAAATGGATATCCACATTTATAAGCATAACGGTGCAGTACTGTTATAATCACCCTATTGGCATGACAAGTTCTCCGGCATTAGTCACTCGGTGACTACCCGCCGAATCATATTTCATATATCACAGTTTCATATTTCCCTTCGGCAGCGGACACTCGATGTCTGGCCGCTGGATCTCAATTCACATTCGTATCGATTTCTGGACCAGACACTCGGTGCCTCTCAAAGTCCATAAACCACATCGGTATATAATCGGAACGGCGCAGTACTGCTAATATTTCTCTCTTAACATACCAACTTCCAGTCTTCATCTACAAATGTTCAGATTTACTCAGACTCTCAATATTTTCAATAATTACGAAAATTTTTCGTTTTCGATTAAATTTTTAAAAGTCGTTTAACTATCAAACTTCATCATTTATTTTTATTTTCGAAATCTTTCAAAACCTTCCTTTTTTATCACTACCAAAGGATCATTTTGTCCTTGGTTTCACTTTTCAAAATTTTATTACATAATAACACATTTTCCACATTTTTTTCATTAAACCGCAAGAGGTGGGTTTCGAATTTTCCTTCTTCGGAATCATAATCGTGACACATATCATCTCAACACGATATAAATAACACGTAAACATAAGTGAAATGACAAAATTACCCCTAGGTTCTCCTAGGGTCACTATTCGATCAAGGGGTGTTAGTTTTCGAAAATTGTTTTGACTTTACAATTTATCTTACACATAATTTCCATAGCATCCGTTTAATACATAAATAAACTTAAAATGACGAAAATACCCCTAGACCCCTATTTAATTCAAATTCGGTCATAAGGGGGTTTTTATGCAAAAATGTTATTTCATTTGGTTTTTATCCATAAAATCTCTTCCATCAATATCCAACCAACACATACATATCATAAATAATAACTCATCACGTCAAAATCACATCACTGCAAAGTTTCAAAACAAAATATTAAATTTTTAGCTACTAACAAAATTCAATTTCGAAAACAAATGTATACCAACAACATCACAACCTCAATTCATTCCAAAAGATTGTATAACCCATTCAAACATTAAAAAAAATCACTTCATCATATGCAAAAACACAAATTGTCCACATACAAGTATAATTATACATTTATTTATCCATTTACATTTTTATTTCGAATATCATTTTAACTCAACATAAATCATCATATAATATCATTCAAACATTAAAATTCATTCAACTACCTAAACTTTTCTAAATTGACTTTTTTTTTTTTTCTAGTTTTGATTACAACCAAGCTAAAACAAAAATAAAATCATCAATTTCACCACTAATGCTTTATCTTTCAATTTTCTTGGTGCTTAACATCTCAACATCATCTAATATATCATCTAAATACATCAATTTATTTACAATTCATACGTTGATACTACACCCTAACATGACCAAAACATAGCATAGACATCCAACATCATCTTTCATCTTTTTATAACCATTAAACACACCAAAATCATGCACCTAACATATCATGACAACTTACACACCATTAACAGTCTACTTTAACTTCCATCAAAATTTCACCTATTTTAGTATACTCATGCAAATTTCTCAAGATCCTAATTTACCTCCCATATAATTTTGAAGTCTAAAACCATTAAATTTATGTTTAACAACCTCAATAAATTCTCATGTATCTCACTTGGGACTTAAATCAAACACTACACACACAATTTCACATAAACCATGCATAAAAGTTTACAAAACAACATCTTTACCATCCCAAATCTCACTTGTTTTTCTCCATCTTCTTCCTATGCTTGTAGGTGACCCTTAGATGCCTTGAACCTCATTTGGAATAGCTTGAAAATGAATGAAAAGAGTTGCTGGACCAGCCTATGTTCTACAAAACATATCCCTCCCTCCTCTCTCGGTCCAATTTGCTCCTTACGGTTCTCCTTGTTGTGACCAACTTTCATCTCTCTCCATCTCCTTCCTCCTCACAGCCTCACCTCTCCATCTTTGCTTCTCGGTTCTACTCCAGCACTCACGCGACATCTCCTCTCTTGTTTTTCACCAACTTACACACACACACATTTCATTTCATGCTTACATTTATATAGTAACTTTACAAAAGACAATTTTTGCCCTTAAAATTTACTCAAACCAAAAAAATGTCATCCATAAAAATTGGACAAGTGTCCTCCTTCTTTTCCACCATGCCACTTGTCACCTTTTTATTTGTTAGTTTTCCTCATGTTTACCTCTTCTTTACTTTTTTTTTTTTTATTTTTGACTTTTCTGGGACGCCCAGATTCAGCTTTTTCGGAACTTTTTCAAAATCCTTTCAAAATTCATCAGAGCCTATATTCAAACTGCCTACATACTCCTAGTAACCTCAATAAGTCTTAAAAGTTATTTCATACCCCTTTTCGGCTCTGCGCTTAATTCACTAAATCGCCTCCAGCGATTTCTGGATTGATTTTATTTCTATCTAAATCTCCTTCGAAAGTGTCGTTTGAGTTTCTAAAATACTTTTTGAGCATTTTAAAACTTATTCTAACACTTCTCTAAATTTTTGAATTTTTCGAAAATCTTTTCAAATTTTCGATTAAATCCGAAAATTGCTCTATTTTACCTCAAACGAACTCATTTTTTATCTGTTTCAGTTTCCTTAAGCTCCATTACTTATTTCAGAGCTTTTCGACTTCAAAGTCTGCTTTCTGAAAAATTCACTATTCATTCCGAAAATACTATTCTTTCAGATATATCTTCATTTCTCTTAAATAGGGGAAATTCGAGATGTTACAAGGGCTATGCTCAAATATTTGGTGTTGATTACTCAGAAACATTTGCTCCTGTTGCACGTTTGGAAACCATCAGATTGTTACTTGCAGTGGTTGTTCAAAATAAATGGAAAATATTTCAACTTGATGTTAAATCAACATTTCTAAATGGACATTTGCAAGAGGAGATTTATGTTAAGCAGCCAGAAAGATTTGCAATAAAAGGTCAAGAGAACAAGGTTTATCCCCCTTAAAAAAGTCTCATAAGTTTGAAGCAGGCTTCAAGGGCTTGGTACAGCAGAATAGATCAACACCTATTAAAGATAGGTTTTATGAAGAGTTTGAGAGAGTTCACACTCTATGTTAAACATGTTGATAAGAATATTGTGATTGTTTCATTGTATGTAGATGATCTTTTGGTGACAAGAAGCAATGCAGTTCTCATTCAGCAATTCAAAGAAGAAATGACAAAAGTTTTTGAGATGACAGACTTAGGAGCAATGACATTCTTCCTTGGCATGGAAATTAAACAAGATGAGCAAAGTATTTTCATTTGTCAAAATAAGTATGCCAAAGAGATATTGAAGAAATTTCAAATGGAGGACTGCAGGCCTATGAACACTCCTATGAACCAAAAGGAGAAGCTCTGCAAAGAAGATGGAACTGAAAAAATGGAGGAGGCTAAGTATAGAAGTCTTATTGGATGTCTGATGTATCTCACAGCAATAAGGCCTGACATATTGTATGTTGTGAGTGTTTTGTCTAGATTTTTATATTGTGCCAGTAAATTGCATCTCAAAGTTGCTAAATGAGTACTTAGATATGTCAAAGGAACTACTGATTATGGAGTTTTATTTTAGCATAATCAGAATTTTCAATTTCATGGCTATTTTGATAGTGACTAGGCTGGTTCTTTTGATGATATGAAAAGCACTTAGGGTACTGTTTCACTTTTGGCTCAGGTGTGTTCTCATGGAGTTCTAAGAAGCAGGAAATTGTGGCTCAATCAACTGCTGAAGCTGAATTCATCACTGCCACAGCAGCCGTAAATCAAGCCTTATGGCTTAGAAAAATTTTGGCAGATCTGCAAAAAGAGGGCACAAAGGTGTTTGTTGATAATCAAGCTGCAATTGCAATCTCAAACAATTTAGTCTTTCATGGAAAGACTAAGTATTTTAATATTAAGTTGTATTTCTTAAGGGAGGTACAGAAGAATGGTGAAGTGTGCTTGCTATATTGCAAGACTGATGATCAAATTGCTGACATTTTTACTAAAACACTTCCTGTAAGCAAAATTGAGTTTTTGAGAATGAAACTTGGAGTTTGCAGCTACTGAAGCAAGGAGGAGTGTTGAGGTTGTGCCTCGGAAGCTGATCAAGTCTTAGTTTTTTGTTATGTTTGTTCCATTTTTTTTGGTTTTTTTTGTTGTTGTTAGTGGCAATAAATTAGGAACCTGCAGAATATGCAGCAGATTTGTTGGCTTTTTGTTACAAGATGATGTATTTAAATTGTTATATTTATTCAACAAAAATATGTAGACAGTTTTTGCTTCATTTTCTTGTGTTTATGCATAAAAGCATTTTCTAGCTTCAACAAACTATCTTATTAAATTATGGAACATTAGTTATTTCCTAATCCTAATGGGAATTAAATTGATGACTTAAATTATCAGTTGGGAGGCAAGCGAGTTGGGATTGTTGGATTGAGAAAGATTGGCTTAGAGGTTGCTAAGAGGTTGGAGGCATTTGGTTGCACAATCTTGTACAATTCGAGGAAGGAAAAGGCAGTACCATACATATTGTATTCGAATATATGTGAACTTGCAGCCAATAGCGATGCCCTGATCATTTGTTGTGGATTAACTGATCAAACTCGCCACATGATTAATAGACAAGTGTTGTTGGCATTGGGGAAGAAAGGTGTGATTATTAACATTGAACGCGGGGCTATTATAGATGAGAAGGAATGGGTTCATTGGAGGTGCTGGTTTGGATGTGTTCGAAATCGAACCAAATGTTCCGCAAGAGCTGTTTGCAATGGACAATGTTGTGATGACGCCGCATAATATGCTGCTTTCACTACAGAATCTTTCATAGCTTTGTGTGAACTTGTAGTGGGCAACTTGGAAGCTTTCTTCTCTAACAAACCATTGCTTTCTTTTGTCACAGAATATTGAAATTTGTTCCGAAGCTGGCTCCAAACCAAACCCAAGAAATATCTTGGTTACCGAACGTAGCCTTAAGGATCGGCAAACACTTATGGTGGAAAACTAGGAAGCCTTTTTCTCAAATAAACCGCTGCTCACTTTGATTAAATTGGATTTCTGAATACAGTGTAAGTTTTAATTCACTCTCTAATCATACAATTCTGGTCTATAATTATCGTATTGAATATTGTTCATTTCAAATATGTACATGTATCATTGTTAGTTTTCAGCTAAACTTAATTTGTCATGTGGAAAATTTGGTGACAATTAATGTTTTCAAGCATATGTAGTGAATTATTATTTCCATTTACAGACGTCTTTCTTGTCGTTATGGTGGATCATACAAATTTCTTTCATTAGAGCAATCCATGGACATATTTTGAGAATGATTCAAGGCAAACAAAAATTGGAACTACGTTTTTGAGTAAATTTGAGGAGAAATCAGTGGAATTGCCTCTGTAATCTGACAGCTATGTAACCAACCAAGATGTGGTTTGCCACCAGTCCCACCAACCCATATGCAAAATCCAATATTAGCTATCAATAGACACCAAAAATTTTGGATAACTTTCTTTAAAGGAACATAAAATAAAAATAGAAAAAGCTTAGACGTGATATTACTCCTCCCAACTCTTCCTACAGAAGTTTCAAAGCCCTCAAATTGATAAAATTTCCAAAAATGGAAATTCCACCAAAACCATGAACATTAGCAACCCAAAGACCTGCCACGAGTCCTTGTAATCAAATCACCACCACCATTGGCACTGTTTGGTGACAAATTTGTATCAGAGAAGTTCAAGCTCTTGAAAGCATATGAATCACCTCTCCCTCTTGAGGAATTCTTGATAAGCAATTTGCAGTCCATTCAAGCCATACTATGCTCTCGTGTTGCTCCAGTCACAGCGGCCATTCTCGGACTAATGCCTTGTCTTCGGTTGGTTGTCACTGCCAATGCAGGAGTCAACCACATCAGCTTGCCCGAATGCCACCATCGTGGGATCCTTGTCGCCAACTCCCGGAACGTGTTTTCGGATGAATGTGCTGATTCTGCTGTTGGGTTGTTGATTGAGGTGTGGAGAAAGGTCTCGGCTGCTAGTAGATACGTGAGACAAGGACTTTGGATGACCAAAGGAGACTATGCTCGTGGTTCTAAGGTCGTCATTCTCTCCTTTTTCAATTTCTATTTTGGAGCAAAATTGAATACATTCTTTGTTATAACTAGCATTAACAGAATAGAATTTGAGTAATTTTTACCTCTAGTGTACTCTTTTTTTTTTGTGACAACTGGCCACATGTTCAATTATAAATGGATAAACCGCACTGAACTATTGTGTCTTGATATCCAAGTAGTATCATTTTTGTGAGATATATTAAAATGGACTCTTAGTTGCAAACCATATATTGTGTGTTTGATATAAATAATTCACTATCTTATCGAATTATGGAACATTAGTTATTTTTCTAGTTCAAATGGGAATTAAACTGATGACTTGAATTTATCAGTTGGGAGGCAAGCGAGTTGGGATTATTGGACTGGGAAAGATTGGCTTCGAGGTTGCAAAGAGGTTGGAGGCATTTGGTTGCACAATTTTGTACAATTCAAGGAAGGAAAAGGCAGTACCATACATATTCTATTCGAATATATGCGAACTTGCAGCCAATAGCAATGCCCTGATCATTTGCTGTGGGATTAACTGATCAAACTCGCTCGCCGCATGATTAATAGACAAGTGTTGTTGGCATTGGGGAAGAAAGGTGTGATTATTAACATTGGACGTTGGGCTATTATAGATGAGAAGGAATTGCTTCGATGTTTGGTGCAAGGAGAGATTTGAGGTGCTGGTTTTGGATGTGTTCGAAGACGAACCAAATGTTCCTCAAGAGCTGTTTGCATTGGACAAGTTGTTATGACGCGGCATCATGGTATTGTTACTACAGAATTTTTCATGGCTTTGTGTGAACTTGTGGTGGGTAACTTGGAAGCTTTTTTCTGTAACAAACCGTTGCTTTCTCCTGTCACAGATTTGTTCAAATTTACAGGTTTGTTTGTTTCTCCATCACACATTAAGCAACTTATTCGACTCTGCTTCCATTATATATAGTTTTATTTTAGCAATAACTATATGTTCTTTTGTCTACCTTCACAAAAATAAGCCAATTTTGTAGATCGCAATCTCTACTAGAGATGGCAAGACAATGGAGCTAGAGATGTCAAGGGCAACTTCAAAGCTTGCTTTGTTTCTTTCCTTTAGTGAGTAGCTCTATCAAATTGCAAAACTATCAAATTTAGATTTTAACTATATTCCAATTATTTGTACGTTTTAGTCATTAAAATATTTCAAATGGCATGTAAATCATTTATGATTGAATTTTAATGACGCATGACATAATTATTTGACATGATATTATTGATTTGGATGCAATATGCCACGAAGCCTTTTTATGCAAAAAGCAACCGGGACAGCAGCTCCTTAATCTGATAAAGAACAATTAGCAAATTCATTGATCGGCATTATTGTTACAAAATTATCACTAAATAAACAAATAATTTAAATTGGTAACAGCCAAACGGGACAGGATCTAGCACAGCTCGATGAGATCATGTACTCTTTAACGGTTTGCTTTGCCAACTAACAATAAAGAAGATAAGGATACTTGATAATGCAATCCATATACGCTTCACAAAAACTACAAAATGAAGGAAACCGTTTGTCGTTTTCATGTCTTTTTACAATAAAAAAGCCAAGAACAAAAGCTACATGTAGAAAAACTAATGTTAGTTATCAACATAATCAATAAAAATAATAGTACGGTAAGATAGTATATGTATTGTGTTAATTACAATTAGTTGTAAGTTAATGAAAATTATTGGATAGCGATTAGAATGTGTAAAGGGACGTTTATATATAATTATATTTTATGCTACAAGTTTGCTCATAAGTTTTTATATGGACTAATTTTGTGAAATCCGGTTGTGATGGATTAGCTTTTGGTGGTTCTTCCGTTCTTTACTTGTCGATTTTTTTGTATATTGTATGTAAATTGTGACATGTTAACTTTTTGTTCTTCATTTGAAAACCAAGGTATTATTTATAATTTTGGATACAATATTGTGCAACTTAGCAAGAATGAACTTCTATTATTTATATATTTATAAATAATATTTGGCGAGATTCAATTATGGAAGCTAGAGGCAGTGTGTGTAGCGTGGCATTCTCATTCTTTTACTATAACTTTTGGAATTTAATTTTCAAATATTTTCCAACAGAAAGCAGCTAGATTTGCCACATAAGATGAAAACGATACATGGGAAATTGTATTAGTTAATTCTTATGGAATATTGTGGTTCTTTTTAATGCAAATGAGCATCATTATTAATTCATAATATGCTAATGACTATTATTATTCTTTTTCATAGACAGCATAGGATTATGACATGTACTTGTTCACATCCCTGCAGCTTTACTTGTTTTAGAAGGGGGAAAAAAACAAAGCTTTCCATAACTAATTAAGCATTTTAAAGGACTAGGGTTGAAATAATTTGTAATAATGAGAACCTACGTACAAATAAAACAGTGTTTTGATTTTTATTTTTAAAATATATTATTAAATTAATCTTATCTTTAATAAATTAAGTTATAAGTTCGTTTTTGACACTATATTTATATAAGATTTGATAAGTTTAATAATGAATTACCGTATTTCCATATATGAAATTATTATAAATATCATATGAAATTATACACTTAATTAAATCTTTCTAGCTTGATGGAAGTTTTACGAATTGGATTAATACAAACCCCTAGATTTAGGGATTGGACCCCTAAATTTATTGCTATATTTCATTTATCTCGGGACCATCTCATCAATCTAAACCAGTGAAAAGTGCGTTGCCAACTTTCACATGCAAAAGCAAAAAGAGAGAAAACTATAGATTGATGGTTGTCTTCTCAAGATCAGCTTCACCATGATTTGCTTGTGACTGTCTAGCCCACGACCAGGTCTCAAGTACATGACTTCTTTTGTTTTCTTCTTTCTTTTTTGTTTCTCACTTTGCTTTTGATGATTTCCACTGAGAAATTAAGCCCTTGATGTCATGTTATAATAGACTGAAAAGATTTAGACACGCTTGCGAAATTTAATGCAATATGTCAATATGCGTGGAAATTTGGGGATGATGTCAAAAATATGCTAATTTATATGAACTATATATGAAGTGATCATTTATATGAACTATATATGAAGTGATCAATGAGCTAGTGTATCCTAAGAGTTGGAAAATGACAAAATGCTATTATACCCAACCTAAAATCTCCGCTTGTGGATCTGCCTAATTTCAACATGATCTACTAGGAGAATACATGTGACTAGTAACTAATTTCACCAAATTTGGCTTAAAATGTGTGAAGTAACATATGGTATATGATATATCCTACCCATTTTGACTGTTCAATGCCATTTAGTTCTTGCCATCTGTGCTTGTGCATCTACATTTTTGGCTCAAATGATGAAGACAAACAGGTGCACGATAAAATCAGGCACATGTTCGTAAGTTGAAATAATTGAACCGCCCTCATCTAATTTAATTGGGTCTAATATCATCTGAGTGTTGCTAGCCAAAAAGATTAGTTAGTCGTTGTATCTTTGAAAACCCAACAATGCATCAGTTTTTTTTACCATTCTCTCTGTCTTTGTTCGATCTTTACAGCTAATTAAGCTAGGTGGGTTGTTGACTGTTCCTCGATTCCTTTAAGGGGAGGGGTAATGGGACTAGGAGAATCGATCTTATATACATCTCTTTGCCATTACCTAGGACTACACCCTTGCAAACACGTTTTATGTGACCATGAGATGGTCAATGCCTCGGACTCACGAGTGAGTTCTATCGTGTAGGTCACATTCACATGTGTACATATGCTTAGAAAAACTAATCACCAAATATATACATATATATCAAATTAGAATCTAGATATACAGTTGGTGGGGATCGGCATCCAAGAAAAGGAACCTTCTTCTTGATAGGTCCTCCACTCATTTTTTAAATCACTAGCAAAGTTAATTTAATTTCTACATGCCCTTTTGAGTTATTATCATTATGATTTTGGTTTAATAATTTCATTGCCCTTTTAATTTCTTCCCTAATTATAGCATAAAAGAATATGGACGACGCACGACAATATACTAAATGGCTAAATACACAGAGAGAGAGAGTCAAAAAAAGAAAAGAAAAAAAAAAATTGACGCAACAGTGAAACACCTAAGATTCCAATATTTATTCACCGACCTTTCTCCAAAAAAAAGGGCCTTGGCTTTTCTTTCCTCTCTTTTCTCTTCCTCCTATTAAAACTCTGTCTTAGCTCTCTCTCTCTCTCTCTCTCTCTCAAGTCTCAACCAAAAACACACTTGTAGAAGTGTAACCACCCTAAAACACATATACTCTTCTACATTATAAACACTATTAGTGCTACTTGCACTTGTTCAACAAGCATGTCAATAATGCCTCCTCCCGGTCCTCACCAGCCTTTTGTTTTCGACGCGTCGGTTTTTCAAACCAACGTGCCTTCACAGTTCATATGGCCAGATGATGAAAAGCCATGCTTGGAGCCTCCAGAGCTTGAGATTCCTCCCGTTGATTTAAGTGCTTTTCTGTCCGGGGAAGGGGTGGCTGTCAGGGAAACATCGCAGCTTGTGAATGAGGCATGCAAGAAACATGGCTTCTTTCTGGTCGTAAATCATGGTGTTGATTCAAAGCTTCTATCAAAGGCTCACGAGTACATGGACTTTTTCTTTGGCATGCAACTCTCGGAGAAGCAAAAGGCCGAGAGAAAAATAGGAGAACACTGTGGATATGCTAGTAGCTTCACTGGTAGGTTCTCTTCTAAGCTTCCATGGAAAGAAACCCTATCTTTTCGATATTGCGTTGATGACAAAGAGCCCTCAAACGTTGTCGAAGAATATTTCTTGAACATAATGGGAGAAGATTTCAGACAATTTGGGTAAGAACATGGAATCCTTTTATCTGCATTGAGGACGGAAAAAAAAAGTGAAAAAGAGCATGTTGTACTAGTACTCTTAGTGTTGTTTTATTTACAAAGTACTATAACTTTTTTTTTTGTTTTAATTCTATATATAGGAAGGTGTACCAAGAATACTGTGAAGCGATGAGCAAGCTATCACTTGGGATAATGGAGCTTTTGGGCACGAGTCTAGGGGTTGGGAGATCATACTATAGAGAGTTCTTTGAAGGAAATGATTCGATAATGAGATTGAATTACTATCCTCCTTGTCAAAAACCTAATTTGACTCTGGGAACTGGACCTCACTGTGATCCGACCTCGTTAACGATTCTTCATCAGGATCAAGTGGGTGGTCTTCAAGTGTTTGTGGATGAAAAATGGCAGTCTGTTAAACCCAATTCAGATGCTTTCGTCGTCAACATTGGTGACACGTTCATGGTAAGACAACACAAAATTAATTTCATTCTTTTTCTTTTCCCATATATATATAATACAACTTGAATTTATATAAGTGTTTGTTATATTTTCAGGCTTTGTCAAATGGCATTTACAAGAGTTGCTTACACAGAGCGGTGGTGAATAACCAAACAGCGAGGAAATCTCTAGCTTTTTTTCTCTGTCCAAGCGTGGAGAAGGTGGTGACACCTCCGAGTAGTCTGGTGGATGATGTGAATCCAAGAATATATCCAGACTTCACATGGACAAATTTGCTTGAATTTACACGCAAACATTATCGATCCGACATGAAGACCATGGCTGCCTTCTCAAAGTGGCTTCAATCTGCAAATCAAGAAAGAGTGTAATACAGGGAAAAAGAAACCCTGTCTCTTTTATCTTTTAAATTATCTGCAAGCTAGGCCAAGAAAGCGACATGAAAGGAAAGAAGAAGAGAAGAGAAAAGGCGACAGAAACACCAAAAAGAGAGGCCAGTTTGTGTAATCAGCTGTTAGTGGGTTACTGCTGGAGAGAATAATTAATATAAAATATTTGCTTAAAGAAGCAAATTGTTGGAATAAAGAGTGCTTGAATGGGCTCCATGCATGGCTATGGCTTCTGGCTTCTTTATATATATATATATATATATATATATATTACTCCATGTTTTCATATTATCAATATATATGTACAAATATTGATCACATGAAAACATATGGAGTACTGGGTGTTGTTTTGTTTTCGTCCACCTCCAAAAAAAAATTTCGTGATTGCTCTCCTGTTCTCGTACGTACTATTTCTCTGCATGTAAAATCTTTGGATTCTCAATATAAACATATGTCGCTATACCTATGCTATGGCATAACTTGTCACTTGTTCAATTAATTACATTATCTTCGTTTTTTTTTTTATTATATCAATTTTGTATGACTATATTGTACTGTTTTAATAATGAAGGAATTAAATCCTTCTTTAAATATATATGAATTAATAATTAAATATATTTTAACATTCTCGTGCAATGAAAATATTTTAACATTCTCGTGCAATGAACTTGTAATATATTCATCTAGTCTAATCACTAACGCATGCAAGCAAAGATAATATATATTTGCTGACAAGATAAAGATCGACTAAGAATACACCAGATCACTATACAGATTCGTTTTCCTAACAGATACATGACTCTTGGACCTAAGTATTATATGCTTGGATTCTCAACCGGGCGTTTAGTTAATTAAGTAGCAGCTAGCTTAATTACACTCACATGTCATTAATAAAACAAGTGATAATATAATTAATCAACTTATCAGAGCCGTCATAGATTTATCTATCAATCCACTTTAGATTCTATAATAACTACAACAATTAACAAACAAATCATGATGTCGGCTAACCTAACATGGTTTTGGTGGAGGCTGCATTTGGTCTGGGGATTGGAACCTCTCCCTACACAAGCTTCGTACGGAAACACATTTTACTAATCAGTTTTTGTCCATATAATTGAGCCTCTTGCACTGGATCCTATTAGACTTCTTAATTAAATTTTAATTAAGAGAAAACGTGATTCCTGTGGTCCGCCTGTATTTCTACTTCCACTTTTAGCTGTTAAGCATGATAGGATTTATAATGTATCCTAATTTACATTTTTACGTATAGGATAGAGAAATGTTTATAAGAAAAAAAATATATTTCAAATATATTTAAAAAAAAAAAACAATGGAAACTTTTTAGTGAAACAGTTTTTTAATCAGAAGAGCACTTGACCTTTTTGAACTGTTTTTATTGAAGATATTTTCATTTAAAACTAGATATAAAAAGAAAAAGATTACCAAATAGAGATAAACAAAATATTCTAAATGATAAATAAAAGTGTGCACTGTTGATGCACGTAACCAACAAGCTCCAAAAAAGGTTAGGCATGATATGTGAAATCAATAATGAAATATTTGATGATATTTTTGCATTTATAGAGAAGGTAATAGAAGCATAAAAAAGTATGGGGTTTGCTCATATCATTGGTGAGAACTCCTGCTTTAAGCATCCCCATTAGTCATTAGTGGGGTTCTGGCCGTTTCCTCCACATCATTTTTGTACATATAATTTTGTATAATTTTTATGAGTGTAAAAGAAGAGGGACCAATTCATTGAATTTCTTCTTACAAAAAGTGGTTCGGATCTTGCTGCTCAGCAGACGCTATCATTTTGATCAATCATATATATGGTCCTTGAACAATCCACGTCGTCCATCTACGTTGTCCAATCAAAACTCAACATTTTTGGAATATCTTATGTGAGCATGATTTATACGAGTAAACCCATTTTCCTTTTTTTTTTCAGAATTTAATTTCCCATGTTTTGACAGTCCATAAGAATATTACAAGAGGAAAATTAAGAAAAAAAAAATTAACTCACGTTCAAAATAACCCATTTAGTTGAACAGTGAATTCTATATGACTTCGTTGTAAATTCTAAATCATTGTAGCGAAAATTACGTAAATGATTGATTGATGCAGGCTTGAATCGTTTTAACACGAATGCAATTCCTAAAATCTTGTGCCGACTGCTACTCCTTGCCAACCAGCAGTGAGCATGTCATCATCACAAGTCACAACCAGTTGACTTCGGCATCTAACTTCAAAAAATTGCACAATTATGAAGATAGTGAATACTTTTGTCATCAACAAAATTGATTTAAAAAACAGAACCCTCAAATGATAATAATGTAAGTGGGATTTGAAATCAATAAAGTTTATATAAAATAAATAAATAAAGGGCTCTCCAGAATCACTAAAGCAAGGGGTCTCCTCTATCACTTTTGCACTTCTGAGTTATGCTGCACAGGGACCAACAAAATAATTTCCATTAAAAAGGGTCATTGTCCTCATGCAGGAAATATTGGTAAAAGCACATCGATATTTATATAAAAAGTATCTACATTAGATCTACGTGGAATCTTTAATAAAAACCTTGGTGATTTCAATAGCATTGACTGATATACGAAACCAATAAAGGCCAATACAAGTGGTGTTTTGTCAAAATGCCCTCATAATGAAAAAGTTAGTGCATATGCTTCCTCCTCAAAGAGCATTGATCTTTTTTACACAGAAAGGGACAAAGCCACTTGTTAAATTTATATTTATTGCGGTTTTTATCCAATGACATCATGATTTTGAGAAGGAAACCGTACAGATTAGTGGAGCATAATAACTGAAAAAGTATAGGTACTTAGATTTCTAGAAATGGCCACTCCACTCCACTGCTTAAAATAATGGGGAGCAGAGAACAGATTCTTGGATTTGTTAAACAAAAACGTCCATCTTGTGTTTTGAGTTCGGATTAGACTTTTGATTAGTTTAAGTGTTTACCGATTTTGATTCTCAAAATCTGCAAGATTGAGAGTGAAATGTGAGAGGTTCATGAAAATGTGCTGGAAAGAGTGTCGCGCACCGGGACGTCGAATCACGTCATATCCAAGGAATTGGAAAGATCAACTAACATAGCAATTTAGATACTAGCAATCAAAGATTTCGGTCTTCCTTGTTAAGACTTTCAAGAATCTTCGAGAGTGAGTTTTCAAGGACTCATGGTCACACACACAATAGAAGAGCTATTGCAATGGTTTTCAACCATATATAATCAAATTCTAGTCAAAAATGGTGGTTAGGTTATTTCTTTCCTAATATCTATTTCAGCGTAGGGCTGCTTTTGCGGTCTCAATATCAGCGAAGAAGTGGTCCCAAATCAATCGTGAATTTTCACAGATCTCGAGTGGACCTCCAAAATTCTAATTTTCTGGATGACAAATAGTTACTACACAAAAAACTAGCTGTTGGCCACCATATTTGTATCTGCCAATACAAGATACATAATATACGGAATTATCAATCATTTAATACTATCAGAATTAATACTATCAGTTTGCTCCGTGGTGTCACTACTAAACATACAATTAAACCAACAGATCCATAAAATAGATTTTTTGTGTCATTAAAGCGTTGCACCAGCTGAAAGTGGAATTGCCATAATCCAATCCCATGGGCCTCAGCAAGTAGAATTTCAGTGTAATGCAGAGGAATTTCTCGTATTCTTGATGACTACCCACCAAATTAGTGGGTACAAAGATGTCAGCATTGCTATTAATATGAGAAGGACCCAGTCAGAAGCCCGCAATAATATTGGTGTTATATGTAATTCATATTCCCAAGTGATAATCTGTTGAAATCCATTTCAATTCATTACTTTCTTGTTGCTCTAATATCTCACTTCAGTTAAAAAACAGAGTAATAGGAATTGTCATGCTCAGAAATCAGGCAATGATAATTAAATTAGTCTTCCACAAGATATTACTAAACTCACTGTCATAAACTCGCAGCAGTATCAGTAATTGCCAGTATCAGTAATTGCAGATCCTTGTTGCATACATAATAACCAAGATAATATGGGTGCACAAAGAATCTTGCAATAGGTTCGGGCAAATTACGTAAAGACTTAGTATAGGGGTTGGTTGACGACGAAAACAAGGAATACGCATTCCTTATAAAGCAGTCGAGTTATACAAGTCAATCAGCAGTCATTACAACACTAAGCAAATTGTCAAAAGACTGTAAGTCCTCGATTTGAGTAAAGATATTGACACGGGATACATCAAAATCTCTAAAGATATCCTTGTTTAATGGATACAGAAACTTCACATCTATTGTTTCACTATTTTGTCCAAATTGAACTTGGCTTCCATGGAGAAACAAAAAAAAAAAAAAACCCACACACACACACACAAAGGAAAAAATGAATAAAAAAGGAAAAGAATCTTAGGGGGTTGCTAAGGGTCAAGATAGAATTAGTTATCTCGTTTCAGTAGGTAATTGATGGTAGGAACGAATGTAATGAATTACAAAGAACATTAAACAATGTGGAAACGAGAGGTGGAACCAGCAGCATAAAAAAATGAACCCCATTCCTTCTCATGTACTAAATCTAAACAAATCTCTCCAACTGAAGAGAGAAAGAGAAAGGGCATTGATTGTACCTTAGTGCCCATATCTACTTTATTCACTTAGGTTGCAGCTCCGCAGGTATGGATGATCATACTTAATGTACTTGGTCCAGTATGACCGATACTTTGTCATTGCCAACTCCAGCCATGGTTTCATATTGCCATTATAATGGACAACAGCTGCACTATCTATCTCTGACCGATCAATGCTTGGATTGTAACCCAAACCAAGCACATGCCATGACTTCTCAAGTGGATGTGTCAGTCCATAGAATGTAATCAGCCCTGGAGGTAATGTACCAAGCTTCCAAAGTGTCCTATCTTCATTCTGATTTAAGAAATGAAGTAACAGAAAAGTCAGAACATAACAAGTGCGAGGAGTGTTTAAATTGAATGGAATTGAACCAACTATATTTATCTTTCACACAATGAACCATGGTACCTAAAGTCTCCTCTACATCCACTCCATGGTATAGTAATATAAATCAGTATCAATAAAACGACTATTTTTTACATTATAATTATATCAATTAGTTTGAAGCAGTTGCCGGACAGATGAAATGACCAATTTTCAAATTTGGCAAACTTGCCAATTTTCCTCACTGCAGTTCAATCTAATTATATGTTGGTACGCATGATCATACGAAAGCAGAGTGAGAAAAAGAACACAGGTAATAGATGAGAGATTTCACAAACTAACCATATTTTGCCACTTGTGATATATCCCAGTGATATCCTTCTTTTTCCACTCCTTGAGATCAAACATATTCATTCCATATGCCCACCCACAAGCATTTGGATCAAAATTTCGTGCAATATGAGGATTTGAAAAGTTTAGGTACTTGTCAAAACGATGAAAGCTTTCACCGCAGGTTTCCACTGCACCGTTCACTTTACCATGAAGATCCACTGACCACAATCCAGTTAAGTCTTTTTGTACAACAATATCATCATCCAGAAACAAGATTTTGTCCAACTTAGGATAGACCTCTGGAAGATAGAACCTCAGGTGATTCAGCATTGAGAGATACTTGGGGTTTCGATACTTCAGATTTGAAGCACCAGAAGTAAGTTTGGTTGGATGGTCTGCCTTGAAATAGTACTCCTTCATTGAAGCAGATTCAAGCTGCCGCAGAACAGGGCAGTAAGACGAGTTAAGCCACTTAAATTCGTCAACGTTTTCAACATGAATAGTAGCTTTACCAGGAGGATTCAACAGAAACCACATATTCATTGCTCCAAAATTAAGTTTATCAGTAACAAGATGGAATACATGTTTCGAGGCATCCTGCAATACCACCAATAAACATGTTCAGTACAGAAAGCATATGAACCTAAGTCTGATAAGTTAACTCTCAATTTCTATTTAACGCACATGGAAGAGGGAATGTCCCAAATGCTTGGAGCAACAGACATGAACAATTGATGAATGTTCTCACTATTTCTAAACCTTGAGAATGGAGATCAGTAAAGACAGAATCACTGAAAAAGCAGTCCACATTACCTTGGCATTCACGATAGTTGAGTTGACGACAACTGATGCAGCCAAGACATTGTCAGAGAAGAGGGCATAATGGTAAAGATTTGGATCCACCAAATTCTCACTTCGAGGGAACTTTCTCTTCTCTAAAGGAAGAAGATAATATTCAATGGTCAAGCGCATAGACAAGCAATGTATTCCATTTGGAATCGTTTTGGCAGCCAACTGACTCAGAAATGTGCTCTGTTTCTTTAAGCTCCTGACTTGTTCATCTGCTGTTTGAAGCATAGCTCTCAGCTTTCCAGTAACTAACTTACAGTCATACAATTGCTCTCTAGATTTTGAGAGAACTTGGCCCATTCCTTTGATTTTCTCTGCTGCACTAAACATATTAAAAAAAAAAAAAAAAAAAAAGGGACAGAAAACATCAATAGAGAACACTTAAAAAAATGCAGATTATATAAAATAATAAGTCAATAATATTAGACATCCAAGATGCAGCTTACCTGTGATGTAAATCAGCATCAGCCATTGCGTCTCCTAATGCACGCTGACTCTCTTTGAGCCGAGCCTGTAGTTCCTGCTGTAAGTCAAGCTTGTTCTTCATCTTTGCAATGCTCAAATATACCCTTGCCATTATCATTTGATCTCGCATCAACCGTACAGTAGAATCAGAGTTCTCATTCTCATTTTCTTTTCTCCATATGCTGTATTTGCCCAGCACTGCTGAATCAACAGACTTCGAGCGTTCTATGGCTGCATTTTCAAGCTTTACAACTGCTTCATCATCTTGTTGCATCAACTCAGCTGCGCGCTTCTCACGTTTCTTCTCTCGCAGTTGCTGCTCCCAAAGAAACAAAAGCCATAATTCAGAAAAGGATGCAATTACACCACCAAATACCAAACATATGGCATCAAATCTCCTTTTTTTTTTCTTTCCCTGTTATGACATCAAAGTCTGCCCAAATACACAAGACATGTTAAAGTGGCCTAGAAACCATATGCAATTATAGCATGCAACAGATGCAAAGATCATTTACCCTTCGAAGTTGCTTTGCAGGTGAATCAGTGGAATGAGAATGATCATCTGCAATGGACAACCAACCAAATCAACATGCAAGCAAGGTACTAACAACCATATTCATATATCAAAAAGACAAGTCATTACCAGCTGAATGATTATCTCCTTTCTCCCCAGGTGTTTCTTTTCTGGCATCTGCAGCTGTTTGGTTTGGCTTTAAACAAAATCACATTCCAAATGGATCAGCAGGGTCAGCATCCATAGGCTCATTAGAAGTTTGCAGTAAAGGGTATACAAAAATAAAAATGGTTATTATATTCAATCAAAAGCATTGCAGTCATCCTAACCTCAGAGGTAGCATTGTTATCAACTGAAGTTTCTAGTCCTTCAACTATCCATGAAGCAGACAAATTGTTTTTTCTGAAAGAATCAAGACTTAAAGGGCCCAAATCAACTGTGCTGGCTGCTACAACATCAATGACCTAAAATGTAGGTTTATATAGGGTGCCAAATTGTCAGTAAAACTGATTTTAGAAAACTAGTTGTAGGAGTTAGGTCTGCACTTGCCTCTTTTGAGAAAATAGATTTGACATACTGCAAAGCCAGTGTTTCTCTCCAATGAACATTCTGCAGCAGTTAACCAAATATTTTTCGTTATAATATTAAACAAAATAAGCACCCAGAATATCCCATCTAGATAATAGTATAGAATGTGCATATGTTTGAACAAGTTACCTGCTTAGCAGAACCACTTAGAATATTATTTTGATCTGGCACACAAAAGAAAAATATCAGTTTAAACAACAAAATAGGCACACATCCAAACAAGTGTAAACATGCATAGGGGAAAAAACAAGAAGAAAAAAGATTTTCTCACAAATAATCTTATTTCATAGATAATTTCATATTTTTATCAGTTTATCTCAGTTTCAGAAAACTGGTATGATGATAACACAATATAATGATTATTCTATGGTTTTCATTGGTCAAGAAGGATATCCAAATCAAAAGGACAAAATTTTTGTATGATCTTAACACCAAAGCTACTATATGAAGTATAGAAATAAGTAAATAGTCAGTAGATTTTGAGTTGTGCATAAATCTAAAAGAATTCCAAAAAGAAAAGAGAAGAAAACATATTGATATAACAAAAATTGGAGGCAACAATAGTTTATCTACATGAACAAGACCACTATTGCTTAAATAATAACATCTAGAAAAAGAATGCTACTATGGATGGAAATGTAATTATTCCACACCACCAAGAAAATGTAAAATACATTTATGCAAGGGAAACATCTCGAAAGTGACAATTATATTTTTGCTTTAACTCTACAACAAAAAAGCTATAACAAAGAGCATGCACAACCAAGAGGTTGTGAACTGTCATGAACACGAATCGAACAACAATGTTACATTTTAAATTTCAACATTCCACCCACAAGAGATTGGTGAGCAAGGAGAAAAGTATGCTCTGTAGAACACCAAATTATTTCCAGTTATCCAGTACCATCTCTATCTGCAATACCACAATGAGTTTGACAATCATAGCTGTCTCCCTTAAATTTTGGGTTTTTTCCTCCATAAAATATTTGTGTCCCATCCAGTTAGAAGGTCATTGCATCACAACTATTTTTTTTATAGAAGATAATTAAAAAACAATCACATACATGGACCAGACTACTGTTTAGAAAACAAAAATATCATTTAAGACCTTTACAACAGATCACACTAGCCCGTAAAAGCCTAACACAATCCTAAAGACTATTATATGATTGCAAGTTTTAAAACTCTTCAACCACATAAACATAAAAAAATAAATAAATAAATAATAAAAAATTTAAACAACAACAAGGGCAAGGTGATATAAGATGATATACAATTTCCAGTATAATCTTCACATAATTTATATGACTTAATGCATTATTTTATTAATACAAGCAAACTACTGCATTATCATAAAATTCAATAGAATTTCTACAACCTAAGAGCTCCATAACATGTTTTTCCATTTCTGTTCCCTGATAAAGAGATTTAACCTTGACAAATCTTGATTACTGATCATACCCAAAAAGTCTACACCATATCACTCCTCTAGGCTGTACTCTACCCTATTCTATGTAACTCGAATCAATCGCTTCAATGCGAAAAAAGAAAACGAACGAAACACAAGAAAGATGCAACACAAAATCCTCCATCTGATTCAAAGAAAACAAAAAACACGGTCAAAAACGAACAAAAGTTCAAAAATCTACATCACGTTCAATCATTGCTAAAATACAACTGTTTAACTACCATAGCATTGTCATTATTTCAAACACCCAATCTCTCACTTTAAAAACCAAAAGGATTGCATTAGCGTGCTTTCGGTCATAAAACAAGCAAATAAATGGAAAAATTAAACAATACCAAAGCCATTATAAAAATGACGATTATAAAACTAGTTCTCTTCCTATTAAAAGCAACAACAACAATAACAATAATGGTAAAGCATTACAGGCTAGGTCTAAAAGAGATTCAAAGTTTTTCGCAAATGCAAACGAAAACCTAAAACGAAGAAACACGGAATCGAAGCGAGATCTGAGAATACACAGTAGAAACGAAGAAACAAAGTGTGAGAAATTGAGAGAACGAACCAATCGAAGCAGAGGTGCGAAATCCTCGACCGAAAAAGAAAACCAAAGGCGAGAGAACGATGAAGAGAGCGACGAGAAGAATCGGCAATCGAGATCCACCGCCTCTTTTCCTGTTGATTGCCGCACCGAGTAGTCCTCGCCTAGTCGCCATTGCATATCAGAAAACCTGAAATCGATAAACGAAATAAAGAGTTTAGAAATAATCAATGACAAAAACAAAAAGAGAGTCGGAGAGTGCAGAGAATGAGAATTACAAGATGATGATTAGTTGAGAGATCTTGTGAAATTGAGAGAAATCATTCGGCTAGTGAGAGTCCAGAGCAAAGCATCAGAAAATGATTGGAGACTGAGAGAAAGCGCCTACACGAAGAAAAATGCCGATACGAGAACGAGTGCCGCAATTAGTGGGAACCAGAAATGGCAAGAAATTGGACACCGATTTCTTCTTTTTCCTTTTTTCACTCCAACTGCTCGCTTGTTTTGCTGTCTTTCAACTTTCTATCTAATTTTTTCCGTCCCTGTTGTTTATATTTTTTATTTTCTTTCGTTTTCATTTGTTTAATAACGTTACATTACCGACGATACACGGCGTCGTTTTTAGCCCTGAAACAGCCCAGCCAAGCGCATTTTCCACCGCAGCTTTTTCACCGTCTTACTTTAACGCAGCAATCGACGGCCTCGTTTTCAAGCAGGTCTAGCCCGATTACAGCTCATTGTAGTCTGTTAATTTCAACTGGAATTATTATCGTGCGGCCAAAACGACGTCGTTGAAGGCTCCGCGCCAGCTTGATTACAGCCAAGCATCTGTTACAATAGATTTTTTCTTTTTTTTTTTGCCCATAAAAATTAGAGTTTTTTTTTTTTTTTTTTGACATTTATAATAGAGTTTTTTTTTTTATTTAAAAAAAAAAAATTAATAGAGTTTTTTTATATCAGGGATTTTCACATTTCACTATTGGTTTCTCTTTAATCCGTAATAAAACTGAGAAGTACATCAGTTTAAATACTTGTTTGCAATTAATTATTCATTTATAATTTAGTTGATTAGTTTCTACTTCATACAATCATTAACTAAAATTTGATAATAATGTCATTTGGATACTTTTTGTGGTTGGAAGGACTCGAACCTGAAACATTATCATACTTGAGCGAGCATTTTTTTTTCCATCAAAACCACATGTAGATAATCAAGGTTGTGAATTCAAAGAGCTGGTAAGAGCTCATCATAACACAATGTGAAACTTGTCCCATTAAGGCTTCGTTTGGTACAGCTTCTCTAAGGCTTCGTTTGGTACAGCTTCTTCAAATAGATCTACCAGAAGTAGATCTTTTAGAAATAGATCTTTTGAAAATAGATCTTTTAGAAAAAAGTTATTGGTTGTTTGGTTGTCAATTAAAAAAGCTCTTTTAAATTGTAGAGTGTTTGGTTAAATTATTTTTAAAGCACTTTTAGATTATTAATTTACCAAAAAAGGTATAACAGAAATGAATAATATATTCATTCTTGAAATGTAATTGCTTCAACCTTAACCATAAAAAATTAATTAATCAAACAAATAATTATTTAATGTAAATTTATTTTCAAAACATAGATTTTCAATAAAATAAATATAAAATTATTTTGTTTCTCTATTTTTTATTTTCAAAAGAGAATTGTTTATTTAGATTTGTGAAGTTTTACATCTTCAATTTTATTTGATCTAATTAAATTTTCATTAATATTTCATCAATGAAATATCATGTGACTTTTCAAATCATTCTCTTTAAAACAACTCAATAAAAAATAATATCATCTTTAAAATTATATAAAAAAACTCAAAATCTAATAACAGTAACAGAAAATCAATACTGCAACTACAGTATATATATACTGCACTACAATATATATATATACTACAGTTTATATATATACTGCACTGCAGTATATATATAAACTGCAGTATAAATATATATTGCAACTGCAGTAAATATATACTGCACTGCAATTGCAGTATATTGTAGTATATATATACTGCAATTTTGAGTAATATAATATATATATATACTGCAATTTTGAGTATATAATTACAGTATATGTATACTCTGTAATTGCAGTATGTATACTTCAATTGCAGTGAACACTGCAATATATATATATTGCAGTGTATATATATACACACTGCAACAGCAATGTGTCAATTACAGTATATATACATATCAATTACAGTATATATATATGAACAATAATAATAAAACTAATTAAAATCAATTGTAGTATATATATATATATATATCAATGAACCACGATAACAAAATCAATTACAAATTACAGTGTATATATATATATATGTATCTCAATAAACCAATAACAAATTAAATGCAATATATATATATATATTACAAATATGATATATAATATTTATGACAATAAGATAAAAAAATTGTAATATCAACTAAAACCAATTGAAAAAAAAAAAAAACACAAAATATAGAAAACTTATAGGTTAAAGAAGAGTTCTCAGAAGTTTTGATGAAATAAAAAGTGAATGAATGTGGAGGCTATATGTTTATATTTATAATGAAAGTGTAATAGGGTTATAAGAGTTTAAAGAAATTAACAAAATAAAATAGGGATATATTAGATATTTCAATATTTTAAAAAAAGCTCAAAAAGGTCTACTTGGAGAAGTTTAAAATTTGAGCTTCTTCAAGTAGACCTTTTTCAGCTTTTTTAATTCCCCAAAAGCTCTACTAGGATGTCAACCAAACGATGCAAAAAAAATCAAGTAGACCTTTTGGCATTAAAAAAATACTTTTGGCCAGTAGATAAGCTGTACCAAACGTACACTAAATAGATCTTTTAGAAGTAGATCTTTTAAAAATAGATATTTTGGAAATAGATCTTTTAGAAAAAATTTATTGATTGTTTGGTTGTCAATTAAAAAAACTCTTTTAAATTATAGAGTGTTTAGTTAAATTATTTTTAAAGTACTTTTAGATTATTAATTTACTAAAAAGGGTATAAGAGAGAGGAGTAATATATTCATTCTAGAAATGTAATTACTTCAACCTTAATCATAAAAAATTAATCAATCAAACAACTAATAATTATTTGATGTAAATATATTTTCAAAACATAGATTTTTAATAAAATAAATGTAAAATTATTTTGTTTCTCTGTTTTTTATTTTCAAAAGAGAAGTGTTTATTTAGATTTGTTAATAAGGTTTTGTATCTTCAATTTTATTTGATTTAAGTAGATTTTCATTAACATTTCATCAATGAAATATCATGTGACTTTTCAAATTATTCATTGATATATATACTACAATTGCAGTGTATATATATATTGCAGTGCAGTATATATATATACTGCAATTGCAGTGTATATATTCAATTACAGTATATTTACATACCAATTACAATATATATATCAATGAACCATAATAATAAAACTAATTAAAATCAATTGCAGTATATATATGTCAATGAACAATAATAACAAAACCAATTGCAAATTGCAGTGTATATATATGCATGTATCTCAATAAACCAATAACAAAACTAATTGCAATATATATATATATATATATATATTACAAATATGACATATAATATTTATGACAGTAAGATAAAAAAATTGCAATATCAACTAAACCGATTGAAAAAAAAAAAAAAAAACACAAAATATAGAAAACTTATTGATTAGAGAAGAGTTCTCAAAAGTTTTGATGAAATAAAAAGTGAATGAAAGTGAAGGCTATGTGTTTATATTTATAATGAAAGTGTAATAGAGTTATAAGGGTTTAAAAAAATTAACAAAATAAAATAGGGATATATTAGATATTTTAATATTTTAAAAAAAGTTCAAAAAGGTCTACTTAGAGAAGCTTAAAATTCCCCAAAAGATCTACAAGGATGTCAACCAAACGACGCAAAAAAAATCAAGTAGAGCTTTTGGCATTAAAAAAGTACTTTTGACCAATAAATAAGCTGTACCAAACGTACACTAACATATAAGCGAAAGCTATCCTCTACCAGGAGAATTTCTTTCTTCCACTCTACAACTTCAATACAAGTATGAAATTTCGGTGACATCTTAATGATTTAATCCACCTCAAATGCTGAATTACGTCAATGATCACTAAATAGAAATGCGTGTGTCGTTCCGAAGTCATTCTAATCAATATGGTAACTAACTAACCTAAGAAAATTGTCCTAGTCGAAATGGTTTTATAGAATCGCCACGTCCAAGTAATCTCCGATCTGAACAGAGGAGCATAAAGTTAGAGAAGTTTGAAATATAATCAAGATAGACTACACTGAAAACAGCAGTTGGATTTACCTCAAAACCAAGTTCACCCAGAGATTTAGTATCATCTAATTGCCTCCCATTCCCATAAGAGAAGGTCTTCCCCACCTTCACAAACCAATTAAGCATTACAAGCAGAACCTTCAGTAACTCTCAATTACAAATCAACCAGTAAAATCAGATCTAGTCATTATATTAATCATCTTAGGTGTCATCCACAGACAAGTTTCTTATGAAGTACATCCAATTTCAATAATAATTCCATATACTCTTAAAAGTTTGTCAGCTGTTCTTCTATTTTTAGTGCCACATTGCAGCCTACTAATGTACCAACTCTCACTTAGTTTTGACTTCAGAGTAAGAGTTTGACAATCCATCTTACTTTGGCAACAATAATATTGATGAAACTATTAAAATTTACCAGATTATGAGGAGCATATATTTCTTGTTTTGGTGAGAATAAATGAGAGAATTCCATCAATAAAAATGGAAAATCATACGTCTAAGAGTGATAGCCAGTTAAAGAACTTTAACGAGAATAGATAACTGATAAAAGAATGCATTCTTTGGTTCTTAGACTTGCTCTGCCAAGGCTAGCACCTTTTCTTTCTTTTGAAAGCCAGGGGAACCAAAACAAGCCAAAAACTTTAACTTAAAGTTGTCAATTTTAACGGCTTGTACAAGCCTAAATCAAAGTTCTATATATAATAGTCAAAACGAGAAAAGATAAGAAAGAGAGACACTAACCTCTCTCAACATGAATCGACCATTCTTATCAGGATACACAAAAGCAAAAGACAGTCTCACATCTCTTCTTCTTGCAGCTGGTGCTACTTCTTTGACCTGTACAAATAGAGTAATCAACTATTCAGCCTGGATGATTGGGAAATTTTACAAAAACATAGAATTCTAGCAGAAATGGGAAAGCAATCAGAATTCACTCATCTCTTCCAATCCAAAACAAAAAAAAAATCTACTCATCTATTGCAAGTTTTGTACATTCAGTAATCATTTCAGTGTAGCCAGATTCCGAAAAATTAAAGATATTAACACATCAGCACAATTTTAGTGGCTCCTAAATGGCACACTCCTACAATTCAATGTCATGCTCCGAAACTTGTCTACAGAACTATCATCTCCTTTTTCCTTGCTAGTGGCTCATGAAAAAATTAATTCTGCAAGCTACTATTCACTAGATCAATGGACAGATGTTTTTCTCATACATTGAAGGCCACACACATAAACTGAACAAATGTGCAGGTACTGAACTCCTTACCTACATTAATATCCACAAAGTTATTTCCACAGACTCCAGCAACTTTATATCCAATTTTTCTCAAAGCTATGCCTCTTATTATGTTGTAACCCAAAATTCAACATACAGCAAAGTTTTGAGCTAAGTTTGGTTGTCATCTGAGATCAAATTAATTAAAAAACTAAGATCTCCAACAGTAGGATCAGAAACATGAAGCTAGATATGTAAAGAGAGTCTCTTTTCCCACACCCACATAGGTACAACATAAAAAGACCTCACTGGCAAACTATTTCAACTTACCAGATCAGTCAACTCACGAAGGGCAGCATCCTTCCATGTATATATTTGAACCTCATCCTTAGGCTCCTTGCCTCTCATAGCAAAGTCTTCCCCGGAATGATGACCACCAACCTGCAAAACTTTCAATTGGTAAGTAATTAATTACAACTTTTCAATAGAATGCATCATTATAACGTATGAACCATAGTTATTACTTGTTCCAATGAAATCAAATGGTCTCTTTCTCTAACCAGAGCTAATGGCAAAGAAAAAGTCAAACAGTGACATTTGTACCCATAATCAGTGCACAACAGGTCCCAAAATTTTATAATGCAGGGTTCATCAACCACTCGGTGCTTATTTCACAAGCACATAAGCATTGCCTAAAGAATTCATGGCAAATACTGGCAAAAGCACAAAAAAGATCTTGAACTCTAAACCATTAATAGAAAAGAAGTGCATATTATCTTTCTTCTTGCGTTCTGTATCACATTATCTCAGGCAAAAGCCTTTTGAAGTTACACCTTTTAATTTATGCCAGAAAACTTCTTCAAGAACCAAAACCCTTGAATGGAAAATTTGATCACAAGCACATGGAAAATAAAAGTATCAAAGAAAAAGACTAGAAAACAAATGAAAACAAAAAATTAGCTTAACCACTAATATTCAAAAACAATCCAACTTCTAACAATTTTATATGAATTCAGCTAAACACTTGAACAACTTTATATGTTATGCTGAATCGAAAACCATACATCTGATTTCCACAAAAAAGAATAACAGCATACATGATATAATATTCCCATGTTTAAAAAGCAGATACGAATTTTCGAGGATGACACCCATGTTAATATAAAAGATTATAAACTACGAATACTTGGAACTCCAAAACACAGATGTACCTTAGTGAAGACTCGAAGCAATAAAGGACAAGTCTGCATCAACAAACAAAAAAACCACATCAATATGCATAAACATACATCCAAAAGAAAACTAATGAATCTAACACAAAAAAACATGATGCTCTTCAGTCACAAACAATTTGATAGATCATGCGTCCACACTATTAAAATTCTATAGTCTGAAAACTGAGTCTAGTGTTTATATTCCAGCTCACCAAAAGCCAAAAAAAAAAAAAAATGTTGAATCAGAAACTAAATATTTAAAACAGTTGTCGCTAAAAGTGGTGCTTCGAAACCTAGCTAGAACTAGCGAAACAGCATGAAATTAGAAGCGAGAACCTTCTCTCGATCAACGGGCCCGAATCGGGTGCGAGATTGAGGAAATGGGTCCCTTGCAGAAGGGTGCATCGGCCTCCCTAACTGTCTCTTTTGCGCTCCTGTAACTCCCGCCATCTCCTGCTGTGTCTCTCCAAGTTGCTGCGCTACTCGGTTCCTCTGATCGTTAGCTTTTGTTGAATCATTTCAGATTTGGGCCTGCTTTGGCTAACTTGGGCTGGCCCAGTAACTAAAACGAATTTATAAGGTTATAAACTTATTGACGAGAGTGCACCTTCTCCATGCTGGCTGTGTGAACTCCTCGTCTTGTGAGTAGAAAACTGAAACATACAAATATTGTTTCATCCCGGTAGGTTTCAATATAATCCATTTGATATCCAATTTTTTTAAAAGAATTGTAAACGAGGAAAGCTGTAGAGTCCAAAGATACCATATCTCCATTCACACAGTCTTTTTTCTTTTTTTCTTTTTTGACTTGTAATAAATTTGTAGTGTTCTAAGTTCGTTAATGAAAATATTTTCAATATACGAAATTTAGTAGTTGCGGTATTTGAAGAGGCCATACTTCCTTTCATGTAATCTCTTCGGTATTGATAATGAACTTATAGCGCATTTAGCTCGTTATCGACAAAACTTTGAATATACTAGAATTCAGCAAGTATAAAGAGTAAAGGGACCATATGACTGTCAAATTTGTTAAGACAAAAGGTACTCTGAATGTACCACAAAATATCCACTGGAGAGGTTCCTCGGAGAGGCCATGCCTCATCTTTGTATGAACAATAAATTTATATTGTTTCAAATATACTTAGACATAATTTGGTTAATTGTATTTAAATGTAGCCACTATTGGCCCTGGGACATGCTGTAGGGTCCTAAGATCCTTGGGGTACTTCAATGCAGTGCTCATTACAACGTTAAATCGGTTTTGGAAAAGTTTGCAAATTATGATGATAAAATGCATCCAAAACTTGGTCACTGTAACGATTGGAGCATGCTATAGGTCCCAGGGGCCCGAGGACTGATTCAATACAAGGGTTATTAAAAGTTAAATCGCTTTGAGAAAATTTAAAAATTATTATTGGATGGCACCTCGGATTTATCTTTGATGATTCTCTGACTTTAATTTTGTTGATTTCTAGATCAAATAATTTTGATTATTATCTTTATTTTTATTTTATGTTTGTGTGACTATAAAAATTTATATTTGTTTAGCTATCTTGTTCATAATCTAATAACTGGAGAGATTAATCGGACATATAGATAGTCAAGTACTGCATGACCACATTTGGAAAAAAAAAAGTTATATATATAATAAAACTTAAATCAAAGTTTACATAGTTGACATTGAAATTATGTCAACATTTATTTTAAACAAAAATTATATCAACTTTTTTTTTATTATTGAGATTGGTCCAAGGAATTATCAGGATCAACTAATATGAAACACTCATGATGCAGTCTTAGAAGTTGATCCCATACGGAAGGAATCGACTTATATGGAAGTGAGGGGAGCGGCACATACGAAAGTGGGGAGACTATTTACACAAATTGATGGAAAAATATTATTATTAGATGTAGAACCTATGTCATAAGATATGAGGGCTGTGTCGTATACCAACAACACCAATAGTCAGCTACAAATTTATCAACTTTTTAGTTCACAAAATTAATGTTCTGACATTATAGAGTGGTGTGCCTTATAAATAAAATGCAAAATTCGTATAACTTTTTATTTTTATATACAATACCACATTGGTAAGGGTCAATTTGAGAATTTGTCAAGTTATATCACCATTCTTTAACACCAATACACATTAAATGATGGTTAAAATTTACATAATTTAACTAGACTTTTGTGACATTAGCATTTCACTTAATAATAATTATGACCATATAAGAATTATTGTTTGTGTGTTTTTTGCCCACCAAACTCAAAATCCTAATTTCGCCATGGCTCATTTATCAGTTGGTTTCAAAAATGTTTCGAAAGGCTTTTAAATCGGTCCACACACGTTTTTTGAGATGTTTAATTAGTGACAGTTTAATAAGTATTTTTATTCTTAAAGTATGATGTTACCATTTACATAGACGCAATACCCTTTTTAAGATATTAAATTAAATTATTAAAATTAATTAATGTATGAAACCACTCCACTTTAGTTAGTCAAAAGGAAAGCGTATACTGAGCTAGTGACTGTTCTTCTTTTCACTTTTCTGATCCATATTCGATTAACTTTTGTGTCTGTTTCACCAATCAAAGTACTAATTTTCCAATTATAGTTAATTTAGATTGTGAATGACAACAAATTTGATTACTTTTAGCATAATTAAGGAAGATATTTCATTAAAAGCAACATATTTCTTAATAAACACGAAAGAAGAAGAAAACAACACATAAAAATTGTCATTTTCGATAATGATTAAATATAATATTCATCATTATACATTACTTCGGTTGAGTACTTATATTAATCCTAAAAAGTTAAATATTTAAGTCTCATTGTTATCTTTTAAATACAATATGTGAGTTAAGAGTTTCATCTTAATAGAAGTTACTTGTTATGTGTATTTTCCGGACTCCCTAAATGGGTTGGTAAAAGCCCAACTCATGCCTAATAAAGTCAACCCAATCAAGGCCCATCAGACAAGACTCATATTTAAACTCCAAGCCCAGCAAGCTCCACAGCTCGCCCAGTAATCCTCTCAGCTCGTAGCAACAAGCTCGTCTCACAGCCAGGTCGAAGCTCGTTTCACAATTCATCATACACAGCTCGTTATTCACTGAACAACGAGCTCCAGCTCGAGGTCGTAAACCGTCATAGACATTAAGCAGCTCGTTCAGAAGGTAATTAATACAGTATCTTATAGAACAGTCAGTTACCTAATCTAATCGTGTTTCTTTCTCCAGAAATGGAAGTTAATTCAAATTCAAACTCAGTCAACATTATCTCGAAATTTAAGGAACAGTTTCCTGATTTTATTCAAACAGATTAGGAAGTGTAATTAATTCATGATTCTCTTCATATTTTGTTGATTTCTAAATTGTAACGATATTTTCCCTATAAATAGAGACTAAAATTATTGTAACGAAAAACATTGAATATCATACTGTCACTCTGCAGAATTTAAGAGAGATGGTCGTGGACGTAGACACACTTGCTGAACCACGTTAAAAATCCTTTGTCTTCCTGTTTGATTATTGGTTCTTTATTGTATTTTTCTCGTTTTTTGTGTTTTCTCACATTGATTACAGGTATTAGACATTGATTACTCATCGACTGAATTTCAACGTCGACATTACTTTTTTTCTAGTTATAAAAATAGTAATATGAATTACACCATTAATGATTCATAAAAAAAAATCCAATTTAATAATTAATTAAAAAAAAAACATAATCTTCATTATCGTGTTTTTTAAAAGCAAATGATTTAAAAAAGAGTATTTTAATGATTAAAGCATCATGATTCATGAGTTTAAGTTACATTAAAGTGTAAATAAATCCAATTTAATTAAGAATTTCAATTTCCAAATAAGGGACCAACCATATCTGGATGAAAGGCCGACGCTTTACACGACAAACCGGCGAAAATGAAAAGCATTAGACCCTACAAACCACGTGAACTATGAAAGCCAAAGCCATTCCCAACCGGACAAAGTTATTTTAAAGTTCAACCTACTTAGGTTGTCAGAATATTTCTCTTACATTACCAATTCTTCCCACCTAATTTTACAACCACCCAAGACTTTTTGGCATATATCACTAATAGGGAAAAAAAAAAAACTTGTATTGTAATCCTATGCTAAACAATCAAACCATCTAATAAATAGGGTTAAGTATTTGTAACAATTAAATCAAGTAGATGTTGTCTATTGAATTTTTATGATCGCATCTACGAAAAAGGAATTTAGAGATTTTACACATCTAATTGAATTGGGTAAATATGGTAATCGCTATCATGAATTATTAGAAAAAATTTATGTTAGGAATGAAAAGAAAAGAAACCACATACTACACAAATTTGAGAATGCACTTAGGTTTGTTTTGATTTTTATGTATCACATGTTTAACATATATCACTATATAAACAATCAAAATAGTAAACAAGGTCCAAGAGTAATTGGCATAACTGGATAGAGTAGATATCACTGTAGTTTTCATAGATGTTTTAGTTTATATAATCATAGATAGCAAACAAAATTTAAAATTAATCGTAACAGTAGATCAAATAGATATATTTGTTTCGAATTTTTCGAACCCATTAGTTAATGCGGTCACGGTTTATTTGTGAGTTACAAGATTTACAAAAGTTATAACTTATAATACTGATGGGTCTAGAATATAAGCCCGATGGGAAGTGAGGAACAATTTTGGAGAAGAGAGAGGGTAATTCTAAGAAATTAAAGTGTTGATGGGATGAGGGGTACTGCAATGGTGATTGTTCCCTGTTCATTGCAAGAAACGAAATTGATGAGTGTTTATTATAGTGGGAAGAGTTGAAACGTGATAGCTCAGGAGAGCAATTCATGATAATGAATGGGTGACTAGTGTGAGCCAAACTAAAAATGGAAAATGAAGCATTAAAGAGGCTTATCTCAACCCCATCATAGCTTTCCAAAATTGAAAACCTCTAACCACCACCTCTCATCCATAGGATGGCTTGTCATTGTTTAATGGGTTAGTTGGACCACCAAAGGCCAAAAAAAAGGGAAAAGAAAAAAATTATGTACCAGTACTCTCTAATTCAATGCTTGCTATGACTACTCAAATTTCTCTTTTTCCTTTTCTCATTTTTCAACTCTAATCCTATTTACAAGTTCTCTTTGTAGTAAAAATTCATATGATGGAAAAAGACTAAGTACATTGTTCAATGGCCGTGGCCAACTTTGTTAATATTTGGTTTGCATGTTGGTGCCCAACCTTGGCTTGAAGAGGAACGTGTATGGTACAAAAAAATTGGGCACATTGAACCCAAACTTGGCCAAACGATCTTGATTTGGACAGAATTGACAATAACATAACAAGAAATTAGGAGGGTTTAGTATTATCCATTACATTCAAATTCTCAGTAATGCAAAAATTAAATAGCATGAATTTGATTAAGTACAACTAATATAATCTAAATATGGATACTCATCTAATTAAAAACACCGAAAAACTTCATGGTTTGCATAGATTTATTAATGTGCCCCCATATTAAGAAAACATTTATCATTGGAAAAAAGAAACCGATAAAATTCTCATTATAAAAAATTATTTCATGAATGTATATAAGAATGATTATTTTAATTTATGCAAACACATGTTGAGAAACTTTCGACACAAAGGAATATATTTTGATGAGGATAGGCAAAGCCAACCACAGATGAGCTTCTTTTGAGTCATAAAAAGGAGAATCAGAATTGACAGGGGGCGTGAATTACACGCTCCAACTAAGAGCCAAGAGATGAGCATACAGAACTGACATGATCTGATCTGATTTCATCAGATTTATTCGAGGAGAGGACAGAGTTGACAATGAAGGGTTTATAGCATACGAAGGGCCCGAAAGGAGGATGGTGGTCCAAATGGGTTTTTTAATGTTTGTATTTATTTTGTTTTTCAATTTATATTTTAAGAAGCATGTACATATCATCACCTTCACATGATTTTATTTGATTATTACAGTTCTTTTTTTTTTTAATTATTATTATTACAATCCAATTGATATTGAAGGCTACCTTACCACTCATTTTTTTGTATTAAAGCTTCGTTTGATACAACTTTTCTAAATAGATTTTTTAAAAATAAACCTTTTAAAATAAAGTTATTAATTGTTTGGTTGTCAATTAAAAAAAATCTTTTAAATTATAGATTGTTTAGTTAAATTATTGTTAAAACATTTTTAGATTGTTAATTTACCAAAAAGAGTATGAGAGAAAGGAATAGTATATTCATTATAGGAATGTAATGACTTCAACCTTAACCATAAAAAATTAATCAATCAAACAACCAATGATTATTTGATGTAAGTATATTTTCAAAACACATGGTTTTCAATAAAATAGTTATAAAATTATTTTGTTTTTCTATTTTTTATTTTCAAAAGAAAAGTGTTTATTTAGATTTATTAATAAGGTTTTACATTTTCAATTTTATTTTATTTAAGTAGATTTTCAATAATGTTTCGTCAATGGAATATTATGTGACTTTTCAAATCATTATCTTTAAGACAACTCAATAAAAAAACAGTACCGATTACAGTGCATATATAAAATCAATAACAAAACTAATTACAATACATATATATATATATATATATTAACAAACCAATGACAAAACCAATTAAAACCAATCACAATATGTATATATATATATATATCAGTGAACCACAATAAATAAACTTATTAAAACCAATTGTAGTGTATATATATATATATATATATAAAAGAACCACAATAATAAAATCAATTAAAACCAATTACAGTATCAATGAACCACAATAATAAAATCAATTAAAACTAATTGTAGTATATATATATCGATAAACCAGAATAACAAACCCAATTAAAATCAATTACAGCATATATATACATACATATATCAATGAACCACAATAATAAAACCAATTAAAATCAATTGCAATATATGTATGTCAATGAACTACAATAACAAAACCAATTGCATTATATATATAAAAAAAAAAAAAAATGATATATAATATTCATGATAATAAAAGTAAAAAAAAAAATACAATAAAAAAATACAAAATATAGAAAACTTACTTGTTAAAGAGGAGTTATCAAAAGTTTTTATAAAATAAAAAGTGAATGAAAGTGGAAGCTATGTATTTATATTTATAAAGAAATTGTACTAAGATTATAAGAGTATAAAGATATTAATAAAATAAAATGGGGATATAATAGATATTTTAATCTTTTAAAAAAAAACTAAAAAAGATCTAATTGAAGAAGCTCGAATTTTGAGCTTATCCAAACATACCTTTTTCAGTTTTTTTAATTTCTAAAAAGCTCTACTAAGATGTCAACCAAACGACGTAAAAATAATCAAGTAGAGCTTTTGACATTAAAAAAATATTTTTTGTCAGTAAATAAGTTATACCAAACGTACACTAATTATTCGAGTAATACTAGACTTTCCAAAAATTTTATTCAAATCGATATCTAAATGACATGACATATGTATTATCAAAATCTTGTAAATCATGAAATAATGTGATCATTAATAAAATATTAACAACTCACATGCCACATCATTTGGATAAAACTTTTGCAAAGTCTAGCATTACTCTAATTATTATACATAGTCATATTTTTTTTCACTATAATTTGGAGTTGGATAGATTTAAATCCAAAAAAGAAAAATAATCATAAGTTTTTCATCTTATTTAATTCTCTTAAATTAGTGAGTTCATCTACATTTTTCGGTTACCAACTTTGGCAACTCATCATATCATACATGTATTAATTTAACTTTAGTTGTCGTGGTACGCTGATTTTATTATCTCATAATTTTAGGCAAAATTTTTATGCTTAATAACATCATTATGTCATAAATTTGCAACTGAGCAAAAAATATTTATGTCCATGGACACTATTTAATAGGCCAGCTAATTTGCTGATCCCATCTTATTTTACTCATAATGGCTATATATACCATTTATAACACTGCAAATTTCGGGCTTCCCTAAATTAATTAGCCCTTTAAATTTCTTAAAAAGAAGCGGCAAGTACATTGGGACCTTTACTACAAAACAGGTTAGTCGTACCTGCTATCTTCTTGGCAAAATATAATGTGTCCGTTTCAAAATACATACAAACTTGTTTATAAAATTCTTAATATCTATTCAAATCCACCATCTATGTTTGATTTTATAATAACAAAAACCATTAAACAAGTGATGACATGTTTAATATGAATACAAGAACTAAGGCAAGAATAATTTGTTCTGTTAAAATTTGAATACTAAAAGGGAGATTAATTAGTTTTTGCTGTACAATAAAAGAGCCACACAGGACATGTTAGCACTAAGGCTGTGTTTGGTGCATGGGATTTGACATGAGATTGGGATTGAAAATATCCTAAACTCCTAAATCCCATGTTTGGAGAGTGAATGGGATTGGGATGGATTGGGATTCAAGAATCCCAACCTCCTTCCAAATCCCATTCTTTTGTCATTTCCCAATCCCCACTCAAACCATGTCATTGCATGGGATGGGATTGGATTTTATTTTATTTTCTCCTCTCCCCATCTCTTTCTCTCTCACAGCTTCTGTCACTCTCTTTCTCTCATCAAACCATTCCTCCCTCTCTTCTTCTTCTTCTTCTTCCTCTTCTTCTTCTTCTTTTGTTCCCGAGTTAGGATGGTTCTGGGTTCGTCGCCGAACCCAGAACCGGCGACGAACCCAGAACCCAGGTCTGGGCTCGCGATGAACCCAGATCTGGGTTCTGGGTTCGTCACCCCAGAACCATCTGTTCTGGGTTCGGCGACGAACCCAGAACCATCTGGTTCTGGGCTCGTCGCCGAACCCAGAACCATCTGGTTCTGGGCTCGTCGCCGAACCCAGAACCACTAGATCGTTCTGGGTTCGCGGCCCGAACCCAGAACGATCTGGTGGTTCTGGTCGGCGACGAACCCGGGGTCGTCGCCGTCCAGAACCATCTGGTTCTGGGTTCGGCACCGAACCCAGAACAGATGGTGGATCTTCTTTTTTTTTTTTTTTTTTTTTTTTTTGTTTTTGTTGTTGTTGTTGTTAATGATTTGATGATGTTAAGATAATTTGATGATGTTAAAATATTGTTGTTGTGTGAGATGATGATATTGATAAATTGGATTGATGAATTGATGTTGAATTGTGGGAGATTATGGAGTTTGATATTGAAAGAAATGGGAGATTATTTTTTTTTTTCTCAGATTTTTTTTTTTTAAAATTAATTTTATATGATAAAAAATTTAAATTAATTATATTCCAATCCAATCCCAATCTATACCAAACGTAATACAGGATAATTTTTAATCCAATCCTAAGTTTTACCAAACATGAGATTGTGATTTTTCAATCCAATCCAATCCAATCCAATCCATTCCAATTCAATCCATTCCATTCCAATCCAATCCCGCGTGCCAAACGCAGCCTAAAGGCCCTTAAAATGTATATTAGCGTCAAAGTCATAATGAGAGTGTAATTGTGGGACGGAAGCGGTCGAATGCTATTTTTAAACGTTTCATGACAGTAGAGCAGGTACCACGTCTATGCAATTCCTATCGACTAGCAAGGAGACACGTCCGGTGTCTTTTTTCCCTATTTCTGACGGCACTGCCATGTCATACCCAAGGTAATGATGTGATCAACCTTACTGTTCATATAAATGTGATTAACCCTACTGTTCGCATAAATAGTGACCAATTCCCATAGTAAGAGGGTACGAGTGATGAACCTTACTTCATTTTGCTATTTCTTTGGTCATTTTTCATGGTTTGAAGCTTCTTCATTCGATCTCCTACTAATTTGATCGCTGGGGAAAGATTAAGAAGATTTCGACTTTCCTTTGTAATTGGCTGTTCTTTTGTAGACCATTTGGAAGTCCACCTTTATTTAAGTAGAGAATAATATATGTCATATGTCAACCTCAAGTCTTAAATATTGTCGTTGGATATTTTTTTATCAGCTTAAGTTTTTGAATCTGATGATAACTAACATGATATTAAAGCTTGAAGGTCTCTGATTTAAGCTCTCTTTTCCTCTTTTATCTGAAAATCATCTCTTTACGAATGTTATACAGTAGGAGACGTATAACATGTGTCCACTATCTATCATCTGTTCACGTTACACGTCAAGGAATGTGTCACGTATCAACCTTAAATTATTTCTTATCAGTTTAAACTTTTGGATCTGATGGTAATTAACACTATAAAACCTGTGTACTCTCACCTTAAAACCCAATAGCCTAGCCATTATTCTCTTCAAGATTCTTCCGTGTGGATTGAGGTTGGTTGATGACAAATTTTCACATTCAATAGCTTTATAGCATTCAATCATAATTTTCAGAATGCAATATGTAAGTATCAAATATATTAGTTCACCGTAGTACATCAATTCTTAATTGAATTGATATACTTATACATTCCTCTTAAGCCTCTCTCAGCATATGGGATTTGATTAAATTATTTTGATGAAATTATATTAGATTACATGGGATATGATTAGATTGAATAAATTAACATATAATATGTTTAGTGTTGTATGAGATTGGGTTAAAAATAATATTTATTGTTTGGTCCATTATAGGATTAGACAAAAAATAATTATATTATATTATTTTTATAAAATAAAACTAAAAATATTGTAATATTATTTTAAAAAGTCAAATCTAACTCTTTAAAATTAATTTTTAAAATAATATTTATTTTATAATTACTATTGAAATATATTATTTTTAATATTTTAATAAAGTATATAAAATTATTATTTAAAAACTAGTGTTTTATATAGTTAATGTAAGAAATGAAAGAAAAATAGGAAAAAAGAAAGTGTTCAATATTTTGGTGGGTTAAATTTATCCCACTAAAGCAAGGTTACATAGTTGCATAGGATTAGAGAAATCCAATTCCATGCAACCAACAAATAAGAGTTTGAATTATAAATTATCTAATCCCTTACAATAAACATGCTCTTAACGTATTGATGACTGCCGATTGTATAAAAAACATTGTTTCATTTGTGTTAATTAAGTTCATATTGTAAGTTCCAAAGCAATTGTTATATATATATATGGACAAAAATTCTCAAATGTGAAAATCACAAATGTAATTTTATATGTATAAAACAAATTTCTGAAAATTACGTACTCAGTTTCACACCTAAAAAGCCTTCATGCTAGTAATAATTGTCTTCGAACAAAATCGAGAGCATCGAACGAAAAATTAAAACCAGGTGAGAAAGACAGGAATAGATATCAATCATGATAAACGATATCAACAATATCAGCGGATCCTGCAGCGACACGTGGCCTCTGCATCAACAGCTCTTTATTGGGATTGTACCTAACTATACAAATGGTTTGTCGTCTGTAACTTTTACTTCAATCGGTGCAATAAATTTAATTGATTGGATGCAGAATTTCCTGCGATTTTAACTTCGTACTTGTTTCATGATAACCAAAAATGATTGAAAACAAAAGAGGTGAAAACAATATTTGACTTGGTTATACACTAAAAATGCATGAAAGCCAGCTAGCTTCTCATAATTTGGACAGTAATAGCTAGCTAGCTCATTTCACCTAGCATTATAATGGTAACTGGTCCAGGTCATGAATTCACTGTGTTTGGTGGTGTTTGACAGAAACAAAAGTTTTCTACATGTTAATAAAATCATATCATATCCTAGTTCTATTGAGTATGTTGGCTGTTGAATGAGTCTATTTTCATCATTTTGTTTGGTCAAATTTATGTGAGATAATTAGTCATAATAGTTAGAAAAACCTTGGTTTTATTAGTAAAAACACACATGGCCGATACAGAAATTAACAACCCAAATATACCAAATAATATTCGTTCGTCATAAACTTTCATGACATTCGGACTTGCAATTAATCTATGCTTAAAAGTGTTGAAATGTTTAAGTTCGGACCTTATTAGAAATTCATATGTTTACACCATAATTTTGAGGATTCAAAGCTTGATTACCTATTTTTTTGTTGGTCATTGATAGACATGGAGGCAAGTGAGAATCATGAAGATAGAGTAACCATTTTTTGAAAAGCCATATATGTAATTGAGAGCTCTACTCTGGACCTTTCCTTATTCAGGTCAAGGAGGGAAATTAGAGTAAGTAATTATGATACCACAGAAAGGAACATGGGTTCTCAGTCTACCCTTTTTTCTACTTCCTAAAATTTCTGCTAGCTTCAGGTTTTGTTTCAAAACTCAAAGGAGCGTCTGAGCTACACATCATGATGAATATCAATTGACTACCTCTTCCTATTCTACTTGGTCACATTTTTTGCATGCGATGTTCCAAATATTGATAGATACTTGACAATTAGAGACTATCATGGATCAAGTTTGTAACAATCCAACTTATAAAGGGTATGGTCAATTCATCAAAAAGGTGGAGGGAATTGCATTGTGTGTCGTGTTGTGATGATCACGCTGATGAAATTAACATAGAGGATTTATTCATTTGTTGTCGGTTTGATTTGATGTGGTTTAGTGGGGATTGAAAATGAAAAAAGAAATGGAAAAATTTAAAACTATACAAAAACCAAGTAAAAAAAAAAAGAACAAAATCCTTTTTAGCCCAATCAAAAAAAAGATTGTTTTACTCTTTTCAAAGATCCATTTGCACTATATTTTTTTTACCAAAATACCCTTAAGTAAAAAAAAAAAGCCCTAAAAATGTCACTGTCTTGCCTTTTGTCTAAATTACTAAACTAACTTTCCCTCTTCCTCCATTGAAACTTCTTCATTCAAGTTTTTATATTCAATTTATTTTTTTTGTGTTCACATTGTTTAGTTAAAATTATATCAGGGTTGGCGGTGTCAGTGTTGGTTTTGATAGTTGGTGGGTCTAGGTAGGTGGCTTGGCTTGGGTTTCATTGTGGGTTGTTTGGGTGATGTTGAGTGAAATGGGTGAAAGAAATTCACCCACACCCATGAGACCAACCCATGGGTGAAAGAAATTCATCCATGAGACCTCCAAAAACTCTTCTTTTTTTTTTTTTTTTTGGGATTGGGAAAAATGATTTTTCCATTTGAAAGTTGGTTAGTTTTGGAATTGCCAAAAAAAAAAGTTGGCAATTGCTGATCAACCATGGCATCTGCATATTAGGTCCCAATAGAGGCCACAAATTGTGTGTCAGTGGCTCACTACTTGTAGTAGCCCGTCAATTGCCGTTTGTTCATGTCCCAACCATGTAAGTCCATAATTGGATCATCCGCTTTGTTGACATATTTATTTTAATTATTTTACGCGATAACATGTATTGTTTGTGGGATTATTCGAGACATTACTTATAATAAGCCATATACTTGTATACACACATCTTTCTTATTCTAATTTTAGTCACTATATACAATCGTGTGTCACATGTTTAGCTTTGGTTGAACATTATACAACATTTTCATTTTGTAACCAAGTCAATTCATTTATCGAATTTGGGTTCCATTAAAAATGATGGATACACAAATCAGTTGATCATATGTAATTTAACTTTCACTCGATTTCAGCTTACATTCCATTACTATACTATACTATATCGCTAGTTCAAAATTCAGCGACAACCGCTAGAAAAATAATGTCTTTTGGAGTTGAAGCTTTGAATTGTAATAACTCAATTTAACTCAAACTATAAAGTAGGGTCTACAATCTTACATTTTTTTACATCTAAATTTTTGAATAAATAGTCAGAATTAGTTAAAAAGTCTTTGTAACGTGTAATTTTCAAAATTATGTAATTAAATGTTGAACACCGACTAAGACAAAAATGGTTGTAAGAACTAAATATACAAACCAAAGGCAAAGAAATAAATTTGGAGGGTAGTTAACACACGCTACTATTAAGGCGCGTAGAGGAAAAAATTAAGAAGAAGAATTCTCACTCAAGAAAAACTGAAGTAAACTGCAAACAGGCAGGGAGGGAGAGATAATGCAGAGATTTGCTAAAAAGTAAAATGGAAAAGAGAATAAGAAAAAAGAAGAAACACTGCCTTTCCATTATATTGTAAAACCAACATCCCAGTGTGGCTTCTCTGCTACAATATCTATTATATATACAACCCCACAAAACTTGCACTTCTCTCTTACACACACAAAACACACAATCACTCTTCGATACATTTCTGTGTAACACCCCACGAACCCCCAACAAAAAAAAAAAAAAAAGAAAAGAAAAGAAAGCCCCCCCTAGAAGGAAGACATATAGAAAACATATATTCTCACAGTTATCTATATAGATACACAAAAAATACTAAAAGGAGAGGTGGAAGAAATATGGGGAGAGGAAGAGTTGAGTTGAAGAGGATAGAGAATAAGATTAACAGGCAGGTGACCTTCTCTAAGAGAAGAAATGGTCTGTTGAAGAAAGCATACGAGCTGTCTGTGCTTTGTGATGCTGAGGTTGCTCTTATCATCTTCTCTAGTCGTGGCAAGCTCTATGAGTTTGGCAGTTCTGGGTACTCTTGTCTCTCTCTAATGTTTAGTTTTTGATCAATTTTAATTTGCTTCAAATGTTGCGTTGGGTTCTTATGGTTTTTCAAGGCACTTGTTATACATAAGTGCATTCCTTTGTGTTTTTTGTATTTGTTTTGTTTACATGAACCCATGTTTTATTGTTTTGTTTTGATCAATTGAATTGTACGCAATTTTTCTTGGTTTCTTTAAAACTATTTGTCTCTCAAAAACACATGTATATGTTTTGTTGTTTCATGGGGAAAAGACGACATGGTTTTCTATCAGGTGATTTTCCAATGGTAGATCGACACGTTTCATCGTCCTTTGCGAAACATGAGGACTATCTCAGAGTCTGGAGAAGAGTCTGGGATTTTATATCTTTCCCTCAGTTCACATGATTAAACTTGGGGGGTTTGTTTGTATAAGTCTTATGTCCAAAGTCTAATCACTGACTAGGTTTTTTCCCCCCCATTAAATTCCATCACTTGGACCTCTGTGTAAAATCTAGGGTTCTGTCACCTTTTCCTCTTTTTTCTCTCTCACTGTTAAAAAGCTGTATGTATCTGAGTGGCAAACTGAAACCACCATCAAAGCACACCCCAGATAAAAAAAAGACAAGAAAAAAGTGAAAGAGATTACTCAAAACTTGTCTTCATTTCTTTTGATCCTTTGATCTTCTGGTTTTATCAATGTTCTCTTCTCCCTGACCAGTCATATGAGACATCATAATAACTCATAGTCGGTGGGTGGCAAATCAAACACATCCATTAGAGCTACTAGCTCTTCCATTTTGTTAAAAAAGCTAAGAGTACTTTTCAGTGGGGGGTTCAAATTCCTTTTTTTTGCTCTCTCTCGTCCACTCTAAGGCTGGGCAGCACAATCAAGAACTCCAGTTTTCTTGCAATGAATTTTACCTCTTAGATCTCTTTGGTTGGTTTTGTATACTGGTTTGCTTCTCTCTTCCTCACTTTTTTAAAGTTTCAATCTTTTGCATTTTTCCATGAAAGATGCCCGTATGCTTATTAGTGTATGTATATATAAACTTTGTTCCCTGGCTTTGTGACTCTAGTTTGTTAGGGTAACATAGTCATGTATACACATTATAAAATTAAAAAAAAAAAAAAAATGCAATCTTTCAAGAAAGTGAAATTTCTTCAGATGCCAATAGCTTAAAATGGTGTTAGTCTTCTTTACCTCAAGAGAGGGTTTTAAGTTACCTGGTCTCAGTGCTAGCTTTATTGTATTCCATCTGTATGATCTATACTCATACAAGTTGCTCTAAATGGTTTATTTTTCTACTTTTTGCTGATCTTTGCTCATGAATATCAACTTAGCATGACTTCAACGAAATTTTGTTTTGCTATTTTGGCAAAAAAGAGGTTCTCTTTATGAAGATTTTGGGCTTTATATCATTTAATTATTTTTGTATATCCCTTTTTTTTTGTATGTGAATTTCTTACAAAACCAATGTAACAGCATTTTGCTTGGTTGCTTCTTTTATTATAGCATGAAAAAAAATTGTTCCAAAATTAAATTTTGTAAGGTGTCTCTATCTCACATGGTAGTTATTATGGTAATATTGTTGGTTTTTATTTTAACTGATGATAATTTTCTTTTATGAATTTTTATAAATGATTAGTATACAAGTAAAGATCTTGGTTGCACATGTTATAGAATGTCAAACAATTTAATTTCTCTTCATTTTTTACATACACACTGTCTTGATGGTGCCTGAATGATGTTGTGTGAAAGTGTTCTTATCAGCTAGAGCAAATGAATATATATATTATTTTACTTTTTTTCATAAGAAGAATTTTAATAATGTATATTTTATATATTCTTTTTTCTGTTTTAGCAATAAATCTAGAGTTTTGAAAATACAGCGCTCTACTTTTCTAAATATTTGTCATTATAAAAGGGGTGTATATATGATTTTCGTGAAAATATGTTTAAGGTTGAAGTAAAATTCGAACTTGGAGATGACTATTATATACTATTTAGTTGGCATAATTTTTTCTAAAATTGAATTATTTTTTGTGACAAGGTGAGGGTGGTGTATAATGGTGAATATCTCTATGATATATATTTCATTATTATAATGCATAAGACAGATGCCAAGCTTTCTAAGTTGACAGATTCCTCATCAGAAGTTAGAGAAGTAAAAATTATTGTTATAAAATTTAGAGTAATGTTAAACTTCCCAAATAATTTGTCCAAATCTATGCTAAATAATGTGATATATGAGTTGTCAAGATCCTATTAATTATTATATTTTCTTATGATTTAGAAGATGTTGACAACTCATATGTCACATCATTTAATTGTAGATTTACGTAAAATATTTAGAAAAACTAGTATTACTTTAAAATTTGTTTGAATTCTATAACACTGTTAGTGAAAAGTCCAAGTTAGTTTAAAATAGTAGTAGCTATAAAATCTAGAGAATGCAACAAGTACTATTTTTTGCCTCATCTATTGTTTTCTCTTGCAATCCCCTTCTGAATGTTTGTTGAATCGATCTTCTGATACAAAATTAGCCCGCTGAGGCTCAGTTATGGTTGTTTTAGCCATTGATATATAGCCACAAAATTGAATTTAACGATCAGTTTCTTATGTTTGCAGTACCATAAGCAAAACCCTTGAACGATACCAACGTTGCTGCTTCAACCCTCAAGACAACAGCATTGAACGTGAAACACAGGTTTTATATATGATTGCTCTTTCAATTCAGCCACAGTCTACATGTTGAACATATTAAACACATTTTGATCAATAGTATTGTTTTTAGAATTTTTTGCTATCATATTGTTAAGCTGTTTTTAATGCTTGAGAAGTACTGCATCATAATAGAATATATACCCCTTAATTAAATTATAATTCATTAACTAGTAGTAAAATTTTGGTTGGTCCTATTACTCAGAGTATATTGCTTAATGTAAGTAACAAATGTAGTGTAATTACAGGGTTCAAGCTTGAGTTTCTCGTATTTATCATGTTGTTACGAATTTTTATTAATATATTTTTAATTAAATTGAATCCTGATCTCATCTTCAACTTTCAAGGTGCAAACACAGACAAATTCTATATACTTTCAGTTCCCTTCTTAATGACCAATTAATAAATTTTTCATGCTATTTATTGATGATCATTACTTTAATGTACTGGCTATAAAAATTGTCTAGAGCTTCTTTGGTTATCTTAGTCCATATAAGATACTTCATTCTCTTATTTTCAGTTGAATCCAATTATTCATTTCTGATTTTCAATTAATTAAAACATAATGCAGAGCTGGTACCAGGAGGTGACAAAGTTAAAAGCAAAATTTGAATCTCTTCAACGCACTCAAAGGTTATTTTACCTTTCTATTAATACATCTCCTAGACTAGAGCTGTTGTTGTGTTAGTTTTTGCATTGTGAGAACATATATTCCATGAATCTAACTGTTGTTTCTCTATTAAATGCTTTTAATTAAGGCATTTGCTTGGGGAAGATCTTGGACCGCTGAGCGTGAAAGAGCTGCAGAATCTTGAGAAACAGCTTGAAGGAGCTCTTGCACTTGCCAGGCAAAGGAAGGTACTACATGCGTGCATGTGCTTGATTAAAAAATTTTACTCATAATGCAGCTTTGTTTCTTTTAGTATTCCAAAAATTAATACTATAAAGAGAACTGCTAAACCAATGTTTGTGAGGAACTAAGAAGACAGCTGAGCTGAGTCAATAGAACATTTGAGAAAAAAAAAGAAAAAGTACACATTCTACATATAGTCATAAAATATAAAGAAAAGTGAGGTTTCATATGTATTATTGTTTCGCTTTTCTTCTTCACTGCAGACACAGATAATGTTGGAACAGATGGAACAACTCCGCAAGAAGGTAAGCAAAAAGTCACATATGAATTTTATATGTAGCTGCTAAAGCTCAAGTTCTCATCATCACACACCACCCTTTACCCTTTAGTAGATGATTGGCTATCTACCTTAATCCTAAAAGATTAAAAGGTCAAATCTCGCTCTTACCTTTTAAAACATAATAGGTGAGTTATTAATCTTCTCTTTGTAGGAGTTACCTTCTTTCTAGTTGTGAGAGTAGTCGTCCAAACTGTATTATTAGTGATCTTTATTGATAGGTCTTCGTTGTTATTTGATATAAGATATCAATGTTTTAAATTTTTTAAAAAAAAAAAAAAAAAAATTCTCATCATTAATAAGGCATGTGAGATTTTATATACATGTATATTATTATAGTTAATTAGTTCCTAGCCAAAAATTAAGATCCCCAATAAAGGTTCCTTTAACGAGAACTGATACGTGTGGTTTGAAAACTGCAATGCTGGAGATCTGACACAACACAAGGAATATTTCTAGTTTCCACAAGAATTGACCTTTTATTTTTTAAGCCGCAGCTTTATCTATAGTGGTACTAGGGATTCCTTGGCAGCAAAAGAAAATATATTATTATAGCTGAATTACACTAGTAGAAAATATATATGCTTTATTTTTTCATTTTTATAACTATTACTATTAGCGTCAAAAAGATGTTTTGTTTTACTGCCATGGATAAGCGATCTTCCCTTACTCTCACCATCAATGAGCTGTTGGTTTTTGTCGGCAGGAGCGTGAGCTGGGAGACCTGAACAAGCAACTCAAGCTTAAGGTTGTGCTTGAACTCTAATCAATATTAATTTTAAGGTTGTTCATGTATTGGCTCATGCTATACTATCATAATTTTAAGCTTTCACTTTCTACATCTTTTGTGTTTCAGCTGGAGACAGAAGGACAAAGTTTTAAAGTCATTCAAGGCTTATGGGGTCCTGGTGCAGCTGCTGGAAGCAGCAACTTTCCTGTACATCCTTCTCATGACAGCCCCATGAACAGTGAAGCAGAGCCTTTCTTACAAATAGGGTATGCTTCAATATTCCTCCCCGTCATGCATGTTACAATGATGACATTTTTTTGTGTGTGCTTATGAGTTTTTCCCTAGAACAACTTCTGGAGAGAAGTTTTCCTATTGATATTTGGATCTAGGTGTAACTTAACATGATTTTGAGAACCTCATTGTATTTATATATGTATATAGATTGGATCCCATATTATAGGCCGATTAGTAACATGCAAGTTTTGTATGATATATATTAGAGCTAGCTTAGTACTATTTGTTTCAGTCTATACATGTATTTGATAATAGGCTCTGGTATGATTACAGGTACCACCACTTTGTGCCTGCAGAAGGGTCATCAGTGCAAAAGCCTATGGTTGGCCATGAAACCAACTTCATCCAGGGATGGGTCCTTTAAGCACTCTAAATTATCACTTCATTATGATATATAGCATGAATTATATAATTTTGTCATGGTTTTTGTTACTGGGATTTGAAATGACTTCCAAGACAGTACTCTACATAATTTTTATCTTATATGTACAGCATGTGACATGCTTAAATACCTTTGTGGCATCCTCTTATTGGGACCTTGGTGTTTAGCTTACATCCTGTTATGACTATATATTTCATGCAATATAATAGTTTGAAACTTTGAAAGTTTATGTAACCCTAATTTCACAGTATTTTTGGTTGGCTTTAATGTCTAATCTTTAAACAACTCCCCACCAGGAGAGATGTCTCATCGCTCACCCTGGAAGTATAGGTTCCATCTTTCTTTCTTTTTTTTTTTTTTTTTTTTTTTTTGAGTATAAGAACTGTATCTGGGACGGATTCAAAGGACTACCGGGACCAATCGAAATAGGACGCTAGTGACATAGCTCGAGAAACAACTCCTAATTGAGAGATATTTATCCACACGGAAGTGGGGAAGAAGACCCACACAAACGGTGAGAGACTACTATTATTATGATTATTATTATATGAATATTTTATTATATTATATATTATATTTATATATGTATTTAGATCTTACAGGGTGGGGTAACCCATGCCTCTTACAAAGGGAGGCATGGGGATTGCCGGCGTCTATGAATGGCGCCAGCTACAAGCGACTATACGTTCCATCTTTTATAATGTGATATAAAATAAACAAACAATTAAATTAAACCACAGGTGCAACAAAGCTTTACCTAGGGACTTTGAGGGTAGACGGGCATCTGAATACCAAACAGTTGGATGTGTGACATGTCAGGACATTAAATTTGGGCTTGAAATATTTGGATGGGCCTGATATCCAAACTTGAGGCCCATTTTGTGGAACTAAATAATAAATATTGGATTAAACACAGTAAACGCTGGTGGCAGCAGTGTAATCTTGTAAAAAGGGTAGATTACTGTTTAAGATTCCACTACCAAAACATAGTCTTTGTAGATGCCAAAGCATCCGGAAGTTTTGGTAAATGAGTTATATCTTCAAAGAATCTAACAAAGGCAGAGAAGATAAGCCATAATTTCCACAAATTACTATTAGTTATTTGAATCGTGTCCCAACAAACAAACATTATAAATATTCCCGGTTTAATAAATATATACTTATACATATCTTGGTTTTACTTTTTAGTATAAGGTTCTGCAAATGTAAAAATTTTCATATGAGTTTTCATACAGCTTTTATCTTCAAAGAATCTAACAAAGGCAGACAAGATAAGCCATAATTTCAACAAATTACTGTTAGTTATTTGAATCGTATATATCCCAACAAATAAACATTACAAATATTCCCAGGTTAATATTATATATATATACACACACACATTTTCGTATTTCTTACTTTTTTTTTTTAGTATAAGATACAGTAAATGTAAAAAATTTTGTATGAATTTTCATATACCATTTGTACACATTACCTCATACTTTATAGTTCGTCTTACTGTTTATTTTAGTGGTGAGGTTCAAGTCTCACAAAATATATTTTAACAAATTCTTATCATGAAAGTAAATAATTAAATTCCATATAAGTAATGATTTATCTCCATAGATTTCTGATTTTTTAAATGTTAATTAATAATATATATATATGACGTGAGTTTATTATCAATTTATCATTGTAATGATCAAACCGATTCCTATACTTATACTTCAGGAAAGGGAGAAACATAAAGCATAACGCCACTGGGCTATTTCTTTTTAATAATATTAAAAAAAAGGAAAGCATAGAATCACGAATAACGCCGGGTGTGCAGACAATCGAGAAACAGAAAAATGAAGGCCAAGAATGTCATTAACTACATAACTAGAATACTTCTGTTTCTACTTTCTAGATGGTATAAATTAAAAGAAAGAGCCAATTTCCGGATGGTATAAAAAGAACGAACAAGTGGTGCTTTGTCATGTAACACAACCATTTTTTGAGTCATACAGGACTGGAGTCATTGAGTCAACATGTCAGGCTGTCCTGTCAACCTCGACCGCTTCTCCAAAACCCGCTCCAAGCTTTCTAAGACATTCTCTATTGGTATTTTGTTATCTAACTTGGATTTTTTTTTCCCATTTTGGTTGATTGTCATTGTCTAAATTTGTTTTCAATAACATGTAGAGAACATTTACAGGACAACTAATATTTGAATGCTAGATGGTCTTTGTGAAACTTGATTGATCATATTTGAGCGTTTTTAATTTCCCATATAGGTTCATCCAAAAAGCTTCCTGTTGATCCAAAGGATGTAACAGTTAAAAGAGAAGGATTGGTTGTCTGCTTTGGGGAGATGTTGATTGACTTTGTGCCAGTGGAGGCTGGAGTTTCACTTGCTGAAGCATCTGGTTTCAAGAAAGCTGCTGGTGGAGCTCCTGCTAATGTGGCTGTTGGCATTTCAAGACTAGGTGGCTCATCTGCTTTTATTGGCAAGGTGCAATTTTTAGTATGCCTCTCCATTTTTTTTTTTTTTGTCTTACGATTTTATCTTATTCATAGTATAAGTAGTTGCTCTATACAACATGTTGTGGATGCAATTTTTATTATATCAAGAATTAATCCTTTCTACCAGTAAATTCATTCGTTCCATTTGATGACTGAATTTCTTGTAATCTGCACCTCAGGTGGGTGATGATGAATTTGGGCACATGTTGGCGGATATTCTCAAGCAAAATAACGTTGACGACTCTGGCCTACTTTTTGACTCGCAAGCAAGGACTGCACTGGCTTTCGTGACACTGAGAGCTGATGGTGAACGCGAATTCATGTTTTACCGCAACCCCAGTGCTGATATGCTTCTTAAAAAAGCAGAGCTTGATGTAGACTTGATCAAGAAGGTAGAATCTGCTTTCTATGAACAAGTGTGTGGACACATATTTGGTTGCTTAATTTAATATATGTTTTGCTGGTCATGTCCGAGGGTGAAATTAATTGTCACTTTGTTTTAAATCTTGGAAGTTTTCAAATACTTGATATCTTCAGACAAAACTATTGTTGCAGGCATGTATATTTCACTATGGCTCAATTAGTCTGATCGATGAACCTTGTCGGTCAGCTCATCTTGCTGCCATGAGCATTGCCAAAAGGGCTGGCTGCATCCTCTCTTATGACCCGAATTTGAGGTTGCCACTATGGCCATCTGCAGACGCTGCTCGAAAAGGCATCATGAGCATATGGAACCAAGCTGACATCATTAAGGTACAAGTGACTCTCAACTTACTGTAATCGATCAATGTCTTTGTATTCAAGTAAATTGCAATTAACATCCAATTGGGTTTGTTCGCGATGGAATTGCAGATAAATGATGAAGAATTAACATTCTTGACAGAAAGTTCTTATCCTTATGATGATAATATTGCGGTAGAGAAGCTTTTTCACCCAAAAATCAAGCTTTTGCTTGTCACGGAAGGAGAAAAGGGTTGTAGTTACTTTACACAGGTTATTAGCTCTTATATATAGTTTGGTTGATTCGCGTATCATGTAATTCGTACAATCTATAATCAGCTGATATCTCTTTCGTGTATGTGTATGTATGCAGGAATTTAAGGGTAGGCTCGATGGTTTTAAAGTTGATACTGTTGATACCACAGGTGCGGGTGATGCTTTTGTTGGTGGGGTACTAAGTATGTTGGCTTCAGACCCAAATCTCTTCAAGGTACATAAAATCTTGTTTTAATTTGATCAGTCTTCTTTTTCTATAGGACAACTTGTAGTAATGAATTAATTATTGAGAATTTGGTTTTGAATTATTGCAGGATGAGAACAAGTTGAGGGAAACTCTCCTGTTTGCAAATGCATGTGGTGCTTTGTCTGTCACACAAAAAGGAGCTATTCCTGCTCTGCCCACAAAAGAAGCAGTCCTCCAACTTCTTCAATAGTAGCTACTCCGATTTAAAAACTAGCTGCCCATGATCTTGTAAGCTTTTGCCGAGAATAATTTATTACTTTTCTCATTGTAAAATATGTTATCGATTGGAACCCATATAGCAATTCAACGTACAAGGGCCTTCTTATGTGTGTACGAGCATGGAGTACGATCATGGAGATTGAGATATTTTACGTGATATCTCTGTTTGAGCACCATTTGGGTCCAAGCCCAAACTTATTGTTAACAATGAAAAATTGTCAACAAAAATCTGTCAAGGTTTGTACTTAAGAGCTAGTAATTTGTAAATATTTTAATAAATAATAAATGAAATATATTTGTTTTACTCAATTTATGTGCATTTATATAATAAGAATATTGTCAAAATACTATTTGAAAATGAAACTAATATAAAACTATCATTTTTTTCATGTTAAAAATGAGGTTCAATGATATTATTTTCTATTATAAGGATTTTTTTTTTTTAAATTCCTTTATCTTTCTTAGGGATATTATCAAAATCCCCGTAAAAATGAAACTACTATAAAACTACTCATTTTTCATGTTCAAAGAAATATTATTTTCCATTTTAGGGGGTTTCATATTTTTTTTCCTTTATCGTCTATCTTAGGGACATTATCAAAATATTCCTGAAAGTAAAATTAATATAAAACCATCTATTTTTTATGTTAAAAAATAAAGTTTAATGATATTATTTTTCATTTTAGGAGTTTTTCAGATTTTTTTCCTTTATGTACGTATTAAAAACGTTTTGTTTTGAAAGATTATGGTAGAAAATTTTTCTTGTGGAAACAGGAAGAAAATATTAACAAGCTACAAAAATATTACTACAACTGAAATTCAAAACTGGCTCAAATACATGCAGGACAATACATTATCTTATTAATAAGTCAAATATATACAAAAAGTGAAAAATAATCAAAGTTACGTATTCATACCTCAGAGTTATGATATTATATGATATTAAACATTTTATGATAGAAGTTTAAGTTTGAATGACGTAAGAAAGAAAAAAAATATAATAAATTTATTTATTTATTATTTTTTATGTAATGTGTCAATAAATTATCAAAAACTTAAAAAAAAAAAAAAAATTAGATAATAGAAAATTCTTACTCTCTTGCTAGATCTCATGATGAAGTCCACTAGCTAGAGTCAACAATCGAAGTAGCCTCATCGTGACCGAACATCGTTATTGCTACTAAATCGGTATCTTCATGAGTCTGTTGTGAAATATTCAGCGAAACATCCCGTGGTACCGAATGTAGCTAAAATATCTTCAACATTTGTAAAAGCAAACCAAATAGAAATTGTAATGTAGAAGAGTGGGAAAACCGCGCAAGGCATTGTGATTAGCCTTGATAATCAAGCAAATAAACGTGATAATAAAATGTAAAATAGCGAAGTTGATCTCTTCTCTAATAACTTACATCTTAGCCACTGATCTGGTCGCTGCATTAGGGTTTCTTCATGAAATAAATGTGCAAGGTTATCTTAGAAACATGGGTTTTGTTCCATCCACCCAGCACCGGACTGGAAAGTGAAGAAACCCACCTCCCTCTTTTATTTTAATTTTTAAATGCCTTTCTTTCCTCTATCTTTGTGCGTATTTCATTTTATTAATTATTTTTTCTAGGGCAGGCGGAGAGTGGGACAATATCTATTACTTTATTTTATAGAAATTATTATTAACTTTAAATTAATTGTTATGTATTTAGTTTAAATCTCAATTAGGATTTTATAGTTTATATTACATTTATCATTAATTAAAATCTATTATGTAATATCTTGTTTTAGTTCATTAATATAATTGTTTTTAATAAATTAGTATGAATTCTTGGCATACACGTTATAAAAAAATTTTATTCTATACTATCGTACCATAAATGAAAAACAAAAGTTTGCTTGACTTAACATCAAGGATTGCACTGGCTTTTGTGACGCTGAGAGCTGATGGTGAACGTGAATACATGTTTTTCCAGGACCCCCAATGCTGATATGCTTCTTAAAAAAGCAGAGCTTGATGTCAACCTGATCAAGAAGGTAAAATTAATCTGCAATTTATGAAAGTGCGGAGTGGGGACACATTGGTTGCTTGATTTAAATGTCTGCTAGTCATGTCTGAGGGTGAATTGATCGTCACTTTATTTTAAATCTTGGAAATTTTCAACTACTTGAAATTCTAAGACAAAACTGTGGTGATCAGGCAAGTATATTAATTTCACCATGGCTTAATTAGTCTGATTGATGAACCTTGTCCGTCGGCTCATCTTGCTGCCATGAGCATCGCCAAAAAGGCTGGCTGTGTCCTCTCTGAAGACCCGAACTTGAGGTTGCTACTGTGGTCCTCAGAAGAAGCTGATTGAAAGGCATCATGAGCATATGGAACCAAGCTGACATCATTAAGGTACATGTGGCTCTCAACTAGTAATTAATCTATACAACTTGTAGTAATGAATTATTGGGAATTTGGTTTTGAATTATCGCCGGCTGCGCAGAAATTGATGGAAACTCTCTCGTCTGCAAATGCATGTTGTGCTCTCACTGTCACACATAAAGGAACTATTATTCCTGCTCTGCCCACAAAAGTAGTCCTCCAAATTCTTCAACAGTAGTAGCTTTTGATTTAAAAACTAACTACCCATGATCTTGTAAGCTCTTGCCACAAATGATTTATTACTTGTCCCATCGTAAGATTTGTTATTAATTGGAACCCTGTGTAGCTATTCGATATATCAAAGCCTGCTTATGTGTGTACGCGCAAGTAGTATGGGAAGTGAGATAAAATAAAAATAAATAAAAGTAACCTCCATTTGGACCCTTATACAGTGCCAGGTCCAAACTGGTCAATAATTTCACCGATAGTTAAAAAATATATACAAAAGGAAAACTGATAAACTTTATTGCAAGTAATATACACCAAAATTATTCTAATTAGGTAGCACTATAATCATAGTAGTCCAAAATCAACAAAATGGAGAAGACAAACATGCATACACTTACTAATATATACCATTAATTACCATTGTTGCAACTATTATTTGCTTGCGCCAAGTGGGAGAGAAATTGAATGCAAAGATACGAAAAGCGGCGGCCTCACATTTGCAAGGCTTTGCATGATCACACAAACTAGTTAGGTTGTGGCGGTGGTGGCCGCGGCAAATGCCTTGTTCTTCTAGCTGGGGGCAGTCCGATGAATAATTCAGTCTCCACATCAGAAGTTGGATTACTGTCTTCATTGCTGGGTGAATTTTCTGGCTGCTCTTTCTCTTTCTCCTTCTCTTTTGATCCTAGCCATGGTTGTACACCACACTGAAAAACAAAAGTTGATAATCATATATAATAATTGATGTATATCTAATATTAGGATTAAAATCCTTTGTTATACATTATTCGATGACAACATGCAATAATTTAAAATTAAAATCAAAAATCAAAAAATAAATATCAACTATTGATTACACATGTTACTAGATCTATATGTATCGTTAAAAAAATCGATATAAAAATAAATATAAATCTCTAATATCACTAATGACTCTTTTATGCCTTTCATTATATATCAAAACGCACCTTTGCAGAGAGTCTCGCATTTTCAGCTATAAGGTTCTTCTCCTGAGGCGTTGTTTTATGAACATAAATACAATATATCAGCTGACCAATATATAACTACCAATCATTTGCACTGAAAATATAACTGAGGAACTTGAAAATTTGTTGACATAGAGTACCTTTTCTTTCAGCAGCTCAATTTGTTCCTTGAAAACTTGAGACTGAAGGATACATAGATTAATAAATGGTTGTTAAATGATTGAATTCATAAATTTTTAGTAGGATTTTCGGAGTGATTATTTTTTAATATATATAGAACCTTTCTTGCTCGAATGCAGGTTACGCTCCTCTCCAGCTGTTGTTCTATCTGTTGTAGTTCTTCAATGGAGCATGATCCTAGGCCTTCTCCTAATAGTCTCCTGAAGACATGCAACAGACTCCAATTTCAAAACATGCTTTGGACTTGAGTTCAACTGAAAAATGATGTATAACAAAATATATAACAAGTTCAGCTACAAATAAATGAACATTAAACTAGGCCTTAACCGTTTTGCAACTTCGAGAAGCTCTATCTTCTTCATCATGTTAGCTGCTTCATTCTTCATTTGCTGTCATTTCATCAAACCAATGTGTGTTAGTACAAAAAAGGATTATAAGAAAGGAAATTTGTAATCATCTCACTGACCGTGTCAATAAGCTAAAAAAAATTTCCTAAATGTTTTAATCAAGGTTTTACACAAATTAATACATATTGTTAAGAGTGTCATATTCAGATTACTAATATTAGACTCTCACTTGATAACATAAGATTTTAGAAGACGTAGTTTTTAATATGAACTGGACTTAAATTAAAAATTAAGTAGACACACTCATAAACTACAATAAGAACAACCATTTCAAGTGTATATATAATGTGGTTATAGAGATGTACATCCCTAAAAGGGGTAGTGTAAAACTCCTTTCAAATCTCACTAATGAAAACCTTTTGCTAAATAACCTTTGTTTACTTTCTCATACTATCTTTGTTCTGCTTCTTCTTCTTGACTTACAAATCTCACTCATACATGAATACATATGTACATGGTCTTGGAAATATATTTATTTAATCCCTACATTAAAAAATATGTCATCACAATATTCAAATGGTTCACCTTCAATTCATGTTCATGAACTTTCTCTTTATATTTCAAAAAAGTTTCCCTTTTCAACGTATCCATATCAATACACCTTCACATTAATATATCATAAATACATTAATTTCAAACACCTCTTTACTTTAATTTTTCAATCTCGTCTCTTTAATTTTCAAATCTCAAGTATTATATACAATATTTACACCCTAAATTAACAACTTTCACATGTAGGTTTGAGAGATCATGTACAAAAACACATTCTAACAAACAGTGGTAACCATGCCAACTAAGTATTCACTCCAATAGCCGTCTTCCACCACGACAAATAAATCTTCAATGGCCCGAGCTATTCGGTGAAGCAAAATGTACGATTAGAACCACTTCTATTTGATTTCTAGCATAATTAAAAATTTCAATGTACAGTGGTTGACCTTAGACACATTCCAGGTTTCATATTCTTTATCACTACTACTGCTTTATCTAGAGCTTATAATTTTGAGGTCAGTTCATCTTAGAAGCAACTAAAAAAGCCATCACAGAAGGAAAACATGATTACCATTTAATAAAACATTTAGAGTCGCTTGAAGAGAAATTAGCATGCAGTAAAAACACAAGAGGAAGAAGGCAAAACCTGCATGCTTTGTTCTGTTGGCCTGTCAATGGTTCGAGTGTCTTTTGTATGCTTCAGATATCGTTGTATTGTCTCCTGCATGCTGAAGAATACAACCCAACAACATGCCATCAACACATGTTTAATTTTATTCGATTTTATGTATGTTTTAAGGCCACACCGCAACCACATGTTTATCGAAGAAGAGGCATATAAACAATTTTAATTTTTTCAAAACATCAACTGTAATTGAATTTTATCAGATTTCTATCTTCTTTATTTTCGACTGATAATGTCTTTCCTATGTAATACCTTTAGAACACATGTTGACATATCCGGTAATTTTCCACTCTATGAAGTAAACGGAAAAGCATGAAGAAGCCAGCAAACTTTCATCCACAAGAAAACTGTCTTAGTAAATAAATTAATGTATATATGGATCTGAGATTCTTCAAGCATATACTAAGTATTAACTTTATGGCAAACTCCCAACTCCAGCGATTAGAGAAAGAGATGCAAGTTTTACACTACATCACTAAATATCTTTAGAAAAACCCTTTACACAAAATTGCCTGGACATAGGTGTAATAACGTCAATGCAAAATCAGCTAGCATATATCCAACTTTTTATATTTATGCATGCATCTGAATTCAGAATATAGATAAATTACTTGTTTTGAGAACATGCATATTTGTAGGTTTCTTTTTACAAAGTATTGGCTGTATTTTAAAGTGAATATTTATCTTCAATGTTAATGCTGGCTGTAGACTTTCGACGATGATACGAATATCACTGAAAAGAACCCATTTCGATGTGCATTTGCATGTGGACAACCAAAGCAAATGTCGGCTGACTTATTACAGCACATTCAATAGTGCAATCAATTACAAAGCATCAAATCTTGTGGTTCCCACATTATCATGCAATATCTTGACCTTTTGTAAATATATGTGACGGTAGCAATCTGCAAATAAATTTTCACTAGAAATTGTCCTTTTTATTGGAGAGACTGAGAACCAAAATCTTTTATCAGTTACCACTCATGATCAACCCACTAGCCACTTGCGAAGTACAATAAAATAAATGAAAAAGTATGAAAAATCCTTTAAAATAAAAAATAATATCATTGAACGCCATTTCTTAACATACGAAAAGAATGATTTCACAGTAATTTCGTTTTTCAGGGTATTTTAATAATATCCCTAAAATAAATTAGATAAACAAATGGAAATTCAACGTTTCTCTTAATCAAATAATTTTCATATCTTATCGAATTATTAATTATCTCTAATACTCATAACAATGACGTTTAAACCTCGACAATTACTAAAAAATGGGGCAAAATTGTTCACTTGCTGATTCAATGTTCAGAATTTGTTACAATTCTTGGAATGTAAGCATATGTGTGGACTCTAAGACTCCATTAATATCAGCTTACCGAAGAGTTCTGCTTAGTTTGGTGTCAAATGAAGTGTTTATGTGATATTTTGATTTCTTATATCCTTGTAATAAAACATTAGTGGATTTTCCTCATCCGTGGACATATGGTTGTGTTTCTTGTATGGTTATTATTTTGATCTTCCTATTTTGTGCGTTGATTGATCTGTTAGTTTTCTGGTGTTGATTGCTTCATGCTTAGGTGTAATTAGGTTCAAGAGTTTAGTATATCCACACTAACAATTCAACACAGAGATGACCATACATACTAAAGAAGCGGCTTGTATTGAGCTACACTACATAATTAATTTGCAGCAAATTGTGTATGTACATGGTAAATGCACACCAAAGTAGAAAACAAACGGGGCTGTCATTTTGATACTACAATGTTATGCTATCTAGTTTGTTTTCCAGTCATTTACCTAAGTCTTGCTGTTTGCAGGCCAACCTGCTTGAAAACCATATTATGATTAAAATGACTAACTTCGTGCTTATAAAACAATGTCTTTTACACCAGGTTATCAGCACAGACTAGTAAGAATTAGCCAAGTAATATTTAAACAGTTTTGAAGGTTAGGCCATAGGTGGAATATGCAAGGGCAAAACCAGGATTTGATCATAAGCGGTTAATCTAAGTACCATGTATAAACCCACACTAAGCGTTTGAAGAATTATATATAAGAGATAGCATAGAATGAATTAACATAACAATAACACAAAAAGCAAATCAGTTTTTTTTTTTTTTTTTTTTTAATTTTCTTTTAATTTATTGTTTTACACAAATCATGGAATTCATGTGAACCAAAACGATTTGTTGAAATACCCTATTTTGTTTCCTATATTGAATGCTTGAATACTGAAATAATAGACTGACATCCCATATTTATGTTCACAAGTTATCTCCAAGTTAAAATAGGTAATCAAGAAAAAATTAGTTGAAATATCAACTTCTGACTTATTTGAGAATTAGAAAGAGAATTTGAAGGATCTAAATTAGATGAAGATTTGTCAAACTTGGTGATGGATATCATGATCTCTTTTATTACACAATTGAAGGAGTTGTGTTATTGTTTAATATTAGACTACAATAGTACGTAACCAGAAAACAATTATATAATGTAAAAACATTTAATAACCAACATCATGAGAAAGAAAATGTGATAATTTTAAGCACCCAATTAAACCAACAAACTCAGAAGCAAATATGAATTTAATAACATTCCTATAAATCTCCTGTATTGTCATCGTAGTTAAAGTATTTATTACCCAATAAAAGTTCATATCCTTCAAAGAAAATACGATACATATTAATGAATAAAACTAATATACTTAAGATCCATTTTTTTGAGCAGACCAAACTATTTGATCTAGCTCTTTCGATGTTTCGTGTTTGGGTGGAATGTACATGTCCAATTCAATAATATATATTTATCTAGTATGAGAGGTTGTGATATATTTATGTTAATTACAACAGTTTTTAACATTTCAATATGAACTATTAACTAACAACAGTTAATTTCTTTCAAATAAAACCAAGATAAATTTTTTTCATGTGTACTATCAACATTGATACTTCAGAAGAAGAAAATTATGCGATTTCCTTTACAGCAGTCGCATGCAATCCAACAGCTTAAATTTAACTGTGGTTGGAAATAAAATTTGAACTTTCCCATCAAAGAAAAAGACTACAATAAAATATGCTGTACTATCCTATCTGGTTAAATACTATTTCTTTGTGTGAAAGGACGATTGATATGGTATGATTCTACAGCAAATTGCAACACATGCAGTGAGCCCCAGTTTAAAAACTTCCAGGAAATATTAACGATCAATTTAAGATTTAGCATTCACAAAAATCAAAAGGTAATTTTTTTCTTTTATTGGATATTATAAGTATAACTATCTGACTCTCTAGATATAATTTTTTGAAACAGCTCGGAATGCAATACTTATATATAAAAAGTAGCTTCTGTTACTCAAAACAACCTGGAAAGTACTTTGACCCATGAAATGACCATCCAACATAGACACATTTGTAAGATAAGAAATGGCATTTAATAATTAAGCAGTACATATATTATCCAAACTGTAATCATTCAAACACCTTCTATTGTCCATTGAAAACTACCATTTTTAGGCTGCTTGTTTGATTATTATTATTATTATTATTTTACTTTTAGGGGAGGACATTGGAAATTTTTCGGTATAAATTACCTACAAATGTTTATGCTGTTAATTGATTTGGGTGACAATTCTTCTTTTTCTTTGACGTGAATTATTAATACATGACATAAAATAGAAATTAAAATTCATTCAAACAATATGGACACCCTATCATATAATTAGAATTTGATCATATTTTTTGGATCTTTACTTACGAGCATTTGTATATAATAATTACCTAACATATTATCAGCACCAACAATTCTCAAGAATATAAAATAGGTTCGAGTTCTCCAAGATAACAAGGTACAACATTTTGCATATGCTGTTTGAATTTATTGTATGTCCAAATCTATATGTTTATACTAATTTGTGCTCATTATCAAGACCAGTACATGACTCTATTCAAACAAAGTATCTAAACAATGGTGTATTAACATCTACTTTGAAAGAGTCAAGACCTGTCAAAGTGCATTTTCACGATGCTTTGGTCATTAATAAGGAATGAATCACATATCTAATACAAATCAGATGGTAGATTTAGATATTCATGTTAGAGAGAATATTTGTATAGACAAGAATTCTCTCTCTCTCTCTCTATCTTTACACTCCATCAGCCATTACTGTGTCAGACACAAATCAGACAATGATCTTAGATACTTTTGGCTGCATAACTGGAGTAGTACTTGAATTGGCTAATATCTTGTTTTAATCATGAACAATGTTTGGCTTAATTAGTATCGCAAAAGAAACAAATTGACCAGTGGTTAGAGACTGATAAGTACTATGTATTGTTTTGACAAGGTAAAAACAATAATTAAAAAAAATCTATTAGTATTATTATGCTAAGTAAGATAATCTGTCCTATATTATCTTCAACAGAAGATTGATTCTTTGAGCCTCGATTCAAACTCCACAGGACACTCAATTAGCTAGGCCTATGTAAAACAGTACCAGCTAGTTATCACTTGTACTGGATGACCAACTGCGCTAACTCGCAACAGTGTAATTCAATCAGAAAGACATGGCTTTTGAATTGGCTTATCGGGTAGACGAAGACCATGAAGGACATGTTATCACAAGCAAGATAATAATACTCCGTATATAATATAGTAGGTTGCTAGCTTTAGGCCGATTGACGTACAAGTTTTATCCAGTCGTTGGGCTGGACTACACATAAAAACATGAAAGAGAAAGCTTGAAGATTGAAAAATGAAAGCAAAATCTAAAAGGGTGTACAAAGAATCAAAGATCTGTTGGTTTGAAGAGAGAGAGGTGCAGATCATAGAGTCCTACATGAAGCGCAAAAATCCAAGCACATATATGTAGACATACATTGATCAAACTTGTAGCAAGAAATTGAGTGAAAACACAAACAAAAACAATTAAATTAATAAAACCGAAAGCGATTTAAGTGTACACAAAATAAGTACCTGGAATTTGCAAATTCATAGAGCTTGCCTCTTGGAGAGAAGATGATGAGAGCAACCTCGGCATCACAAAGAACCGAGAGCTCAAATGCCTTTTTCAGCAGCCCATTTCGCCGCTTAGAGAAGGTGACTTGTCTGCTTGTAGCATTCTCTATCCTTCTCATTTGGGTTTTCCCCCTCACCATTTTTCTACACTACACTTCTGTCAACAAACAGAAAATTAATGGAATCTTGTTGGATGCAAATACAGGTAGGTCTCAGAAAGCAAAGAAAGATGAGCAAATCTTATATGCCAAGTAAAGAACTCAAAAGGATGTCAGGAAAATCAGAAATTTGAGAGACATAAAGATCTAATCTATACCTAGCAGTGTAAGATCATACAAGAGTGTCAAAAAGGAAAAAAAAATAAATATATTTCCAAGAAATGACAAATCAATTGCCAGAAGAGTATTTTTTATGTTCAAATAAGGAAACCACAAGGATGTGAATAAATTGAAGAAAAACAAAAACCAAAACCAACCAAGATATCTATCTCTATTATGATAATTGATTCTTCTTCAAAAGCAAGAGCTTTTAAGCAAGCCAATAAAAGATATGCAAAAGAAGAGAAAGTCTTACCAAATTTATTAAAATAAGAAAAAGAAAAAGAACCCAGATAGAGAAAGAAGAGACCAAAAATGGGTAGAAACTAAGATAATATAATCTGAAGAGCTTTGAACAAAGATTGTTGCAGAGAAAAGCAATTACTAGGTTGTTGTCTGATTGATTGACCCTCAGTTATTTTTTTTAATTTTTGTGAGCTTTTATAATTATTCTAGTCACTACCAAAGGGAGCAAGCTGAAAGCACCACCCAACACTCAACAACCTTTCCTTATTAATCTAGCTAAACCAAACCTATTTAAACAAACATAAATTATTTCTGCACAGAAAATATTTATAATATTTTAATAAAAAAATGTAAAACCCCCCATGCTTTTTCTTGTTTTGGTAAACCTACAACACACCAAAATAGGATATTTTGCAGAAAAAAGAAAACAAAAATGGAATATAAGAAAAAGAAAGCAAGCAATAAAGCAGAGACCGAGACTAAGAGGGGTGTTTGTGTTGTGTGTGAACGTGCCTTTGCTTGTTGAGTGTGGAACAGTAGAAGTGTGACTACTTCATTGTAATTACATTTTTGTCATTTTATTATATTTTATTTTCATACACGTGATAGTGCTTTTCAAACCTTATCGTATTTATTTATTAATATATATAAAAAAATTTCTGTTATTATAAATTAGATATTGATATCAATGAATTTCGACCGTCAAATTATTTTTCATAAGTAATGCTTTGAAAATAGTACGAGGACAAATGGGTGGTCTAATAGAAAGGCACACCTTACCTACTCATCATATGACAAGTTCGATTTTGATCTCTTTCGCTTTTGTATAGGTGATTTTTTTTCCGGTTTTTGAAAATAGTAATAAGAGGAATTTTTTATTAAAATCTTTTATGTTGGTCTCTGATATTAATCCGTCCTGTAAAAATGATAGGTAATAATAAAATAAAATAAAGAAAAAGAGCAAGCCGAGGGAAAAAAAAAAGTGAAATAATAGTAAGAAAAGGTTTAAAATGAGAAAGTGGTGGTACAATCAACATCATCCGTACAATCCCGTACAATAGTAGGCAATAAGAAGTCGACACGCGTTAAAGAGAGATCATTACTTTTGTATGCAGAATCCCACCACTTTCCTTGTAAAAAACTCTTGGCCTTGATTGGTGCGTCAGACTCAGACTCGGACATATATTTATTAAATATATATGTGAAAATTAAATATAATATTTAAAAAATGAAAATATCCAAAACATTTTTGCTGTTGCTTTCTTTCTATAAATTTCTCTGTTTTCATCTTCTTTCTTTGCTAAATTTGTCCACGTCGATCTGGACCCTGAGACAGTGAAGGATCACGCAAAATCCATCCTTTTATTATTATTTATATTTTAACCAAATTTGATAAAAGATGTAATTATAAAATAATTCAACATCAATAATTAAGGATTTATCAAAATCCTATTAAGATTAAATACATATATTTTCATATTTATGATATCGAAAATTATTCATCTACATTCATAATAGATGGAGAAATCCTTTAGACAAACTTATATATAAATATATATGATGAGAATAGGAGTCTTAAATTCTTGTCATAATATAAACTAATAATGCATTGACCATTTAAATTATTGTCAATGAATTATTTCTTACATTAATTATTATTGTATATGCTTTGACCAAGTTCGATAAAGGATATAATTATAAGATAATTCAACGTCAATAATTAAGATTCTATCAAAAACCTGCTAATATTAAATACATATATTTTATATAATATCAAAAACTATTCGTCTACTTCTATAATAGATGATGAAAGCCTTAAAGACAAGCTCCTATATAAATATACATACTGAAAATATGAATTTAAATTATTGTCACAATATAAATGCATCTATCATTTGAGTTATAAATAAATTATAAAGTTGAGGTGTTCTAAATCCTAAAAATGTAAAATCTTTAAGCTTTAACTCCCTCTATAAGATGATATATCTTTATATTCTTCTATTTGAATTTCATGTTAAATCATACAGGTTTACTTTTATAGGTTATATTCATGTTTATAAGTTTTAACTTTATTGATTTTACATACATTCAATCATTAATATCTAATATGAATACATGTTATTATATACGTATATATCCTTTAACAATACATTGGCAAAACCCTAAATCTTTTTTAAAGTTACGCAACATAAAACATTGTAGATATGCTATGTACGTAACAGTATCGGAATCACACATAAATGATCATGGGCCAATTTTTACTGATTTTGGTTGTGTTTGTGTCTCACGTTTGGAATATTATAAGGGCACATAAATGAGTGCCGACACTTGGTAGTAATTAAGTCATAAGTGGGTTCCATGTCATTTATGTTAATGTGCATGGACTCTCATCTGTCTATATTCTTCCTTTCCTTTTTCCATTGTCCACCACCACCATTCCTTTTTATTTCTTTCTATTCGGTTCGATTTATGATATGAAAGACCAGTGAACCTTAATTACCAGCCTGGTCGGGGGACCACATCCACCGGGCCACCAGGCGTGCAGGCTGCTGCTTTGCTATTGCTCTTTGCTGCCCACTTGGTTTTTCACATATCTATTTTTATTGAAATCAAATACTCAATTTCAATCTTACGGCCTATAATATTTATCTGGATACGTGTGGGGTTACAAGATCGTGCCTCAGACGTCATTACCTAGACCTCATCAGATGTCAGTTTTTTTCTTTATTGATTTTCTTGTAATTTAAAATTTGTTATCAACTACAACAATTACTATTAAAACAATTAGTTGGAATTTGATTGGATAGGATCGTATTCTTTCATCTACATCTGAACCAACTTGTGTTAAGGACTGAACCAACTTGTGTTAAAGTCCGAAGAATCTGATGATACGTATCTTTCACAGGTTTAAACGATCGAATAGAAAAAATGCTTTTCAAAATAAAGAATCTTTTTTCACATGTAATACATGTGATGTTATGGTGGTTTGAAGTTATCAACCCGCCTTTTAAATTTCATATTTTTCTTTTCATTGAAAAGGGGAAATTTTATTTATTTATTTAATTTATAATTGAAAAAGATAAATTAAAGACGAGGAATAGTATGCATGTTTTAATAGGAGTTATATGTCAAATCAAATTGAATAGACCGAAGTGGTCCTGCTGGGCCTGTCAATAATGTGGTCCGGTTCCATGAGAGCCAGTTTTGTGTTCATAGGACCCACCCAGGGGGGGGGACCATACCATTTCCATATTTCTTCGGACTCATGTTTATCTTCCCACAACAATTTCCACCATGAATTCGCATATTTTTCGTTAGATAATTTTGATTGTTTTAAAATCATTTCTTCTTTCGATTTAGTTTTTGAAAAATATTTTACAATTTTGATATAATTTGTAGTAAAAAATAATGATACCTATATATAATTATAAATTTCATAATTAATTATACAAACTTAATGTTCAATTTTACAAATGTAACTTCAACTTCATAAATTAACATTAATTATACATAGATAGATCTTATGTAAGTTACGTGGCATTCCGCCACAAAGATCTAGTGTGGGTATCATATTTTGATAAATTTATATCTTATACTAAATTCGAAATTAACGTTAATGTTGTGATTAAGATTATAGTCAATGGATTTGACATACCATTAAAATCATATCCGTGTTAGGAAAGTACTTTGTTTTATCAAATTTCAATTTGTGGCTAAAGAGGTTCCAAGTGTGTTATGGATTGATTATTGATCACAATTTATCCAACTCGTGGATTGTCTTTATTTAAGTATTAATCCAACTCTAAGACTTTTTTTTTTTTTTAACCCGAGTTTAAGATTAGTGGAGTAACTTGCAAGTGAGAAAGGCACAAAGCAAATAATAATAATAATAATAATAATAATAATGACCACTAATATCATCGGACAGCCTGTTGAAGAATTTGTCAATTAAAATACGAAGTTCAAAGGTTGTTGGAACCGTAATCCAAACAACTCCACCGTTAAAACTAAAAATGGAAAAATGGACAAGTTGTTAAAAAGCTATGAGGTAATTATTGAGACCAACTGCTTTTTGTTTTTCTAAATGATGCCAAGTTTTTACCTTCATTTGCAGTTAACTTCAAGTCTAAAAATTAATAATTCAATGTATTACTCTTATTTCATGTAAATCTATATTTCTAAATTGAATTTTCGGAGTGGTGGCCGCATATTAGCCTAAGAATAATCATATTTTTTCATTAGGTGGAGATTTCAAGTTTAAATCTCCCTTCTCATGGGGAAAAAAAAAATCTAGAGTCTTGTTATTATATAAGTCCAATAACAGTATTAAATATGTTAACAGTATTTGTATTGAATCCGATAATAATTCGAATAAATAATAATTAAAAATTGAAAGGCGTTACAGCGTTTCCTAAAGTTGTTTTTATGTATTTCTGTGATGTGAGGAACAAGTAAATGGAGTTATCTATTTACTTCAATGTGGGTCATTATGATTATTTCTTTTTTACATATTCGATTCGAATATTTTATTTTAAATTTTCTTCCAAACGTAATTACAGTTACTTTTACCCGTAGCTGTAATCACCCACTCAACCAACCATTTATTAATATTGTACAATTGCTTCTCTGGTAACTTACTTTGTAATTCGGCCATCGTTTCCTCCAATAAATTATTGCCCTCAAATTAGGTAATGAAGCAGCAGCTAATATCACTACACTTGTTTTGTATAGGTTAGCCGTTGGTGCCAATAATCTATTTTATATAATTCCAGTGCTGGTGATTTGCTTTTAGCTTTTCTTTTCTCACAACAATAATCAAGTTTAAGGTTTCATTTCATTATTAGATATACCATAAGAAAATTTAAATATATTACATATTTAATTTAAATCACAATATAAATCCATATAAAAAAATCTCCTTCTAAGGGGAAAAAAAAAAAAAACCTCTCTTATATGCACCCAATACATTGTGCATCTTTAGCACCATATAAAATATAAATAATCCATTATGTTTATAAATTATGACTTCACTCATTTTATTGCTTTAAGGTTATGAGTTTTACTCCCCTTCCTCGTCAATTGTAAATTGCTCCCTCTCATTTCTGGGAACAAATTCCCAGACCGGACCTCTCTCACTTCTAAGAATAAATCCTCGTAGTATCACACTTCAAAATTAAATCAGAGCTTCATCATTAATAAGATGCATTAAAATGTTGCTTTGCGGGCTTTAAAAAAGCTAATCATCTAGGTCAGTAGAGCCCTCGGGTCTAGTCATCAACCAACAATACCTTGTACGATACTGAACTTGTACTTCATATAGGTACCTCGACAACTAGCTTGTTTACATAATTTAAAAATAACATTGGAAATGTAAAACGTGTTTCAGATGCACTTTTTTCATAGCCATACAAAACCTTGTTTTGGTGGTTGTATTGAAAGCGACAAACCATTTTGGGTCATCAAAATGGCCGGTTTGCCTCATTATATCTGCCAACAAATTATATGACTTTGTTCTTATGGTTAGAATTGTGTACGTACACAATTTAAATACCAACCAACCTAGTTTAATATCTTGTAAAAGAATGCATTGAATACTTGCCCAACCCACTCCACTTGACATTATGGCACAACAACTGAAGCCTGTAGTTTTCAATGAATAGCTTTGGTCAACTCTCAATTCCTCGTTCTAAATTACATGAGAATTAATCAAAACTTTTGTGAGAACTATGGGGAAAAGGTCTAATAGTCCAAATAATCAGAACTCGCTGTGATTGTTAACAGTGAACCCATATTTTTCCCTCTCTTCTTTTCCCCCTAAACGCAAAACTTAGTTATGAAGGGGGTACACGATTGCTAACCTACAATAAAGCATTGGAAATCCATCCATCACACAATCTCCTCCAGCGTCCTCTTGCCAGTGTCTGATAAGTCTCTGTGCATCAAACTAGGTGAAAAAAGAGCAAGCAGCAGGGGATTCCGTCTTAGGCAGGAAAGAAAATCTTCCCTGCTTACACTCCCATCACCATTGCTATCGAATAGACTGAATAGATCATGAATCTACAAGTTGACAATTTAATGTTTAAGTTAGGTTGCCAATGAGCGGCAAAAAACAGTAGTTTGGATATAAGCAAATGCATCTTTTACCTCAGCCTCGTCCAACTCTGGGAAGGCAGGTCTGATGGCTACTCCCAACTGTTCCAAAAGCATAAAGATGCCAGAAAAATGTGAGTTCAATTTCATGTAAGCATATAATATTAGATGAAAGCAGAGCAACAATACCAAGTAAAGAATAAGGAAAGAACAACATACTTCATGCTCTGAAATAGCACCATTCCCTCGAATGTAACATTCAGCAAAGGCTAGTTCACAGGCTTGCCGGAATAATGGCAGCTTCATGACATGAGCTGATGCAAATAAGAACTGCAAGCAACAAATAATACAATGATGCGAAGTTGGGCAAATATTGGGAACATAAGTTTAAGCATAATAGATTAGGTGAACATGAATGTGGGTGCATGTATCATGTATGTGATATATATGCACAGGAGACATTCGGCAATATAATGGTTCTCAAATTTGCTGCTCATCCTCCACTCTGATAAATAGTCGGTCTAAAAATAAATGAAATCTATAAACTATATGTGCTTAAACAAATCTGGTACCCACAAGAGATGGAGTAGAAACAAGGTGGGTAATGGGCATACCTGCTTGAATGTGATTGATCCATTCTTATCCACATCAACAAACCCAAATATCTGCATTCAAGAAAATTCACCATGAAACAAGAAAAGGATATAATATTAAGTTATGCCACATATCAAGGGACTCCTTGTAAACCAGTATACGCAATTATTTTGAATCATATCAGAACATTCATTGAACTTGCAAGGTCAGCATAACTCTACATAAACAAGCATAAACAATTGAATTTATACCCCTGACAATCTAAAATCTTCCCACAATCAACACCTTGGCCAGAAACTAACACTAGGATAGTTGCATGACAACGCAATTGAGGTCTATCGATCAGGTTCAGAGTAGGTATCCACATTCTTAAGGCAAAGTTACATATAACTTCATTCACAAGAATAACTGTTTAGGCCATGGTACATGAAAGAACATATAATGATTAGGAAAAAAAGAGGGTTTTTGAAACCTATTAATAATCATGTAGGAAAAATATCCAAGGAGGGGTCAATATAGAAGTTTGATATCTCCAGTTAAATAAAAGATTGCTGATATCAAGAGTCCTGAATAACCTCAATACAATCAAGAAAAGCTATTACTAAGCATTATACATACAAATTATTTGAATCGCATTCTATACGTACAAACTACTTTGGACACCTACCATCCCAGAATTGTAAAAGCATGATATACAACAATAAGCCTTGTAAAAGATGAGGTCACAGAAAATTTAACAAGAATTGCGTAAGACTTACCTCCTCAGAAAGTGTACAAGGCCTGAGTCGTAGAACTCTCAAAAACTCTAGAAGCTTAACACGACCACTGCAAATGCGATAAAATAGTGAGAACATAGCAGATATGCATTTGCTACAATATAATTGCTGTAAGATAGCAATCAACTACTTATTAGATAATCAATACGTATGTCATCAAAGCATTTATGTTATATCATAAGAGACATTATACTATGTCTTAATTCCCTAAGAGAGAGAAAAAATGAATCTGACAGCAGGATTAAAACTTCAATAAACCATACAATCACTAGAATCTCGAAAAAGCATAAAAAATAAAAAAAAATAAAAAATAAAAGTTATAATGACACAACAAATGATTTATCGTCTTCAATCAGAAGTTGTGCATATTCCAAATGGATCACGTGCACAGAGCAGGGTCCAGTTGCTTGTAAAAACTCAATATTTCACACTAATTATCTCATGTGAGATCCAACACATGCTATTCCTTACTAGGACAAAGAAAAGATGACTTAAAACTAAAAGCAAAACATTCCAAATTATACTTCACTCAATCAGAAGTTAGAAGAGAATCAACTTTCACATTACCAAAAACTTAAATGCTTCAACAGTACCTGGAGTCAGGGTTCATAGACAAGAACTTATCCAGAAAGTCCACAGCTTCCATGCTGGTTATATGGAATAACTGAAAAAAAAAAATAATAATAATAAATAAATCATTACTTCGGTAGAAGGATTATGAAAGTACATGTTGGCAACTTTAATGAGCAACCCATACACAGATATTGTCAACTTATCAAAATTAGTACAATAATACTCTGGTGTAGGCTGTGTAGCTCAAACTACAATTAAATAGTATCCATGCAGTATATTGAAAAAATATGATGCCCAGCCGCTTTGACAGACAACTTTTATTTACAGGCAAAATATTTTGTTTCTAGTTTCTAAGATCATCAAAAGAAAACTTTTCACCGTAAGGACTCACCGATTCCACCCTAGCCATTTCAATCATATAAATTGAGGCTTGTTCCTGCAAAGATCATAAAAAGAGAAATCAGTGAAAAATTACTTTTTGGTAGTTCCAAAGAGGGATCAACTCTATGTTCAACAACTGTGTCTGCAAAGAGATGCAACTCAACGGAGCATTGATAAGACAAGAGTCACTTGAAATAATAATCAATTGATTGATCAGAAACTGTACAATATCTAGTAGGAAACAGCATTTACAATGACCCTTTACCTACTTAAACCCCTTTCAGAAAGCTTGTACCCAAGCCAAGATACAGAAATACGTAATATGACTCAAACCAAAAGGCGCAACCAAAAGAACATGCATCTGAAGCAGTTGAGAGATTATTGACAATCATTTAGAAGAAGCATCTCTAAACTAAGTGACAGAAAGTGTTTCAAAAGCTTTATCAAAGAGTCAAATTATCCATCAATTTCCACTCCGGCAAATATAACACTGCACATAGCTAACTGATTCAGTAATCACAAGACTTTCACCAATATATTAGAGAGCAGCCATCCACATGGCCTCAGTAAGAATCCCAAACTCCCATGTTCTTCCAAGCAGACACTGTAATCATAGTTTATGGGCCTTAGAGTTAGAGAATTTTAACTCCGATGCCCACTACTAGGATGTCTCCAACACAAATACACATCACAGAACCAGTGATTTGCAAGCTATACAAACTAAAGAAAAGACCTCAATCATTTCTAATCACCAGCCCTGCATTTCAAATTGAAGTTCTTCCCTAGAAAAGGTGTCTGATGCTAAGTCCGCATGTCAGAAATTGACTGCATAGCATCTTGGTTCAAACAGAAGACAAAAATAAAACACCTATGTGAAATTTTGCAAAACGAAGCATTCACCAAAAAACAAAAAGAAAAAATGCATACCTTTTTTAATTGAGCTGCTTTCAAGTAAAGCATCACGTCTCCATAAGAATGAGATGTTTGCACAGCATTGAGTGCAGACGCAATAGCATGGCTGGTCTGTGTACATCCATGTTTGAGTTTACTAATAATATAAAATGTATGGCACAAGGAAGATGTAAATAGAAATTAATAACATATAGCAATGCAAGTCCATGTTGGTCAGGATCTTTATAAGTTAAGTTACAGGTGTCCAAATTTTCATGTTTCCTTTTCTTTGAACATACGAAGTTTCTAATGGATGCACAAGGTACCGATATTATGTGTTAGCAGAAATAACCTCGAAACAATTTCACAGGTCCAACAAAGTAGCATGATCAAATACGTTACCAGTAAAAACTCACCTTCTCAGCAAAATGCATAGCATTTTCCTTCTGATTATTGTTTGGAAAAACAACAGGAAGATACTCTACCTGCTCAAATTAAAAGGACTTGGATTAATTTAAAGGTCAACAATATGAAACTTTACCACATTTGCAACAACTGTAAATCCAAATAAAGATACAAAAGGGCAAACCTCCATGAAATTGTGAAACTGGGTGAACATTCTAAACATGAGCTTTGCCAATGAAATGTTCCCCCTGAGCAACATGGAAAAGCACCCAAATTTAAAATAACATTAAAAAAAAAGGAAAAAAAAGAAAGAAAGAAAGAAAGAAAAGAAGATGAGCACTAATAAGATAAAGCCAAATATAGATTGAAATGAGGTCTCTGAAAGAAGAGTATCATACCATGATTGGTCAAAGTGTACATGTGGATAGCGGACTACTACTGGTTGAATAGGGTAACCGGGGATGAAAGCACCAAGTTGAAATGAGATTATGAACTTCCCATTGGTTGTGGTTCCCTCGGGAAATAAAAGTAATCGAGGAAATCTATCGCAAGAAGCCTTTCTCTGTATTCAGATCCTTGAAAGCACATTTCTGTATCAAATAGCTAATAAATTGATAGCAATTATTTGAATTTTGCTTCATAAATTTAGCATTATATAGATTTATGAATCTACAATTGTATATTATTACAACTGTATCTCAATTGAAGGAGTCTTATGACAATTATCCAAAGAAAACAACTTCCATTCAAAATTTATATTTGAACCTATAGCCTCAGACATTGATGCTTATGGAACATAAAAATTTAAGGGGCAAAAAAAGAAATTCAATCCTAAATAGAACATTAGATGCATATTGTAGCATATCAATATGATCAATTAAAAAGATAGGGTCAAGTTATAGCTACAACTAAGAAGAGCTCATAACAGTTGATGGCATTTACAATAAAGAGCAGACCCATAAGTTATTATAGAAGCTGGCTTTGAGAAACAAATAGGTGCTAAAACAAATAACAAAACAGTACCAGTAACAGAGAGAGAATATCTAAAACCAATAATGATGAACAAAAATATAAATAGCAAAAATTATATAAATTTTCTACCTTTATTTCATTAATAGCATTCTTCCTTGATGATTGTGAGAACCTATTAACATATATCACCTGAAAATCAAATTTAAGAGGAAGAGGAGACAGCACCATAAGCATTAGAACAGGTGCTAGAAACTGAAAATAATTATAGTTAGTAAAGTCACAAATCTACAACTAAACCTAACATAAGAGTTAAATTCACAGCATGGCAGTGATAAGGTCACCTGCATTGCTCTGATGATAGTTCCAACAAACGGTATGGAGTCATGGGACTCTGACGCAACAATTGTGGGGAATAATTCATAAAAATAGAAGATAGGTTCGATGTAAGATACGTGATTAGATACAATAATTGGAGCAAGTTCCCTCGGTGCAGGTTTTCCCTTCCGTCTTATCCAATGGTAGCTGCAATAGATATAACAACAAACAGAACACATACTTAGAAGACTAACAAAATTTACAAACCCCAGCTAAACTCTAATTCAAAATCTCCGTTTTTCTTCTCTTTCTCCATTTCTCACCAATCAAGAACCTAACTTAACCCATCCAACATTAGAAGCAACATCAACCAAGCCAAACAAGAATCTAATACAACTACCCAAGAAATTGATTCAATTAAGTTCCAATCATTCTCTACTTCAACTCTATTTTTACCTCAAACAAACCAACTATCACAATACAAAAAGCATCATATACCTACAAAAACCATAAACTAATACAAGAATTTGACTTTCACCATATAATTGCATTTTCTAGCTAAATATACCAAGAACAAAAACCGAAAAACTCAAAAAGGGCAATAAAAAAACTAATAAAACTTACAAAACCCAGCTCAACCCTAATTCAAAATCTTGCATTCTCTTCACTTTCTTCATTTTTCACCAATAAAGAACATAAATTAACCCATTAAATGTTAAACTCACTTAAGTTTCAATCTAGTTCATGTCAACCAAACCCTCTATAGTAGTACACAAACTCACAGACACACACGCACAAAAGGAAAAGAAACCAACCACAACTACCACAAACATCACATTTTTATCAATAAAACAAAAACTCGAAAAGGGTTTTTTTTACCCGAAAGAGAAGAGAATACAACGAGAGCAACATCTAGTGATCCACATGACCCGCGAGCGCCACCTGGGCATTGGATTCTGCTTGTCCTTCCACCCCTGCAAAGCCAACTTGGTGGCAATGAACCCCACCAACAAGCACAGCCCAAACAGCACCAATCTGGCCAGAGCAATCGGCAGGCAAACAAGAATCTTGACAATCTCATAGAGCCCAGTAATATCCGGTGTGTTGTTTCGAAACGGGTCGGCCGTGGTCATCCCCGGAACCGACAGCCCACCAGACCCGACAAACTCATAAGGGTTGCGAGAGGCCTGGGAGGAGGGGGAGTTGTGGTTGTTGTTGTTGATCTTGTTGGGGTGGTCGGAGTCGGAGTCGGAGGGGTCTTGGACGGCGATGATGACATGGGATTGGTCGGCGCGTGGAGATTGGAGAAGGGGAGAGAAGAGATCGTCGTCCGCCATTTGATGTTGGATTTGGAGGAGCCGAAGAAGAAGAGTCGATAGACAGGAAATTCAAAACGAAAAAAGAGGAGCAGTGGCGGTGGTGGGGTGTCGTTCGATTATGTATGTATGCGGTTGCTTGCTAATTTGGTCTTTGTTTGGCTTCCTCGTTGTGTGGATGTTTTTATGTTCTTGGCACGTGCTCCCCATGTGCCACCAATTAGTGGTTTTTCTTTTTTCTTTTTCTTTTTTTTTTTTTTAAAAATGAACATAAATTTAGATAAAAAAAATTGATACATCTAATATTACTCTTAGCTTTCCAAATTTTTTATTCAAATTTATATCTAAATTGTATGACATGTAACTTATCAATATTTTATTAGTAATCACATTATTTCATAATTTATAAAATGTTTACAATTCATATACTATGGATTTAAGCAAAAAAATTGGAAAACTTAGTATTAATAGAGTGACAATGAACTTCCCAAATTTTTGTTTAAATTTATAGTCAAATAATATAATATGTGAGTTTTTAATATCCTATTAATGATCATATAATTTCATGATTTATAAGATGATGACACTTCACATATCCTATTATTTGATAAAAAATTTTGAAAAGTCTAACATTACTTCTTGTTAGATTTTTTAATTTTTTAGTCCAAATTCATACTCACATGTGAATCGATAACACTCTATTATATTATTTAATATATTTATCCAAATTTATTATCTAAATGATGTTATAAAATGATCCGTAACTATTGTATTAGTTATGAAATATTATGTTATGTTGATAATGTGATAACTGTAATTATATATCGGTTTAACACATCATTTGACGGTGGATTTTTTTACAGAAAATTTGGTATAATGCATCATCACTATTTTAAAAAAACAAAAAAAAAAAAAAGGAAAAAGAAAAAGCCCAAGTTTTGCATGCTTTTTGAAAATGATACTTGCATCTAATTCCGTCATAGTTCATGTACATATGTTTTTTGAATCTCCAGTTGGAATCCATATTCTTGAATCTCTATGCACCATGTGTATATCTAATATTTATTGGCACGTGTGTATGTTCTTCCCCTATTGTGATAGTGATAACTAATTTGTTTTTATTTTTAAAAAATAACTAAATGTTTTTTTAGGTGTTATAAGTGTAAGTGTAGTATTTAATTTTGATAGATGTTGATATACTTTAATAATATTAAATATCTTATAATTGTTGGGATACACAATTTTTCCGTTAGAAAAACAAGAGATTAATGCTCTGTATTAATGCTCTGTTTCAGTTTTAATTCCCATTATAATTAGAGATTAATGCTCTGTATTAATACTCTATTTCAGTTTTAATTCTCATTAGAATTAATTGCGATTATTATGGGAAATAAATTTCAGAATATTGTCCATATTATATCTAAGTTCAACTCATAAATTCAGTAACGTTTTGTAACGTTCTGAAGTGAGAAAATCTCGCCCACGCCCTGCTCACGTCCGTTGAACTCTGTGATGGGCAGAGCTCTATAAATTGGATGTGTTGCCCCTTGTTTTGGTCCCTAAGCCCACTCCTCCCTTCAGAAAATTTACACCATCGAAATTGTGAGAGAGTAAGGGATTAGAAGAGCTAAAACAGAAATCTGAAAATAAATAATTAAACCAATGAGTGTGTTTAATTTGTAATGGTTGGAGGTACGCTTTCTTGATCCATTACGCTTCCGTTTTTGATTTAAATATGTTTATTTAGCTTTCTGAACATGTTTAGATCGATTAAGAAAAAAAAAAAAATATATATATATATATAAATTTTATATTCATTTGGTATAAGAGCCTATTGTTATTTATGCCTCTGTCTTGCTCTGTTATATTCTGTTTTGGAGTTAATATCATTTTTGGTATCATTTTGTTATGTTCTGTTATGCTGAGACATTACATTTTGAACATATCTGTTTGTATGCCAAACATGTATTTTGGTTGAGTTTATCCCTTGCACCTATCTGTTTATGGTTCCTGAGAATGCAGATTACACCTTGATATTGGGCATTAATATTTTGAAGTTTTTAATTCAAAATAAGAATGAAAATCATAATAAAATCAAGTTTCTATGTTTTCTGTGATTTGAATTGTCAATTTTGGTGTGTAAATGGTTGAGAAACCATTGGGTTTCTATTCGGTGCCATGGGTCAAAACCGAGTCAAGACGACCCGACTGAAGGTAGAAGATGACTCAAATAAAATGATCAATTTCCAGTTATTTTATTTTATTTTATTATTATTATTACACAGTGTTTACTGTTTATGTTTATTTGTTTATTATTGATAACTCCTTTTGTTTGGCACTTAAATGATTGTTTAAGATTATTATGAGTTATTTCATGAATTTTAACGTGTCTAAATTATTTAGTTATTTTGTTAAATTGTATGATTAATTTTGTAATAGATTAAGCATGCAATATTAAGTTAGGTAATTTATGCACATTAAAATTGTAATTAAAGAGCTTAATTGGTTTAAATTGTTGAACAACTGTTATGCATATATTACTTATTTATTTCTTGAAATTTGTATGTATAAATCTATGATTATTATACATGCAAAATTAGGTTAAATATATATATATATATATTTATGCATTGTTATTCGATTTATTTGCATTATTTATGATTTTATGCAAATGTTTAGCTCTTAATTAAGAATTGATTAGTGTTAGGTGATTCATATAATTTTAATTAATTAAGGAGTAGCCACAGCATCTTTAATTAATTAAGATTATATATTAAGTTTAGCGATCACATTAAAACATTAGTTGTAATCATATGTGATATAAAAAATCTACCCACAGGAATTTTGTTATATTTGTATGATTAATTAGGATAAAATATCAGATTATATTCTTAATCTGCCCACAGGAATTAAGAAAAGGAACATAATTTGATAGTTTTATCATAAAGTTGTTAGATGAATCTAATTGAGTAGGATTTTAGCCCACAGGCAAGTTTTATGTCACTAGATTCATGAATTAAAGCATGATTTACGTTGGTAAAACATGATATATATATATATATTATTGGTCTCAAATTTTGGTTAATGAGCATGTATGATTAAAATATAATAATAATAATTTTGCAGTTATTCAACCTGTGAACATCTCTGATGTTAAGTGTGATATTCCCGAATTGAGGGGTGATAACTATAAGGTGTGGAAAGAGAGAGTTCTTCTTCATTTGGGATGGATGGATATTGAATATGCTATAAGGATAGACGAACCACCTGTCATCACTGGAACCAGCACTCCAGACGCTGTCAATCTTTATGAAAAATGGGAGCGATCCAATCGTCTCTTTGTGATGTTCATAAAAACCAAGATATCTGTTGGTATCCGTGGTTCTGTTGAATAGCTTGATAAGGTCAATGATCTTTTGAAAGCCATCGATGAGCAGTTTGCAACATCTGACAAGGCTCTTGCCAACACCTTAATTATGCAATTTTCATCCATGAAGCTCACCGGAATAAAAGGGGTGCGTGATCATATCATGCACATGAGGGACATATCGGCTCAGCTTAAAGCTTTGGAAGTTAAAATGTCGGAATCTTTCCTGGTTCATTTCATTCTGAACACTCTGCCACAACAATATAGTCATTTCAAAATCTCTTACAATACACATAAAGACAAGTGGTCAATTAATGAGTTGTTGAC